>SJYX01002654.1:216484-284621 GCA_006410675.1 Oreotragus oreotragus
CACCGGGCTCCTCGGGGGGCGCCCGGAGGCGAGGGGCAAGCGGGGCGGCGGGGCAGCCGAAGGAGCCGAGCCGGAGCCGCCGCCTCCTCCCGCGCGCCGGCTCGCGCGTCTCCCTGAGCCCGGCCCGGGCGGGGGCGGGCGGCGGGCGGCAGTGGCGGATCCGCGCTTTAGGCGCCGCCGCAGGACCCGCGCCCCCGGAGCCGCCCCAACCGCCCGCTCGCTCGCGCGCACGTCGCCGCGGCGTCCGCGGTTGCTGGGTAACGCCGGGGGCGTCACAGCGCGCGGCTCCGTGACGCCCGCGCCCCGCGCTCCGGAGGAAGCCGCGCGTGCTGAAGTTCCCAGCGCGCGTGCTGAAGGCTGGTGCGCCCTCGCGGGCGACCCGCGCTGACTTTGTCCACGCGTCTGCTGACTCAGTGCCAGGCGCTGCCCAGTTCAATTCAATCGCTCAGTCGTGTCCGACTCTTTGCGACCCCATGGACTGCAGCACGCCAGGCTTCCCTGTCTGTCACCAACTCCCAGAGTTTGCTCAAACTCATGTCCTTTGAGTCGGTGATGCCATCCAACCATCTCATCCTCTGTCGTCCCCTTCTCCTCCCACCTTCAGTCTTTCCCTGATGCTGAGTCAGCTCTTGGCATCAGGTGGCCAAAGTATTGGAGTTTCAGCTTCAGCATCAGTCCTTCTAATGAATATTCAGGACCGATCTCCTTTAGGATGGACTTGTTGGATCTCCTTGCAGTCCAAGGGACTCTCAAGAGTCTTCTCCAACAGCACAGTTCAAAAGCATCAATTCTTCAGACCTCAGCTTTCTTTGTAGTCCAGCTCTCACATCCATACGTGACCACTGGAAAAACCATAGCCTTCACTAGACTCTGCACAGCCGTTCTTTTCCAGTCCTCACAGCCCCAGTTCTGAGAGCTTAACCACCTTGCTAGAGGTGGCCCAGGGGAGCCCCCTCCTCCGAGGAGATAGCAG
The DNA here is from genome assembly GCA_006410675.1 of Oreotragus oreotragus. Taxonomy (NCBI): domain Eukaryota; kingdom Metazoa; phylum Chordata; class Mammalia; order Artiodactyla; family Bovidae; genus Oreotragus; species Oreotragus oreotragus. Next base: position 217,458 of record SJYX01002654.1, read on the forward strand.
AGGAGTGGCCTCCCTCGGGGGTTAGAGGCTTAACGACAAAGGTGACAGGGACCTTGCTGCCCTTTATCCACGTCCCTGTATTCACTCGGAAAGGCTGCCCCAGAGCCTGTCACAGCGCCCCCTGCACCCCCACACCGGGCGATACAAGAGCAAAGCTTCCCTCTAATGCTGATAAGACTCAAGCTGAAGATACAAAACAAAACATTTTGAGAGCCAAAGTCCTTTGGCTGGAGAGGCTGCCTGGCCTCTCTCCCCACCCCACCCCGACCCCAGCACAGATCCCTCTAGAAGAGCCCCACTCCACCCCCACCTCCTCTAGACTCCCATTTGCACAGAAATTGTCTGCTATGGGCCAGGCACGGCAATGGATGCTGAGAGATAGCCCAGCCCCAGCCCTGCAGTGCACCTATGGGTTAGTGGGGGAGGCTGACATTTGAAACAAATATTCCACAAACAAAAATCCCATCAATAAAAGAGTACGAACAAACTAAAGGACCAGATGTACTGAATAGTTGGCCAGGATACCTCACCCAGCCTGGGCAGGGGGCCAGGGGCCAATCAGGGCAGGCTTCCTGAGAGTGAGAGATGGTAAGCTTGAGGAGTTCATCAGTTAAAGGACAGGAGGGCAAGGACGGCTGTGCAAAGGCCCTGTGGCATGCTGCAGGATCAGAAGGATCATCCGAGTGGCCAGAACATAAGGACTTGTCTCTTCCCTACAGGAAATACCCACCGAAGGTTGTAAGCAGGAGTCATTGTTTGAAGCTACCCACACAACTCCTTCAAGGCCTCCTGAGCCTCTGAGGACAGGATCTCTGTCTGGTTCATCATTCAGCACCAGCGGAAGGGATGGTCGAGAAACGAAAGCACAGCAGGCCAACTGGACAAAGCCCTCGCCTTTCAAAGGAAAAGTCTGTACTCGACAATCTGAATAAATGCACTTTATTTGTTTCAAGTCCACACAGTAAGGAGAGCTGGGCTACCCAGGTGGCGCTGGTTGCAACATTGGAGTCTGTGGTCTATTATGAAGACACGGAGGTGTCTGCACACGTGGATCAGAAACCGGCCTTGTTCGTACCATGTGACCCACGAGCGCTGTGTGCAAGGATGTTAAAGTACTGTGGAGACGCTCCCGACCCTGTCCACATAGATAACTCATGCAACAAAATCCATCCCTCACAGAGGTAAGGCCAGTTAGCTGGGCTTCTTAAATGTGTGCGACTCTGGTGCAGTAATTCTGGGCCCCATATCACCAAACCCCTCTCCTCGCCAGGGGAATCGGAGGCTGGGGCTTATGAAGGAACAGGGCTTTGCCCAGGGAGATGGCTTCTGGTAATAAGGGTTGTAACATGAATCCGGTTTCCCACTCACATTCAGTACAAAACCACTGCTGTGGTTCCAGTGAAAAGAAAGAAAGTGAAGTCGCTCAGTCGTGTCCTACTGTTTGCAACCCCATGGACTGTAGCTCACCAGGCTTCTCTGTCCATGGGATTCTCCAGGCAAGAATACTGGAGTGGGCTGCCATTTCCTTCTCCAGGGCATCTTCCTGACCCAGGGATTGAACCCGGGTCTCCCGCATTGGAGGCAGATGCTTTAACCTCTAAGCCCNCAGGCTTCTCTGTCCATGGGATTCTCCAGGCAAGAATACTGGAGTGGGCTGCCATTTCCTTCTCCAGGGCATCTTCCTGACCCAGGGATTGAACCCGGGTCTCCCGCATTGGAGGCAGATGCTTTAACCTCTAAGCCCCCAGGGTTCCAGTGAAACAAGCCTCTAAAGGACAGCTTCCTCCTAACTCTTGTGACAAGAGTGCGAAGGCCCCAACCAAGACCCTTTCCTGAGCCAGAGGTTGTAAACTGGGAACACCAGGCCTGAACTTGTGAGGCTCCTCAGTCTTTTTACTCCACTGGGGCAGCTCGTTCTTCCAAGAAACACAAGTGTATTACTTTCAAAGCACCACGCAGTCACATCCTGTCCCGAGAGGGGAGAAGGCAGCCCCAGACTGACAACTAGGCCTCTGCCTCAGGAGCAGACGTTCATCCACCGGGAACTTGCTCCCTGGTTTGGGAGATTCGTGTTTGTCTGTCAAGTTCACTTATAAAGGGGGACGCCTAGAGCTGTCGGTCACCGCAGGGTCATTTCCCTGGATGGACTCCCCTGTGCCAGCCAAGGCCAAGTGTCCTCTGGCAGGGCCCACAAGTGTCCTTCTGCCTTTAGATGGTTCCTCCCTGACCCTCACCCCCAGTGGGGCTGGCGTGGTCCCTGACAGATGCCCATTAAGGGAAATGCCATCCCTGTGTGTGGGGGGGACTTCCCAGGCAGCCACGAAACCCAAACCCAGTGTGGCCTGCAGGATGAGGGGATCGGGGCCTGGTCACCCCCATAAGCCTGTAGCTCACTGCTGGCCTCTCGGAATCAAATGGCCAAAGGAAGTGAGCCTGGGTGGTGGTGGTGGCGGGGGGTCTTGGTGGTTTTCGGAGGGTGTATGGGAAGGGAGGAGTCTGCGACATCTCTTCCGTGTGAGCAGGAAGCCCAACCCTGTGGTTCTGAGCAGACAGGGCAGCCGTCCTCATCCGGGGTTCACTGGGTCCTCTGCCCCGCCAGGCCGCTCGCACTGCTTTCTACACTCAGGCGTCCACCCGGCGTCTGGGGGACTTGGCTCCTCTCTGCAGCCTCTTAACGCCCCCTCCCTTCAGAACTCAAGGGCGGACTCCTCACCTCAAAGGACGTGGGAAACTGGCCGCGCTCTGTCTGCCTGGATGTCGCCCCCAAGCTCCTCCGCGTTGTCCCTGTTTCCCTCCCGGAGAGGGGGCCTTGGCCCCACACCTTTCCCTCCTGCCTGCCCACACACCTCTCCCTCACACGTCTGGCTGCCTTGGTCCGGAGCTCTCTGGGGACGCCCAGTCAGGGCCCCAAGGCCTGGCCTCCTTCGGAGAGGGCCCCACCTGCCCTGGAACAACCTTCCTGCCCACCCTGGAAAGCTCCCCACCCAGGAGTAAGGTGAGGCCCAGAGAAGGCCGGCATCGTCACCCGGCGAGCTCGTGGAAGCCTGCAGCTCGGCCTGCCGCGCTTGCGATCCTGACGGCCCGTGTCCTGGGGAGAAGCCCCTGGCGATCCCCACGCTCAGGGACCCCCACAGGCAGGGAAGTGATGGAAGACTGGTCCCAGGGGCAGTGACTGGATGGGACTGGTGGTGCCCAGCAGGGTGGGAGAGGCCAGAGCCGGGTGGCCCGCCGAGGCCGGGGAGCCAGGGTACCACGGGGGCCTATCGGGGTGGGGCCCCGCCTCCTAGCCCAGACCCTGCAGCTCTGCCTCGGACCTGGCGTGGCCAAGGGCCGGGAGTGTCCGAGGAGGCCGGCCCTCGGGCCCGCAGTCCTGCTCCTCATAGCCGGGGTTCAGGCGGCCCATGTCGAGGGAGCAGAAGAGGCTCCGCTCCGTTCCCGCGTGGTGCTCCACCAGGGCTTCCAGGCTGGGGAATTCGGTGGGCAGGTGCTGGGGAGGGACCAGGGCAGGGACTTCAGTTCCAGCCCCCCTTTCCCCACGGATCACACCTCCAACTACCCCACCACCCTGGATCCTGCCTCACTTCAGAAAGGACCCTGTACTGCTCCCAGTAGAACCACACCCCTTTCACTCCCCACCCACGGCATGGACAAGACCAAGGCACTTAGCGTGCAAACAAGGCCGCACATTTAAAACACCGCGCCTGCCCACCCCAGTCCCTGGCAGTGTGTGATCAGGCCAGGACTGCAGGCCTAGAGGCTGTGTGAACTTCAACGCAAGCCTCTGCCCTCTCTGAGTCAGTTGCCTCCTCTGCTAAAAGACGAGTTAGGGTGTGGCAAAGCATGACTTTTAAAAGCTGTGATTGATGTAAAAATGCCAGGCGTGCCCCTAGCCCAAGATTCCACTGTGCGTTTGTGTGTTAAGTCGCTTCAGTCGTGTCCAACTCTTTAAGACCCCATGGACTATATATAGCCCGCCCTGCTCCTCTGTCCATGGTATTCTCCAGGCAAGAATGCTGGAGTGGGTTGCCATCTCCTCCTCCAGGGGGATCTTCCCGACCCAGGGGTGGAACCTGCATCTCCTCTATCCCCTGCATTGACAGGCAGGTTCTTTACTACCAGCACCACCTAGGAAGCCCACGACTCTACTTGAAATACCCTACTCTGCTGAGAGAGGGGCCTTAGAGTGGAGCCCGCAGAGCAGAAGTGGGGCCAGAGCCGGAAGGACCAATGACGCAAGAACTGGGTGGAGCGTTAAAGAGGGGGTGGGGCAAAAAGGAGCCAATGAGGGGCTGGGGGGAAGTGTGAAAGGGGAGGGGCCCGACGGCGAGGGGCAGGGCTGGGAACCCCCTCACCTCCACGCAGTAGCGGCCCACGTGGTTCCGGAAGACCTGGTGGGGCACGACGCCACACTGCGTCCTCACCGACAGGCACCACTGGCCACTGGCGCCCGGCTCAGGCCACAGCAGGAAGGCCCCAAGCACGTCTCTCCGCAGCAGGGCGAGGGCGCTGGGCCTGGGAGGGCCGAGGCCAGAGGCTGAGGGCGGGCCCCCTGGTCGGGACCCAGCCTCGGTCTGCTAAACAGCCTAACGAACCCGGTGTCGGAAACAGAGTAACTGCCTAGAGCACACCTTCCAGGAAGGACGCTTTCTGACTGCCTCTCAGAAAGGTTTCCAAGGGCTACCCTAGCTGCTGTCCCACTAGGGAGAGTTTCAAAGAGCGCGCATTTAGGAAGGCCGTCCCCTATGACAGGCTTCACCCGAATAACCTTATTTGATCCCTTCCACAGCCCTGCATTGAAGGTCTATTTGTTTTTAGTTTTTCATCTTTTGGCTGCACCACACAGTATGTGGGATCCTTGTTCCCCCACCAGGATCGAACCCACGCCCCCTGCACCGGCAGCGCGGAAGTCTTAACCACAGGACCCCCAGGGAAGCCCCGAAGGTCCTTTTATTAACCCCATTTTACAGAAAATTGAGGCCCAGGGTGGGGAAGTCTCTGGCCTAAGGTCGGAGAGCCCTCTGTCCAAGGGCAGGGAGGCACATCTCGGGGCCCTGGGGGAGGTCACAGCCTAGTTCCCCACCCTCCCAAAGGGTTGGGCACCACTCCTACCTGGAGATGCCAGCAAAGGCCCAGATGTTCTCCGTCAGGCTTCCCTCGCTCTCCACCAGGCACGAGGGGCCCCCGGGCCCCCGGGGCCAGGCCTCCCACGCGGCAGGAACTAGAGCGATCAGAGGGAGGGAGGTTGGCCTCCCCGCGCCCATCCGCGTTTCCCCCCCACAGGCTTCAGCACCGCCGGGGCTTGTCTCTTTACCAAGCCCCCCGCTCTCCGTCCAGTCTGCAGACATCGTGCTTCCCCAAAGACACAGGCACACCCAGGCACACGCCTATGCACATTCACTCGCCTGTTACAGCACGTCAGCACCTATGCCCACGCCTCGGCCAACAGCACCTGGGCGCTCAGCCTGGAACACATCCTCGAGCACGGAGGCCTGGCACTTACAGACGTCTACAGTCACAGCCCGCAGACCCTGCCGCTCAGGCCCACCCTCGTCCAACCCACGCCGGTGCACGCGTCCCCGGCAACTCACGGGCTTCGCGGGCGGACAGCTGCAGCTGCGTCTCGTAGGTGCAGGCGCGGTAGGCCCCGGAGCGCAGCACCTTGCTGCGGATGGCCTTCTTGCGCACAAGCGTGGGCGAGCAGTACGGGTTCCCCAGGCGCACGTGGCGGGCGCCCCCGCGGCTCCCCGACTCCAGCAGCTCCTTCTAGGGAGGGCCGCAGGGGCGCCCAGACTCAGGCCTGCCGGGCCATAACCTCTCCCACGGAAATCCGGCATCCTCCCCACTCTGCCTCCAAACCCTCACCCTGGTCCCCCGGTCCCCTGCCCACTCCCTGGCTGGGGTGCTGCGTACCCCGCTGCCCCCAGACCCCTCTGCCGGCAGCCGCCGGAAGGAGACCAGTGCGTTAACGTTTTGTGAGAGCTGATCCCGGCCGAAGGGTTCCCGTACTAGGCCAGGGGGCCCCCTGGGGCCGGACAATGGCTTCAGGGGCGCGCCCCCCTCAGGTCCCGGGCAGGCCTCGGGCCGCGCCCGCTCCTCCGGGTGCTGCAGGAGGTAAGCGAGCTGGAAGGAGCGACAGAGCAGCAGGTGAAGGATCTGAGCCTGGGGAGGAAGAGGGAGGCGTGCTCAGCTGGGGGGTTCCTGGGGGGTCCCTGGGCATCAACCCATGGGCCAGGGGTGCCTGCAGCCCCCTGGCTTGAGGTGCTCTTCCCTATTCTTCCTGAGAAAACGAATACTTATCCTCCAAAACCTCACCACCATGCAGCCTCCCCTCCCATCTTCCTTGAGTCATTTAACAGGGAGCATCTACCTTGTTCCAGGCATCATGCTTGGAGCTGGGAATACCTGCATTAAATGCACTGCTAGCCCTCAGTTACAAACCCCACCTATATCTTAGAGGCGTGGCTGAGAGTCCAGGCCCTGAAGTCGCAGGACCTGGGATCTGATCCTGGCTCTGTCACAGAAACTGCTGGGTGACCCCTGGGTACAACATGGCATCTCTGTGGCCCTGTAATGACATGGACCTATGGGAAACCTCTCCCAGCGGAGGCCCAGCACTCAGGCCTGCACATTCGATCCATCACACATGGATCATCCAGCCCCGACATGGAACTGTGAGCTCCAAAAGTTCAAGGGTCACGGCTCGACCTCCAGTCACCCCAGTAGCCACACAGAGCTCGACACACAGGGGTGACGGCAGAGGCCTGCTTCCTGGAACCAAGCCCAGGCCCTGCTGCCCAAACGGCCGGCCGCCGCGGCTCCGCTGTTAACAGCGGTCACACTGGCTTTGACGTTTAGGATCCACCCGTCCATCCTCTCTCCCCACGGGGCCAAGCAACAGAACAGTTCAAGACCCGGACCCAGCCCCTGTGCTCAAAGAGTTCCAGTGACTGCAGTGAGGGGCAGACAGATGGCAGAGTGCGGTTCAAGTCACAGGATGGCAGAAGGCTGGGTGGTCTGGAGGATTCAAGGTGGCTGAGCCCCAAAAGGCAAGCTGGAATTTGCCAGGATGAGGGGGAGGGGCGTGGAGGCAGATAGAACAGCAAGGGCAAAGGCTTGGCAGTGTGAGCCTCCCGGCCTGGTGCCCATCTCCCAGCCTGGGGCATGCTGAGTCCACTGGCTCACTTTGGGGGGTTCCTCCAAGGGCAGAGCCACAGAAGGAGCCAAGGTGGCGAGCCGGGGGGCGGGGGTGCTCAGGCCAGCTTGCTGAGCCAGCCACGGCCTCGGTCCCTGGGACCCATATGGACCCACAGCACACCACCCCCCAGCCCCAGTGCTGGGCCCCCTGCCCTGGGCCCCGGGTACCTCTCCAGGCTGGCTGCCCACAAAGAGGTGGCAGAAGAGCTTGCTGGCTGGGCTCCTGGGGTTCCGGGCCATGAAGGCAAACTGGCAGTCGGCCGGGCACCAGGTGGCATAGAGGATGCGCCTCAGGGCATGCGCCATCAGGAGCACCTGGGAGGCAGTAGGCCCATGGCCTCCATCAGACCCACCGCGTGGCCCGCAGATACCGGCCAGCATGTGCAGCCCCGTGGGCTCCATGCCCTGGCCGGCAGCCTCCCGGGTCTGCCCTCCAGCCTGGGTGCCCACCCAGCTACAGGGGTGGGGTGGGGTGGGGAGAAACTGTCCTCTGAGCTGCCGTGGTGGGCGGGCCCTTGGAGAGAGGACGTCCAAAGGCCCAGGCCAGGCCGAGAAACCAGGGAGGCTGCAGGTCTGGGTGCAGGCGTGTCCTCAGGGAGGAGGACACCTGGGGGTTCCTCATGTGCACCCCAGGGCTCCTACCTCGCCCTCCCCGCTGTAGATCTTGAGGCCCTGAAGGCTGAATTTCAGGATGACGGCCCGGCGTCGGGGACAGTCCTGGGTGGGAGAGAAGTGGTGGGGAGCATCGTCACCGCCTGGGCAGGCCCAGCCTGGCCTCTAACCCTGGGGCTGGTCAGCCTGACCCCTGCAGCTGCCAAGAGGCAGAGTACTGGACAGGGAGCCCCTGGGGGGCTGGCGCAGCATGCATGGCTCCCAGCGACGAACCCCGCAGCCTGTGATGACCACCTCCCATATTTCCCACCTGTGGGGCTCAGGTCACAACTGCGCAGGGGAAGGGAGCCCCAGGGCACGAGGAATGTGGCTCCAGGAGCCCGCGTGTAGTCCCAAGGGCAACCACCTCCCAGAATGGCTTTGGCCCCACCCTTCCCTGGGCCTCACTTGCTCTGTCTTTCTGAATGAGGGGCTGGGGTGGACCCGAGGGGCTCAGAGGTCATTCCCAGCCTGACACTCCAGGGCTCTGAGCCCAGTGGGGAAGTGCCCCCGTCCCAGCCCCATACCTTCAGTGCCCACAGCTGCTGCTGGACCAGCCACACGCTCTCCTGGGGGTCCAGGTCGTCCACGGGGAAGGAGCCCACATACTGCTTGGGGGCAGGGGTGGAGGTTGGGGGGACAGGCGAGTCAGGCCCCTGGCCCCGATCCCCGCTCTCCACGTTACCCTCCTCACACACACTCTGCGCTGTGGGGGAGGCTGGTGGGTGGCAGAGGGCATCCCTGGGGGCCAGGCTCCACCCTCAGGGCCCGCCCCATCCCACCTCACAGCCCCCCTAGGGGGCCCACCCCACCCACCTGGGCAAACTTGGTGATGCACCGGGGCCGCTGAGGGGCAGGGCCGCAGTCGGAGGCCCTCCGGCCCCTGGCCCCTGCCCTCTGCATAGCCCCCAGGGCGGCTGGCTTCCCGCTCAGATGGAGAGGAGGCTGCAAAGGGCAGGGGGAGCAAGGCTGGTGCCCAAGGCTGGTGCGCAGCCTCGGAGCACCCGTCAGAGGCTCCCCTCCACATCCTGGCATCCAGCAAACCCTGCCTGAGTGCCTGCTGTGTGTGCCAGGCAGCATCCTGGGCGCTGGGACACAGGGGACACACACCCCAGGCAAAATGACAAACTCCCCGGCTGCCTTTCTAGAGCCAACATTCAATTAAGCCGTCAGTAAGATATGAATAGGTCAGATGGTGACAAGGGACTTCCCTGGTGGCTCGGCTGGTAAAGAATCCACCTGCAATGTGGGAGACCTGGGTTTGAACCCTGGGTTGGGAAGATCCCTTGGAGAAGGCAAGGCTCCCCACTCCAGTAGTCTGGGCTGGAGAAGTCCACGGACTACAGCCCATGGGGTCGCCAAGAGTCGGACATAACTGAGCGACCAACACAGAGAGTGATAAAGCAGAGAGGAGGCCACGGAGGGCAGGCTGGGGAGTGGCCACGGCCGGGGAGGCCTCGCTGAGGCGTGAGGGTGGAGGAAGGGGGAGCCACCGCGGTCATACGATTAACCCGAGCTTGTGCAGAGTGCCAGGGGAGGGGGACCCTGGGAGGCACCACCCAAGAGGAGGCGTGTGACAGCGGCCTGAATAGGGTCTGCGAAGGCCCCGAGCAGCTGGGCAGCTGGGGCCCCGAGGCAGAACTTAACAGAGCAGCACCCAGGGTGGGTCAGCCCCAAACGTCCCCTAAGGGCACGGAGGCGCTGCCCTGTGGGCGGCGGTGAGCCAGAGCAGGTGCCAGGGCGGCAGGGCAGAAGGCCTGGAGCCACGGGGCAGCGGTGGCCCCTGAACTGACGGGCCAAGGCTGCGCCACGGGGCCCTGGCTCCTGCCCAGCCTGACCCCAGCCCCTGCCCAGAGCCGGTACTGGTGCTGAGTCGGGAGGGAGGGCGGACCCAGCCCAGCCCCGGCGCTGGTCTTTCCCAGCTCTCCCAGACCTCCCAGCGGAGGAGAGGAGGGACGCTGCCTTCCAGACTGTCCTCAGGGGCAGGGAGGGCGCGTCCTTCCCCCTCAGAGCTCAGGGCACAGCTGATGTTCAGTGAATGCGGTGTGAACGCATCCCACCACCGCGGAGCCTGCATGTGGCAACTGGAGAAGCTGACGCCCCGCCACGGAGAGCCGGCTCTCGGGAATGAAGACCCAGCGCAGCCACAACAGAGATGAAAAACCAACAGCAACAACGACAAACGCATCACAAAACAGAACGACCGAGTGCCTCTGCCTCCGTCCCAGGACTCGGCTCCCTCAGGCTTCCTCGGGGTCAATTTTAGATATCCGCGTCATCCTGGAGGGCTCCGTCTTACCAGGCTACTCGGAATGACTGCATTTCGGATCAGAGAGACCCAGGTCCAAATCCTGTGATGCTGCATAAGCTGCTTCAGCTCTCTGAGCCCCCATTTCCTCAACCCCAAATGCGGGGTAACGTGCGGCACTGGTGAGAGCTTGCAGGCACAGAGCCGCTCACGATGCCCGCCAGGCTCAGAGCTGTGACCAGCAAGTACAGTCTCGTGGGGAATGTGGTCATTGTTGTTCAGGTGCTCAGTCGTGTCCGACTCTTGGCGACCCCATGGACTGCAGCACACCAGGCCTCCCTGTCCATCACCAACTCCCGGGGTTCACTCAAACTCGTGTCCATTGAGTCAGTGATGCCATCCAGCCATCTCATCCTCTGTCGCCCCCTTCTCCTGCCTTCAGTCTTTCCCAGCATCAGGGTCTTTTCCAGTGAGTCGGCCCTCCACGGCAGGGGGCCAAAGTACGGGGGAATGGGGGAGCCCCTCAGGAGGGGAACTCAGGGGACAGTGAGGTCTGATTACTGTCAGTACCCTCACAGCAGGCCACACCTGAGAGGAGAGCACCCGGCCCGGGAGGGCAGACGTGCCCGGGGGCCGTGATTCCTATCAGGAGAAAGCAGGGGTCAGCCAAGGCGCTGGGCACGAGATGGGTGCGCCCCGGGTGTGCTCGAGCACCTGCGGGAGTCCTGGACAAGCGGGTTTGGGAGATGCCCAAGAGCCCGGGAACGGCCCCTACCTCAGCCTCGCCCCGACGCTGCACAGTCCCCTTGAGGGCTTCCTGGTTCTGCCCTCCTGCTTTCCTGGGCCCTCTCACCTGTCTTCACTTTTTGATCCTAATTCTTTTTCACATCATGACCATTACCCTCTGTCATTTTACGTCAAATACAGCAAGGTTAGGATGTAACTGGCACAGAAGCTATGGGGCCCTGGTTCCAGGTACGGAGATGGGGCTTCCAGGGAACTCAACCTTCAACACTTCCTGGGCTGGGATGCCTGGTGCCCGTAGGCAGGGGTGAGGGGGGAACAGAGGCAGCAGAGACCAAAACCCAAACCAAATGGGGCAAAAGGGAGAGAGGGAAGGAACAGAGGATGAAAAGAATGGCATACTTAGACAGCATATTAAAAAGCAGAGACATTACTTTGCTGGCAAAGGTCCATCTAGTCAAAGCTATGGTTTTTCCAGTAGTCATGTACGGATGTGAGAGTTGGACCATAAAGAAGGCTGAACGCTGAAGAACTGATGCTTTCAAACTGTGGTGTTGGAGAAGACTCTTGAGAGTCCCTTGGACTGCAAGGAGATCCAACCAGTCTACCCTAATGGAGATCAGTCCTGAATATTCATTAGAAGGACTAATGCTGAAGCTGATGCGAAGAGCTGACTCACTAGAAAAGACCCTGATGCTGGGAAAGACTGAAGGTGGGAGGAGAAAGGGATGACAGAGGATGAGATGTTTGGATGCCATCACCGACTCAATGGACATGATTCTGAGCAAACTCCAGGAGATAGTGACGGTCAGGGAAGCCTGGCGTGCTGCAGTCCACGGGGTCGCAAAGAGTAGGACCTGAGTTAGTGACTGAAGAAGAAGAAGCGGGAACAGAGGAGCGAGAAGAAGGACAATGGAGAGAGAAGGGAGAGATATGGGGAGGGAGAGACGGGGAGCAGGAGCACGCCTCACATCTCACACCCAGCCTCAGAAGGCGGGGGCAGACAACCGGAAGGAGGCGCCGGACAGCCGTGGCTGAGGCTGCAAACAGCCTCCTCACCCAGATCCAGAGCCGCAGCTTTCTTGGGGACACCCTGGGGTGTAGGCTGTGGGGGGTGCAGGGGGGAGACCAGGCCACTGGGCCCTCTTATGGGTCCCACTTCACCCCCACATCACCTGATCCTTCTTTCCCCAACCTTGGAAAACTGGAAGTTTCTCCCTCCTACGCCCGAGGGGTACAGTACCTTTCAGCCCCAGACTGCCCAGGGGACCAGGGAGGGGAGAGGCTCACCAAACCCTGGAAACAGACCCACTGACCTATTGCAGGCACAGACATCCACGGATCCCTTTGATCAGCTCTGTCTTTCTTGGATTTTGCACAGGAGCCTGGCTCTGGGCCAGAATCGTCCTAAGGGGGCACATTTGGAACAAGGCTGGGGCCCTTCTCTTGCTCCTCTGATGCTTTCCAGGTGGCCGCTTAGAGAAGGGGTACCGGATGGGTTGACTACCTCGAGCGGCAAGGACGGGGGCCTCAGCTGCGCTGTACTGCAGCCAAGTGGCGTCCTAAGTAGGGCCCACCTTCCAGCATCACAGGAGACCCCTCAGCCTGCAGACTCGATGCTTAGCAAATGGTGGCTCAGGGTGAAGTCACCTGCCCAAAGTCACACAGCAAAAGGGGAGCTGGGAACCCATGGTGGGCTTATAGGGCTCTTCCCCACTCCCTGCCCCCCCACCCCCACCCTGGCAGTGAAAGTTAAATAAGCAGGGAGACAATATACAGCCTTGACGTACTCCTTTTCCTATTTGGAACCAGTCTGTTGTTCCATGTCCAGTTCTAACTGTTGCTTCCTGACCTGCATACAGATTTCTCAAGAGGCAGGTTAGGTGGTCTGGTATTCCCATCTCTTTCAGAATTTTCCACAGTTGATTGTGATCCACACAGTCAAAGGCTTTGGCATAGTCAATAAAGCAGAAATAGATGTTTTTCTGGAACTCTCTTGCTTTTTCCATGATCCAGCGGATGTTGGCAATTTGATCTCTGGTTCCTCTGCCTGTTCTGAAACCAGCTTGAACATCACGGAGTTCAGGGTTCACATACTGCTGAAGCCTGGCTTGGAGAATTTTGAGCATTACTTTACTAGCGTGTGAGATGAGTGCAATTGTGCGGTAGTTTGAGCACTCTTTGGCATTGCCTTTCTTTGGAATCTGGGACTAATTATTCTCCACTACGGAGGTAAGAATTTTCTGAACTCACTACCTTGGATAATGAAGTTTTTCTGCTCTTTCTAATCCTGTGTGGCCATCAAGTACTGCTTCCTCTAATCCTTCTGGGTGGTTCTTTCTCTGGCCTGAGGTAGTTTCCTTACAAGCAAGTGCTGATCAGTACCTCTGGAATTCTCAGGGGTCACTCTCTGCGTATCTCCAGAGTTCTCTGCGTCTAGCTTTCTCCTCTCTGCTGCTCTGTCCCGTGAACTCTAGCTGCCTTGTTTTGTCCTGAATTCTAAGCTCTAACTCAATTCATGGATTATGCTAGGCTCTGCCTGGATTCCCTGTCCCTTTGCTGCAGTCTAAGAAATCTCTCTAGGCAGTAAGCTGGAGCAATCATAGGGGTCATGTTGTATCCTCTCTTGGGAGTCACTGTCCTTTATTGCCAGTGTTTCTAAACTGTTGCTTCATATATTCTGCCTGCTTTTTTGGTTGTTTCAGGCGGGAAAGAAAAGCTGGGCCCATTATTGCATTGTAACTGCCTTCTGAACCCTTTGAGTAAATCAGAGGGAGATACTTTCCCAGAGTTTTTCAACCCCACCAGGCCAGAGGTCTATACCTCCAGATTTGTCCTACCTCATTCACTGAGAAGACAAGGTCCAACCATCATTTTTTCATTTTATAGGTTGGCAGACTTGGGCAATGACTCAAAACTTTTCAGATGGGAATGTGGGAATGAATGAGATTAAGGCCTACAGAATTCTCCCTTTTGGCCTGCACTCTGCTGTGGGGAAATACTGAACCTGAGAATCAATGTGAGATTACATCTTGACTTTCACAAAAAGGACCCGCCCCCCTCACATCTCTGAGATTAGTTTCCCATCTTCTGCTGCTGCTGCTGCTGCTAAGTCGCTTCAGTTGTGTCTGACTTTGTGCGACCCCATAGACGGCAGCCCACCAGGCTCCTCCGTCCCTGGGATTCTCCCATCTTCTAAGCACACTGAAATTACAGAGCACTTTACTTAGATCATTGTTACCCTCATCCCATCTTCATTCAGTGTCTCAAGAAGGAGTCCTGGAATCTGCCACATCAGAGTTTTGGGAGGGGTCGGAATGTGCTGATTAATTAAAATGCGTGTTCCTGGGGCCAATTCACTTTCCAGAATCAGAATGGAAGGGTGGAGGTTAAGTGCACTTTTTTCAAGATTTTTTTTTTAATGTGGATCATTAAGTCTTTACTGAATTTGTTACAATATTGCTTGTGTTTAATGTTCTGGGTTTTTGGCCGCAAGGCATGGGGGATCTTAACTCCTCGACCAGGTATGTAACCTGTACCCTCTACATTGGAAGGTAAAGTCTTAACCACTGGACTACCAGGAAGAGCCCTGATTTTTTTTTAACAGGTTCCTTGAGTAATGGCAACCCACTCCAGTACTCTTGCCTGCAAAATTCCATGGACAGAGGAGCCTGGTAGGCTACAGCCCATGGGGTTGCAAAGAGTCGGACACAACTGAGCGACTTCACTTGAATGATCTCTGGGAACTTCAGGGAACCACTGATCCAAACTCTTAAGTCAGCAATTTTCCTCCCAAGATATACAACACTTGCTGGATGTGTTGTTATCCCTTTTTGTTTCTAACCTCATGAGTATTATGTGGCTTGATTTTTAAAAATATATATATATATATACATAAATCAAAATAGTCTTTTTGATCATTTCACAGAATTCTTTGAGATGACCAGGGAAACCTAAGTGCTTGAGATTTCCAAGCCTGGAAAGGACTTTGAAAGTCATCTAATCCAACCCCCACCTGATGTTTGCATTGTTTATGTACCAGTCTTGCCAAAAAAGCACCCAGCTTCTGTATACACATTTCAAAGGACCTTACTACTCCTTCCCATAGCTGTGCTACTGAATCAAATCTCTTAATTAGTTCTGGATCCAGAAAAATTATGTTCCCTCTGCCCCAGGAAAGCCCTCCCTCTGAAAACGGTTTTGTATTTATTAATACGAGACTCCAGATGATCAAAGCTGTGTTTAACACTAAAAAGGCAGTGGGGAGAATATCAAGACCAGAGAAAAGAGCTACAAGCTAACTCTGTGAAACTTGTCAAGATGTTAAATTGTCCCAAGCATTTCTATGATTGGAAAGAATTTTTTAAACACTCCCATGCTTTCTTATTCTCTTGTGTTTTCCCTCTGTCTGGAGGCTTCAGGGGGAGACTCTACTTCCCTGCCTTCGTCAGCGTCTAAAGGCCACCGTCTTCCTTGGTTTGTGGTCCTGTCACTGTAATACTCCGACCTCTTGGCTCTGTCATCACAGCTCTCTTTTGACTTTGATCTTCCTGCCTCCTTCCTAGAATGACCCTTGTGATGACAGGATAATCTATCTCAATATTTTTAATTTGAGCACATCTACAAAGTCCCTGCTACCATGTAAAGTAACATTTCCAGAGGTTATGATCTGGACATCTTTGAGGAGGTCATTGTTTAGCCTATTGCAATGAGTATATGAGGGTTTGTCCCATTCTTTTAAATGTTTGAATGAAAAAACTGAAAGAAAAGACTGCTTTGACCATAAGACCCCAATTACTAAGAGAACTTGGAATCTATACTCCTTTATGTAGTATATATGGAAAAGACATGGCTTGGGAATTTCTCCTGCAGTTCTTATTACCACCTTATCTCCCATTCTCTTAATCTTCTCCAGTTGGGTTTCTAACATTCGCCTCTCCCCTCAACCCAATCAAAGCCATGGACAACCTCCAATTTGTCAGATAATTCGTCCTTTCAGACTGAAGCGCTCGACTCACTACTGCCTCCTTGTGCCAGCGCTTTTGCTTCTGGGCTCCTCTCTCCTGGGCTCACCTGCCTGCGGCATCCACTCCGCCTCTTTGGCATGGTCTTAGGCGTGGGAAGGCCCTAGGCTGTGTCTCTTTTCTATCTGCACTTCCCCTAGGTAATTCCATACTCTCATGGGCTCCAAATGTCAACCCCATACTATAGAACCCCAACTTTATTTATACCTTCAGTCCTGATGACTTCTCTGAGCTCTACTCATATGTGAGCTCCAGACTCTGCCTGCCTACTTGAGCATCTCATTACATCTCTCAAACTTATCTAAAACAGAACTCTTGATTTCCCCACCACCCCACATCTATTCCTCTCCTGCATTTTCCCATCCATTCAGAAAGTCAGGTAAAACCTTAGGAAGAAGTCATCTTTGATTTTACTCCCTCTGTTCCTTCACTCTCTGACATTAAGTGCGTCAACACAACCCATCAGTTCTGCCTCCAAAACAGCCTTCTATCTAACCTTTCATCAGCATCATCACTGCTATTGCTATCATCTGGTCCAAGCTGCCAGCATCTCTCACTGGGGCTCCTTTAAAGGTTCTAATGGTGTAATCACACCTCCCTACTCTACTCTTGCCCGCCCGGCCCCCACCCATGACCCATGATCCACACACAGGATCCATCAAGCAGCAAGGATTCACTCTGCAAATTATAAATCAGATGACATGGTTTACATTTAATCAGAGGCTTTGTTACACTGAAGTAAAAGCCAAATTCCTTGACCACAAGGCCTAGGTGATCTGCCACTTGTCTCTCAGCTNTGTGGGGGGGTGGGGGAGTTGGGGGGCGCATGACTCTGTCCTTTGGGTTACATGAAAATCCACTGAAATGGGGTGAGCACATCCAGCCTGGAGTGTCAGCACAGACCCTATGGGAAGTCGCTTCCATTGTGTCTGTTTTGGGACAGCCCACCAGGCTCCTCTGTCCATGTGGTTCTCCAGCTAAGAATATTGGAGTGGGTTGCCATTTCCTTCTCCAACAGACCTTGTATGTGCCACAGAAATAAATAGCAAGCCCGGTTCAGCCCAGTCTTTGGCATGTATGATGTCTGAATTCTGCAGAGGTAACGGCAGCAGCTGCCACACGACAGGAAAGCAGGGCAGCAAAGGCAGGCGGGCACCCTGGGGGAGGTGGGTGGGCATCACTGAGGTCTGAGTGCCTCAGGGGAGTGGGGGAGGAGGCAGGCGTGAGCCCTGCGGGCCTGCTGGGCATCGCTTCATCTACCCAAAGCTTCTGGATGCTGTTCCTAGAAGGGCAATGGTGAGGTGTGGTGCTTAGAGACTTGGTCCCAAATCTGGACACTTGCTCTGATTGCACAGACAGGGGAGTGGGGGAGGAGGCAGGCGTGAGCCCTGCGGGCCTGCTGGGCATCGCTTCATCTCCCCAAAGCTTCTGGATGCTGTTCCTAGAAGGGCAATGGTGAGGTGTGGTGCTTAGAGACTTGGTCCCAAATCTGGACACTTGCTCTGATTGCACAGATGTGGGACCTGAGTCACTTTAATCTTCTGGCACCTCATCTGGAAGTTTTACCAACACCTGACTCCGAGAGAGGTGACGATTCCCATGCTTTCAGTTCAGGCGCGCAGTCGTGTCCGACTCTTGGCGACCCCATGGGCCGCAGCACGCCAGGCCTCCCTGTCCATGACCAGCTCCCGGAGCTCACTGACTCACGTCCATCGAGTTGGTGATGCCGCCCAGCCGTCACGTGCCCTGCGTTAGCATGGGCGAAGTGCTCAGCGCCCTGCCTGACGCCCAGCGAGCGGAGCGCTCAGTGGGTGCTAGCGCTGTTGCGACTGAAGGGCAGATGCTGAGCGCTCTGGAAAACACTTCGTGGAGGTCATGTGACAGGCTTGAGCCCACTGATAAGGATCAAGGTGGTTTACAGCTTGGTCCTGCTTTCCAGAAATCCCAGTTTATGAAATTCAGGGTATAGGAAGGATGAAGGGTTAATTCTCACAAGCTTTCTTAAAAGGCATGTAAATTTTAAATAGAGACCTTGCCAATTACTAGACCACAGTCCCCAGTTTGAGACCCTTCAGAAACCAAAACTGTTAATTACTGACTCTAATGAGTTCCGGAGGCACACAATTCATCCCAATGCCTACAATTTAAAAAAAAAAAAAAAGTGACAGGAATTTGTTTTAGGTCAGAATGAAAGACCAAGGAATTAAGTTCAGATAGTGAAGCCAATAAAACCAGTGGGGGAGTTTTGCCTTCTAAATCTTGCTCAGGAGAAAGGGATAGAGGGTGAAGGTCTGAGTGGCAGACACTGTGGGAGGTCCCAGGGATACAGAGATTTACCACAAAAATCAGATCTGGGAAGACATATGTTTGGGAAATGGATGTGACATCGACTCCTGACTTTGTGGCCACCAAGGATCCTCTTCTTATTGGTCTTCACTTATTCCTTCACTCAGGAATACGTTTCAAAACCAAATGCATTTTATGGATTGGAGGTTCACTTCTTCATTTTTGTGTATCAGAGTAATGTAACTGCCCATGTGAGCTGGTCTTCAGGTTACCAAATTCAGTGGACCTAGCTCCACCCAAAGCACAGAAACTCTGATCTTCTACCATGCATGTAGCCTCAGTAAAGCTACAATAGATGTATCAGCTCAGAGGTTTACATCAAGGAAAACAAGTGTCAGAGGGAGCCAGCCATCTCCTGGGTGTGAGCCAAGCTAGGTCCGTTCAGGACAGCACGAAATGGCCACCACCGCATAATTATCTGCCCCAGGTATCCAATCCTACATTCACGACAGCACAAGTCTTGGGAGTCATCAGGTAGAGAACCTCAACCATCGGATAAATGACTCACTTTGCAGGAAGACCAGAGAAATCATCTATACAAAGCAGGGGAAGGGATGACAAAGGCGGCAAGGTGGTGGGATTGTGATCCCTGAACATGTGAGGGCACACAGCCCTGTCTTGGCATTTCCTGATGAGTCAGCGACAATGACTAAGCCTCACCAGGTGTGAGCTTGCAATCACAATCTTCTCTTTTCACTAAAAATCCCAGAAATCTGGTACTGGAGTTGCTAGCTGATGAATGCGTGTGGGAAGTAACATCACATCATGTGCAAGCCCGTCTCCAACAGCAGGACTGAAACGGGAGCCAAGATGGTGAGCTTGACCAGGCCTTGGCACAGCATCTCACACACATCTGGTTTTTACAGCGCGTTTCCACGTTTCCTCAGTAATACCTTCCCATACTAGCGGCTACTTTCAGCCTTGAGCACCGTGCTTTCCTTCTCTCAGGCGTCTCCCAATGTCTGTCCCTGCAACTCAGCTGTGCCTCCCCTTAATGACCTAGAACAGATTTTTTTTTTTTTTTTTTTAAATTCTGAAATGTTATGAGCTGAATTGGAGAAGGCAATGGCACCCCACTCCAGTACTCTTGCCTGGAAAATCCCATGGACGGAGGAGCCTGGTAGGCTGCAGTCCATAGGGTCGCTAGGAGTCGGACACGACTGAGCGACTTCACTTTTACTTTTCACTTTCATGCATTGGAGAAGGAAATGGCAACTCACTCCAGTGTTCTTGCCTGGAGAATCCCAGGGACCGGGGAGCCTGGTGGGCTGCCGTCTCTGGGGTCGCACAGAGTCGGACACGACTGAAGTGACTTAGCAGTAGCAGTATGAGCTGAATTGTGTCCCCTCTCCCCAAGTTAACATGTTGAAGTGCTAACACCTGGTTCCTAAGAGCATGACCGGATTCAGAGCTAGGGTGTATAAAGAGCTAATTACATTAAAATGAGGTTATTAGAGGTTATTAGGGGACTTCCCTGGTGGTCCAGTGGTGAAGACTCTGTGCTTCCAAAGCAGGGGGCAGAGGTTCAATCCCTGGTCATGGAACTAAAACACCTCTCCTCCTCAAAAAAAATAAAAAGAGGCTATCAGGGTGGGCACTGATCCCATACGACCGGTGTCCTTTTAAGAAGAGGGTATTTGGACAGGGAGGAAAGACAACGTGCTGGCAAGGAGGAGACAGCTGTCCACGCACCGAGGGGCCTGGAACAGACCGTTCCCTTTCTCGTTGAAAGGAACTAACCTGCTGACACTTTGATTCTGGACTTGGAGACTCCACAACTAAGTTAAAGAGCTGTTGTTTACGCGATCCGGGCTGTGGCGTTTTGTTGTGGCTCAAACAGACTAACACAGTGATTAAAATAAGACTCCTTTTCATCCAATCACGAAGCGATCCAGACCATGGCAATCTATGGCCAGATTCTTCTTCCTGTTGTTTTCTGGGTGGCAAGGATTGTGGAGGTGCCAGGATCAGAGAAATGTTATTTAGTTCAACTCTCTCCTTTCCAGGTGAGAACTGGAAGGTTCCGCGGCTGGCCTGAGGTTGCACTCTTACTTCCAAAGGGGCACAGGCTGCAGGCACCTCCACTCACCCTCTCAGCCACGGTTAGGGTGGTGCTTTCGGGTTCTTGGAACAGAGGGACCGAGCACTCCCTGGGGGCCACCTGGTAGAGCCTTAGTGCTGCTGCTGCTTTACTTCTAGGTTATCCTGTATCTTAAGTCACTATTATGGACTTTGTATTTCCTTCCACTTATTACCAGTAACATAAAGCACTCCCTCCAATGCTCTGGAGATAAAACAAATGCCCCAGAAATAAGTATTTAATCTTGTTGCTACCTGTACCCCATTTGAGAAGCAGAGAACAAGGAAAAGTTCCAAGTACTTTTCCACCTGAGAAGTACAAGTCTAAAGAGGACCCCTCCCCAGAAACACTCGTGAGAGACTCTCGTCACAGACCAGAGTTGAGGGATGTGCTTCAGAAAGCAAAGAAAGCAGGTAATATCGAATACTCGCCAAAATTCCGACTATGCTGAAAACAAACTGGTAAGAATATTTAGCAGAGATCTTTGAGAAGACTGCACAGTGAGCAGCTGGCCTCCCCTGCAGTCCCCTCTCCACCCACAGCCAGCTGATGCTGACCCTAGCCCAGGAAGGACTTCCTTCTCCTACCCAGTGCGCTGCCCTTCTCTTCTGCTCCCTGGCATTACCTGGAGCCCTGGTAACTCAAAAGCTGTCCATGTTTTTCTTGTTCTTTTTTTGAAACAAGTAAGCTCCTAGTGGTTTGAAAACCTAATTGGGAAAAAAAAACAACAAAACAAAACCCTGTTCCTCTGTTCCTCATTGCCATTTATGGCATGTCCACCTTGTAACTTGTTGCCAGACATCCTGCTTCCTGAGCTGTCAGGGTATAAACCTGCTAGGGAAGGTGTGGAGGCAAGGTGACTGGTCAAGGCTGCCACGCCTCGGTTTGTGTCTACTTCCACACTTGTTACTTGTTTAATCAGGAGAGATTTACCAAAATCTGTTTCTGAAAGTTGGGCATAATTTTACATACTTAGAGAATGTATTTGTAAGGATCTGAGATAGTGTGATTAACAGGTCTAACAATAGGAACCTACAATGAATGGTAAGCAACAGAGCTGAACTCGTGACACGGATTTTATTAAAAAAAAAAAAAAAAAATCAGTCTCCTAAAATCCTAGTGTCTTAGTAGCCTTAGTGAATATGTTCAGTCTTTGATACTTGATAATCTCACACTGCCTTTGGGTGGCTATTCTAATAAAACAGCAAGCATTGTGCATCTGAACCCCTCTATTTTATGGGAGGAAACTAAGCTCAGGAAGCTTATCTTGGCCAAGGTCACACAGCCGCTAAGTGACAGAGCCCCCAAAGACCACAGCTATGAATGTTCTTAGGATGCTAGGCTGAATGATACACTCTAACCAGGAGTCAATCCCAATGTGAAATTAACGTCTATTCTACAGGCTGAAACAGCAAGTTTAAATTATGCAAACGACATAAGGGATTTAGGTTTGACAGGAGAATTTCGTCAGAGCAAAAAGCTCTCCAACAGTAAAATGGATGAGCAAGGATGTTGTGTAACTCTGGGTTTTAGGGAAGACTACCTGTTGGAGTTCGGCAAAGCAGACAGAAAGCAAGAGACCGGATGAGTAACGTTTCCTTCAGAATCAAGAGCAACAATTTCTAATATTTCAGTTCATGATTACTAAGACGGTATCGTGTCCAAAATATGCAGTTGTCAGACAATCCCCTTTCTGGAATTTCTCTTGGTAGGCTTCACAGAACACAAGTTCACAGTTTGTAAAGTGTGACAGCACTGCTAACTAGGCAACATAAAAGTTCTATTAAAAAAAAAAAAAGTTCTGATAGAAGCTGAGGTTCTTGGAGGAAAAGCTCTCGTGTCAGTAGAATCTGCCTGCAAAAAGTAAACTGAGGACCAGAGAGTCCCATGGCTAGGCTCTGAGAGTGACCAAGTGCTTGCCAGTGTCCTAGGAGAAAAACAAAGAAAAAACATACAACCAAAAACCTCCTTAGGACAGCCTAGCTAAAACTTCCCAGTAATCCAAGACCTAATTTGAATAGTTACCAAACGTAAAAGTCACACAGACTCCTACTTGGCAAATTTAATGATTTCACCTCATTTCTAAATCCCCTGCATTCATTGGGCTGTAAAGTAAGGGGAGAATCCAGAAGCCTGGACAATGGTCAGAGAGAGAAGGTGGAGAGGAGCCCTGGAGGTGGCTCTGCACTCAGAGGGCCTGGGTGCAGCTCTGGCTTTGCCTCTTACTACGTCCTGGGGTAAGTCTGTGAACCTCACTCTGTGCCAGATTTCTCTTCTGTAAAATGGGAATAATAAACAGTGACCATCTCATAGGATTGCTAGGGTTAAATGAAGTTTAATATATGTATGGAGCCTGACATGTAGAAAAAATTCAGTTAGTGTTAGCTATGACTGTCACCTGAGAAATCTGTATGCAGGTCAAGAAGCAATAGTTAGAACTGGACATGGAACAACAGACTGGTTCCAAATGGGAAAAGGAGTGTGTCAAGGCTGTATATTGTCACCCTGCTTATTTAACTTATATGTAGAGTATATCATGCAAAATGCCGGGCTGAATGAAGCACAAGCTGCAATCAAGATTGCCGGGAGAAATATCAATAACCTCAGATATGCAGATAACACCACCCTTACGGCAGAAAGCAAAGAACTAAAGAGCCTCTTGATGAGTCAAAGAGAGTGAAAACGTTGGCTTAAAGCTCAACATTCAGAAAACTAAGATCATGGCATGTGGTCCCATCACTTCATGGCAAATAGATGAGAAAACAATGGAAACAGTGACAGACTTTATGTTTTGGGGCTTCAAAATCACTGCAGATGGAGACTGTAACCGTGAAATTAAAAGATGCTTGCTCCTTGGAAGAAAAGCGATGACCAACCTAGACAGCATATTAAAAAGCCGAGACACTACTTTACCAACAAATGTCCATCTAGCGGCTATGGTTTTCCAGTGGTCATGTATGGATGTGAGAGTCGGACTATAAAGAAAGCTGAGCGCCAAAGAATTGATGTTTTTGAACTGTGAAGTTGGCGAAGACTCTTGAGAGTCCCTTGGACTGCAAGGAGATCCAACCAGTCAATTCTAAAGGAAATCAGTTCTGAAAATTCATTGGAAGGACTGAAGTACTGAAACTCCAATACTTTGGCCACCTGATATGAAGAACTGACTCACTGGAAAAGACCCTGATGCTGGGAAAGATTGAAGGTGGGAGAAGGGGACAACAGTGGATGAGGTGGTTGGATGGCATCACCGACGCAATGGACATGAGTTTGGGTGGACTCTGGGAGCTGGTGATGGACAGGGGAGCCTGGCATGCTGCAGTTCATGGGGTCGCAAAGAGTCGGACACGACTGAGCGACTGAACAGAATGATTGTCACTATTATTAATAAGTAAAACAATGACATATTGTCAAACATATTCAAGGCACCAAAGAGAAAGGACTCTGCTAATAAGCAAAGATTTAACAGCAATAGTGTTAATTGCACATTTACATACAGTATCAAAAGAAAGAGCTGCCATTTTTGGAGGAAAATAGCTTGTGAAGGTTACCTTTAGAAACCTCCTTTGACATACCAGTTGTTGACAACTATTAACAGAAAGTTACAACAAAGCTAATACATTTAAGTAGCCAAAGGCAGAAACTTCCTTTAACAGAAAAAAAAAGCCATTGAAGTTAAGAATCTTGTGGAAAATGACAGTCAGAAGGCAAGAATACAGTAATAAAAATGGCAAGGATCAGTTTCTTAAGACAACGAAACCAGTGCAGTAGTGGGGTGCCATCAGCCTCTACTGGCTCCAGAGCGTGCGACCGCCCAGCAGGCCCAGGCCCAGAGCTCCAACAGGTCCAGTCCTCAGGCTTTGGCTCTGCAGAACTGAGTGACCGTCTGCTCCACTGCAGGAATGCAAAAGCAACCCTACACGCTGGGAACAGCGGTCAGTCAGAACCTCTGGGGAAAATACTTAATGATCTTTACACAATTAAGATCAGAATTTCTGGGACTTCCCTGGTGGTCCAGTGGCTAAGTTGCCATGCTCCCAATGCAATGGGCCTAGGTTCAATCCCTGCTCAGGGAACTAGATCCTACATGCAGCAGGTAAGAGCTCACATGCTACAACTCAAGATCCTGTGTACTGCAACAAGGCCTGAAGGTCCTGCATACCGTGACTAAGACCTGGCACAACTAAATAAATAATACATAAAATTAGAAAATATTTAAAAACCCCACCTCTTCAAAAAAAATAAACATATAGAATTTCTCTTCATGGATAAAATTCGAATTTTTGCTTGACCCAAAGAAAAAGAAATATGATTTATCAGGTTCCAAAAATGAAAAGCTTCAACTCTAAGTTTTTGGATTAAAGTTTCTTTTAGCTGTTTAGTTAGCTAAGTACAGCAGTTCATGAACAAAGCTGGCTTACCCTCTTTTCCTCTGACAGTTTAGGATGGCAAAGTACCTCAGCTTGAGGAAGAATAACTTCTTAGGTTCTTTAAAGAAGGTATAAGGATAGGTTAACAAGCCTAGACTGGGCTGACAAAACAAATGTCCAAGGTACAGGCATATTACATAGCCCTTGTTTTCACGTAATTTCCCATTAGTTACAGCCAACAGCCACGAGTGGATCAGGCTTCCTTTGGTTAAACCTCCGTGGATAGTTAGGATGGTTTTCCCTGTGTTGAAAGCTTCTGTTGTAATTTTTTTAAAAAGTCTCCAGACTTCCCTGGTGGCTCAGACCGTAAAGTGTCCGCCTACAATGCGGGAGACCTGGGTTCGATCCCTGGGTCGGGAAGATCCTCTGGAGAAGGAAATGGCAACCCACTCCAGTACTCTTACCTGGAAAATCCCACGGGTGGAAGAGCCTGGTAGGCTATAGTCCATGGGGTCACAGAGTCGGACATGACTGAGCGACTTCACCTCACCTTTCTCTGAAGTGGTGTCTCCTCTTTCTCATTTGAGCTTTAAGAAGCCAACACTCTTCTTTCCCAGCACCTTCTGAGATTCACCTATCAAAGGTTGTTTGTAGGTGGTTTAAGGACATGTGAAACACTGTAGCTGAGCTCACTAAAAGCCACTGACGGCACTGAAGCCACCGATCCAGGCCAGGAATTGTTGGGTTATCTCTTGAGTTTGGTTTGCTGTTTACCTTTCTGTAACATGGAAACAAAAATTGTGCATTCTGCTCCTTAAGAATGCCTGGAAGGGAAAAAACCCAAACATCCCTTTATCTCATCATCAGGAAGGTACCTATCTTTGAGAGCTGGGGATTTTCCTTGGAAGACTGCAATGGGCCTTTTGTCTTTTCCCTTTATATGATGCTAAGATCAAGGACAGTTCTGTCTTCACCTGAATTCTGTGAATTTAACAGAACGTCAGGGTGGAAAGGGACCTGAAACGACCTCAATGTCTCACTCTACGTCGGAGTGCCTGATACACGATATAGCCACCAGATGATCGTTCAGGCAATCTCTAAAACAAAACACAGAAACCAACCGAAATCCTCACTTCATTCCAGAAGAGTAGAGAATTCTTAGCACAGGTACCTAACAACTATAATATTGAGAATTACTGGACTTCCCTTGGTGGTTCAGTGGCTAAGACTCCTGAGCTCTCAATCCAGAGGGTCCGGGTTTGATCCCTGGTCAGGGAACTAGATCCCACATGCTGCAACTACAACTCAAATACATCAACGATTTAAAATAAAAGTATTAAAAAAATTATTACCTGCTAAATACTATAACAGAAAATTAGGTTACTTTCTGGAAGTAGGTCTAGGATTTATCAATCTTTTTGCAATGCTGTCTTTTTTTCTAGTTCAAGGACATATCTGAACACTAAACATGAAAAACTAGAACTTGTGACCTTGAAAACAAGGACTTGATAAAATGCAAAGTGATTTTTAAAAATGTCTTATGCAATGAATAATCAGGTTCAATGTACTAAAAACACTCACCATCTATTTAAAAATTCAAAAACGCAAATAAACTGGAGCTTGTTGGAGCTTGTATTTAAAAAGGAAAATGGATGACAGCTAGTACAAGGAGCAGAGAAGGCTCAAAGTGAGTAAAACACTACTTCTGAGGAATTCTAGAAACTTTTAGATACAAGCTACAGTTCAGCAGCTTTTAAAATTCCATGTTTATTTGTATTTTTCAAAATATATGTACATAAAAAAAGGAAGATTTACAACAGGAAAAGATTGCCTTACATGCAACACAAATTCCAATAAACTCATGATGGGATCGCACATGATTCTGGATCTAACTCAAGCCAGTCTTCTCAAGTCCACCCTCAGGCTGCAGATGGGATCCCAGGAGACAATGCAAATGGAATGGATTAAACAAACATATTTTGCCTCTGGCAGCACTCAGGCCAGAAGACATACACCAAAAAATTTAAGACAATTAAAATGTCAAGTGCCACAGGGAGGATAAATGATAACCGGAAATCAACATTTCTTAGGAAGCTAATACTATTTAACACAACTTCACGATACTAAAACAAATACAAATAAGGAAGGGTTAGGTAGTCAGGCTTCATTTGTTTTTTTCTTTTCTCTTTTTAAATAACTCAAAAAAGGAAGCCACTAGTTTGTTATCAAAAGTGCTGTGGAAAGAAAAGAGGGGAAAAAAAATCCACAGATAAATTTGAAATATTTTAGCAAATTGTTATGTTTTCCATTTCACGTTTCTAACATTAGCAATGGTGTAACTCTCCAACATTTCCTTATAAAAAAGGGAAAGAGGAAGTGACAATCCATGCTCCAAATATTAAAAATATATTTAGCTATCTGATCAAGACTTTAATTTTTGGTAACACAGGTGACACCAGAAATCACAAATTCAGTGCACGCCTGTGTTTCCCCCTCAGCCAGAAACCACGTGGTGGAGAGGCCTTGTGCTTGCTGCTGTGGGGATGCGGCGCCCAGGGGCCAGCAAAAAATACCTGGAGATGGAGCAATGGGAAACCGGCCCAAAGGGGTCATGGATCTTCAGCATCTAATGAGATCAGGGTGCTTTTGGCCTGTTCCCAAAGCTAAGACATCTCTGTGTTTATAGTTGGAGAGAGAGAGGGTTAGCTGAGTGGTTTTATAAATAAGATTAGTTATTACAGCTGTAAGTGAAGCCTCTAGGCAGGAGGCTTTATGATTCAGTCAGTGCTATACTGCCTCCTTTTCACATCCAGCACCTGACCAGCATCCCATTCTCGATGGTTTCTAACAAATATAAAAATCTTTGCAACTGTTTAGACAAAACTGGAAGGAAAAAAAAAAAAAAGCCAAAGCTGACCATTAAAAAAGAAAGAGGAATAGGGTGGAGGTAAAAAAAAAAAGGACAAGAACAGACTATACAATTCAGGAAAAGTCCAAAATTATGGCAGAAATTAAAATGACTGGGAGAGAGAGGGGAGGGGCAGGCACCAAGAACAGCACCTAAAGCTAACAAATGGCTAAACTGGTTTATTTATATTCCCTCCCCATAATGTTCATAGGAGAGGAAAAAAAATGTAATTTTAAAAGCATCAAAACTAAAACAAATGCACACTGACCTTAGAAAATAAGATTTTGAATTTCATCATGATACCCTTTTTTCCTATAAAATTTACTTTTTCGCTTTGAACGATTTCTTCATGGTAGATTTGCCCTTGCCAGGCAATTTCACTTCCTTTCTCACACTGGCTGCAGGCTTCTTGGAAGAGCTACCACTAGGTTTCTTGATGACTGAGGGTGAGGGTCTGGCTTTCTTGGCAGGAGTTTTCGCTTTAGCAGGGGCTTTCTTGGGCAGGGGCCTCGCTTTCCCTCGCTGGGCAGCTGGGACTTTGGGTGCCAGCTTGGACCCTCTTTGCTTCATGGCTGCAGCCTTCCCTGGTGACTTGGCTGGGGTTTTCTTCTGCAACCTGTGAGAACCAGAGAGAAGGCAATCACTTACACTCGAGAGATTCGCTTCACCATGGTGACGAGATCCTTTGCCAGAAAAGAAACAGTTCAGGTAAAATCACCTACATTAAGAAGAATATGGGTTAGACCTTTCACCTAAGACTGCATAAAAATTCAGCCAATTCCAGAAGTCTACATGTTTTTCCTAGAGAAACACGAATTATTTTTCTTCAAATAACCAAACTACACTCTACACACACACAGGTTTGATCAAAGAGTAATTAAACATTCAGTGTTTCACAAGTTTAGAGCCTCTAAATTCTCAGGAGAGGGTAAGTTCAAACGTCACACAGAGCACTTGAGAAGGACGCAGAGCTGCTGACACGCTTCTCACAGCCTCTCCTCTCCCGGCCACTCTCAGCTCTAAGAAGCGTTTCCCACACACTCGCACCTTCTCTTCGGTGGTGGCTCTTCATCTTCAGAGTCTTCCTCTGATGAGTCATCTTCATCTTCATCCTCATCTTTAGAATCATCTGGCTCTTTCTTTGGAAACAGAACTCCTGGGCTAGTAAAAAAATATTAGATAAAGAGAAGTCCCATGGGGACAAGAAAAAGGATGTGAACCTAGACATGCTCTTTCCTGGACATTACCCACTTCCTCCCACACTCCCCAATTAAGTCAGGTTAGCTTAAAAATACCAGGCCACAATTTAACCTATTTTGAACACTCAAATGCAGTTATGACAAATCTATAAAAGCCTTAAATATAACTCATTCTCTACTTCCTTCCATTTAATAAAACTGACAATCACTTATTTAGTAAAGTTATTTAAACTCCTGATGTGTATTCGACACTGTATCAGCCATTGAATATATAGCAGTGAATGGTCCTTACATCAGTGAACAGTCTATACAGCAGTATATATTTTTTGCCCTTATGATACAAGACCTCATAAAGCCTGAATCTCTTCAGTTTTTGAGAAATTCAGCAAGGATCTTCTAACTTTTCTTTATCCTTAATGATAGAAAACTTGGTACCACTGATTAGTAAGTCTTTAAATCATAACACTGTATGTAGATGATTTTAAGAATTATATTTAAAGCTAAACATTTGAAAAATTCAGATACTGTACATTCCATGAAGTAACACTTATGTTTATGCACCTAGAGAAGGAAACGGCAACCCACTTCAGTGTTCTGACCTGGGAAATCCCATGGACAGAGGACCCTGGCAGGCTACAGTCCATGGGGCCACAAAGAGTCGGATATGACTGAGCTCCATGCACGCAGCTCCTACACAGGAGGGTGTAGAACATGACTCAGCATGTTTATACACAAAGAGCAATATAAGAAAGCTACACACTATATGCCTGCCAAAATAGGTTTTAGTGTTAACTGTCATGGCATTTGGCTGGAAATCAAAGTACAAAAAGGCAATAGCCTGGGTATACAAAAAATTGCCTGGTCCACAGGAGGTGCTCAATAAATTTTCTAGTTCAATGAAAAAATAAAGCATGTATAACAGACAAGTTTTCCAAAAAAATGTCCTTGTCTCTATGGTAAGAAGAAGGCAGATTAGGATTCTTAGAAGCAGCCAATGCTCCCCCTACTTGGTACTGGACAATTAAAACAAATAATCATCTAATAATCTTCCTGTCAATTAGAAGACGCTTGCTCCTTGGAAGAAAAGTTATGACCAACCTGGATAGTATATTCAAAAGCAGAGACATTACTTTGCCGACTAAGGTCCGTCTAGTAAAGGCTATGGTTTCTCCTGTGGTCATGTATGGATGTGAAAGTTGGACNAAGACGCTTACTCCTTGGAAGAAAAGTTATGACCAACCTGGATAGTATATTCAAAAGCAGAGACATTACTTTGCCGACTAAGGTCCGTCTAGTCAAGGCTATGGTTTTTCCTGTGGTCATGTATGGATGTGAAAGTTGGACTGTGAAGAAAGCTGAGCGCTGAAGAATCGATGCTTTTGAACTGTGGTGTTGGAGAAGACTCTTGAGAGTCCCTTGGACTGCAAGGATATCCAACCAGTCCATTCTGAAGGAGATCAGCCCTGGGATTTCTTTGGAAGGAATGATGCTAAAGCTGAAACTCCAGTACTTTGGCCACCTCATGCGAAGAGTTGACTCACTGGAAAAGACTCTGATGCTGGGAGGGATTGGGGGTGGGAGGAGAAGGGGACGACCGAGGATGAGATGGCTGGATTGAATCATGGACTTGATGGAAGTGAGTCTGAGTGAACTCCGGGAGATGGTGATGGGCAGAGAGGCCTGGCGTGCTGCGATTCATGAGGTTGCAAAGAGTCGGACACGACTGAGTGACTGAACTGAACTGAAACCAACCAAAACCTTTGGCTTCTCCACTATTTGATTGACTTAAGACATTGTTATATTTTGGCTCAGTTGAATATTGGAAGTAGTTAGCTCAAATACAATGCAATTTTGTGGAGCAGGGCTTCATCTTACACGAGAAGAGAGTTCACAATTAGAGCCAATGTTAATAAATTTATTGATGTAGATGATGTTTAATAATTATCACACAAACATATTGATTTTGGATTGTATTGTGGATTTTTGATGGGCTGAGTAAACTCATTTTTATTTGAAAAAAAAAAAGGACCATTTGTTGCTTTTATTTTCAGAACTCTAAATGTTAAAAACTGACCTACTTTATGTGCAAGGGAATTCTTTGCATTAAATGTTGAAGCTTTAGGTGAGGGAAGAATCTGTCTCTTATACACATCTGGTTTGATTTCCTTGCTGTCCAAGGGACTCTCAAGAGTCCTCTCCAGCACCATATTTGAAAGCATCAGTTCTTCATTCAGTTCTCCACCTTCTTTATGGTCCACCTATCACATCCTTACATGACCACTGGAAAAACCATAGCTTTGACTGTAGGGACCTTTGTTAGCAAAATGTTGTCTCTGCTTTTTAATACACTGTCTAGGTTTGTCATAGCTTTTCTTCCAAGGAAAAAGTGTCTTTTAATTTCATATCTGCAGTCACAGTCTGCCATGATTTTGGAGCCCAAGATAATAAAATCTGTCACTGTTTCCATTGTTTCCCCATCTATTTGCCATGAAGTGATGGGGCTGGATGTCATGATCTTAGTTTTTTGAATGTTGAGTTTTAAGCCAACTTTTTCACTCTCCTATTTCACCTTCATCAAGAGGCTTTTTATTTCCTCTTCACTTTCTGCCATTAGGGTGGTGTCATCTGCATATCTGAGGTTATTGATATTTCTCCCAGCAATCTTGAGTCCAGCTTGTGCTTCTTCCATTGTTGCATTTCACATGATGTACTCTGAATATAAGTTAAATAAGCAGGGTGACAATATACAGCCTTGACATACTCCTTTCCCAATTTGGAACCAGTCTATTGTTCCATGTCCAGTTCTAACTGTTGCTTCTTGACTTGCATACAGGTTTCTCAGGAGGTAGGTAAGGTAGTCTGGTATTCCAATTTATTAACAATTTTCCACAGTTTGTCATGATCTACACAGTCAAAGGCTTTAGCGTAGTCAATGAAGCAAATGTTTTTCTTGAATTCTTTTGCTTTTTCTATGATCCGAAGGATGTTGGCAAGTTGAACTCTGGTTCCTCTGCCTTTTATAAATACAGCTTGTACATCTGGAAGTTCTTGATTCACTTACTCTTGAAGCCTAGCTTGAAGTAGTTTGAGCATGACCTTGCTAGCATGTGAAATGAGCACAATTGTGCATTAGTTCAAACATTCTTTGGCATTGCTCTTCTTTGGGATTAGAAGGAAAACTGACTTTTTCCAGTTCTGTGGCCACTGTTGAGTTTTCCAAATTTGCTAGCATATTGAGTTCAGCACTTCAACAGCATCATCTTTTAAGATTTGAAGTACATCAGCTGGAACTCCATTACTTCTCCTAATGTTGTTTGTAGTAATGCTTCCTAAGGCCCACATCCTGATAAGAGATATTAAAACCATAATACTTTCAGTTACTATTAGGAAAAATTGACAGAATCAGTAAATGTATGAAGATTCAATTGACACAATTACCAAGGCTGGTCTAATGGGTATATATATAGGATGTACATTAACAAATGCAAAATAAACAATCTCTTGAAACATACCAGAACGTTTATGAAACTTGGTAGCTTAATAAGCTGAAAAGCTATTCTCAACACGTTTCATAGAATGTTTGAACCATATTGCTTTTTTGTCCATAAATTAAATTAGAAATCAAGAATAAGAAATTTATTTCCACCCCAACTTTGTGGATAAAAATCACACATAAAAAATATGCATCCACATTTTAAAAAATCAGCATTAAAACTACTGAAGCAAAAAAAAATACATAGTCAATTGTGTGATGTATAAAAAACAGGTCTTTAAAATGCACAGCCTCTATACACATATATTGAAAAAGAAGAAAGGGTTTAACGAGGATGAGATGGCTGGATGGCATCACGGACTCGATGGACGTGAGTCTGAGTGAACTCCGGGAGATTCATGCGGTCGCAAAGAGTTGGACATGACTGAGCGACTGAACTGAACTGAATCTTCCTGTCATCATATACTTTATTTCTTAGCAGGAATGAATATGTTAATGACTGGCCAAGGATCTCAAAGAACTCAATGCTTGATTTCAGCAACACCTGACTAACAATGAGCTCTAGCAGGATAGGCCAAATCAATCCCCTGTTATTGTATGAAAACCTTCTGTTCTAAAATAATACTGCCTGAAGAAGTCTTTATTTTCAAGTACATTCAGCTCAGTGTAACGGTAGTAAGGGCAAATAAGTGAAGCCACACCTGTAATCTGGCGTCAGATTTTTAAAAGCTGCAATGACCACTACTTCACATTATCAGTTGGGTGCTTACCTGGGATAATAGGGAAAACAGAGCTGGAAGGTGCCACTAAATCCTTTACCAGAGATCTGTTCCATCCACCCATTCTTTTCACATCTCTGCAGGGTTTTCTTCAACAGATGCACTGGACAAAAATTACAGAAATGAAGAAAGTATTTGTTTATTCGGATTTGATAATTCTCTCAACTACAATCTATTTTACATTAACTTATTATGTACATTTATTATCCTGTCACATCCAGTATTCTGGCCTGAAGAATTCCATGGACTGTATAGTTCATGGGACTGCAAAGAGTTGGACATGACTGAGCAATTTTCACATGCTAAATGAATTCTTTGTGGTCAAAAGGATTATTAACTGATTTACTAAATTACTATTAAGTGCCCATAAATTTGGCTAGAATTAATTATAATGGGATGAGACTTCAGAGACCATTGTGTCAAATTCCTCACTGCACAAAGTGAAACAGCAGCCTAAGAGACTAAAGGCCTGCCCTACAGCTGCACATAAATGGGTAACTGTTGACTTAAAACTCAACCTCTATTTCTATTCATTTAAATATCTTCTGAGTGCCTGTATGTACTGATAAGCACTTAGGATAACGTCTATAAAATTAAACCATATATCGCATGAATCAGCAAATAGTTACAAAACAGTATCATGGCTCCTAAAGGCTTCACCAGTCCTCACCTTTTACACAAAATCACAAAGCATTCCTTCATAACATTAAAAAATACATATTGCATATGTTAAAGGTCAACAGTAAGACCTCAAAATTAAGTGTTTCATTTAAAACAATATATTCTAGTTTGCATTTTCTATTACTTAATTTTCATGTTCCTCACCCTACACCATTGTGCCTACTCCCATAGTTTAGTGAGGAAATATATATCCCTAATCCATAAATGATAATGCTGCTACAACAAGGTTTTTAACCTCAATCATCGCCTGACAGGGCACATAGGTCTACTAAAAAGTATTTTCTGTATAGGGGTTAAGTCAGTAACAAATCACATAAGTATTTTAACCCCCTAGTTTGGTTTCAGGCTGACAAAAGATGTTTTGGTAAACATTCAGAAGAAGGTAAAAATATACTATATTTGAGAGTTTTTTTTTTTTTTAGACAGGGCACATAGGTCTACTAAAAAGTATTTTCTGTATAGGGGTTAAGTCAGTAACAAATCACATAAGTATTTTAACCCCCTAGTTTGGTTTCAGGCTGACAAAAGATGTTTTGGTAAACATTCAGAAGAAGGTAAAAATATACTATATTTGAGAGTTTTTTTTTTTTTTGGCCATGCCACATGGACTGTGGGAAAACCACATCCCCTGCATTGGAAGCTCAAAATCTTAACCACTGTACGGCTGGGAAGTCCTACTTGAGAGGTGTTTTGAACCTAGAAATTTATCTCTATTACAATAAAAATTAGCATAAAAAACCTTTATAGTAAAGTGAAATCAAATTCTAATCCTAAGCAGACACTATAAATTAAGGGTAAGTCTTGAGTACTTTTGTCTTTTTGTAAACAGTAAATTTACAAAAAGTTCCCTTTTGGTTTTCAGTCAGTAGCTATGCTCTTTCATTAACAGCATGATGTCGAAGGATATTCCCACAAGATAACTTCCGCCACCTTCCCTGGGTCCCCACTGAACGTGCTCAACTCTGAGTCTTACTTTGATAGTTAGAATTGGTCCCTGGGTGGTTCTCCAGGACATACTTCTTCAGAGCAGTGGTGGAACAGGTCTTCGGCTCATTCATGGCAGCAATGGCAGACAAGATTGCATATTCCATCAGGCTTCCACCAAGCAGGGGTTTCTCCCCTGATTTCTTCAGCTGTTTTCCAAGGAGGAAGAGAAAAGCATCAAGACAACACTCTCCCAAAGCAGCTCAAGACAAGACTCCTCTGCACCAGGTGGGTCGGAGTTCCTGCATTAGCACAGATATGTTTTACAATAAATTGTCAGGTTAGGGACTTTCTCTTCCCACTCATCAGGTATTCAATCTAACTGAGGAGTCCCAACCCTCCTGTGGATATTTTCTATCCATCCCTCCATCCAACTGAAAATAGCAAAAGCCAACCTAACCCAACGAGAAGGACAGCTCTCCTCCAAAAAGGAGGTTAACTGGTTGCGTCCCTGACGAATTAACACTTTTGAGGCTACTTCCTTTTTTCTGAACTTGAAAAATGTGAGCACTTACAAAATAATAGTCTTTTTAATATTGTAAGGAAAACAGCAAGAAGTCTGACAAATATCTGGGGTGTAACAGAAAATTATACAGCATATTTCAAGGACAAAAGGCACCAGTGCCAACAAAGGTGGCACCAGTGAGCAAAAAAGTTAAAAACTGAGGTATGGTCTGCAATAGTGATCCTCAAAAGAAAGGTCCAAAACCCCCAAAGGGCTCCTGAGGCCCTTTCAGAGAGGATCTGCAAGGCTAAGACTGTTTTCATAATAGTACTAAGATGGGTTTGTCTTTTTCACTGTGACGACATTTGTGCTGATGGTGAAAAAACAATGAGTAAAACTGCTATTACTTTACTACAAATCATGGTGGAGGCGCAGAAATGTACCAGCAGTTAGTGTGTTTTATACTACTATCCACTTAAGAAAAATAAAAGCTAGCTTCACATAGGAATGTCTTTAGTATAAAAATGATTTTATTAAATCTCAATCCAACACGTCTTTTTGATATTCTATGGGGCAAAATGAGAAGAATGTATAAGGCATGCCAGCTGCATGTGGAGGGATGGTGAGTCTCAAGGAAAATCACCTAGTGATCGAGTTCTGAGCTGAATTAGCTCCATTTTTCATGGAATACCCTTTTTACTTGAAAGAACAGTTAACAGATAATCTATGGTTATCCAGACTTGGGTATCTGGTAGACATTTTCTTGAAAATGAATTAAGTAAGCCTATCAACTCAAGGAAAACAACTAACAGTATCTGTTACCAAATGATAAATTTAACTTTTCAAGAGATAAATTGTGGAAAATCTGCACCTACTATTATGAGCACAATAATTTCCCAATACTTAAATGTTCTGATGAGATCAGTAGGTGATAGTAATGAATATAATTTGTTATTTTTGATGAACTATGTCAACATTTAAAAAATTTACATGATTCAGTGAACTACTATTTTTCAAACGACTGTGTTATAAAATTACACTCAAAGTTCAAAAATTGCACTCAAAGTTCAAGACAGACCAAAGAATTTAAGGTTACAGAGTACAAGGAGCTCACTAATATGGTTTCAGGCTTCACACAGCAACTTTAATGTAATTTAATAACAAATACCACAAGATCAATTAACATAATATACTATATTAACAGAATTAAGGACAAAAAGCATATGATCATCTCTAGAGTTTTAGAACATGTGAGAAATCCAACAACCGTTCATCATAAACTTCCAACAAATTAGTAACAGAACTTTCTCAATCTGATAATAGGCATTTATGAAAAATCTACAGCTTTAATGGTGAAAAAATGAATGTCTTCCCTTTAAGATGGGTAACAAGACAAGACATCTATTCTCATCACTATAGTAGATGTTCTATCCAGTGCACAAGCATGGAGGGGGGAAAAAAAAAGACATCCAGATTGGAAAGGAAGAAGCAAAATGGTCTTTATTTTCAGATGACATTATCCTATATGTAGAAAATCCTAGGGAATCCACCCCCAAAGTCCCAAGGAACCTACAAAAAATTCTAAACTAGTAAATGAGTTCAGCAGATTGCAGGATATAAGAACAATAGACAAACCAAATGTATTTCTATTGGACAGCAGTGAGTACCCTGAAAAATGAAAATAAAGTTCC
The DNA here is from genome assembly GCA_006410675.1 of Oreotragus oreotragus. Taxonomy (NCBI): domain Eukaryota; kingdom Metazoa; phylum Chordata; class Mammalia; order Artiodactyla; family Bovidae; genus Oreotragus; species Oreotragus oreotragus. The sequence goes on from SJYX01002654.1 coordinate 254,292, forward strand.
ATTCACAATAGCATGGAAAAAAGAACAAAATATTTAGGAATAAATTTAACAAAAGAAATGTAAGATCTATACACTGAAGACAAGCACTGCTGAGAGAAGTTAAAGATCTAAATAAATGAGGAGAAAATGCTTGTCACTGGATTGGAAAACTCAACATTGGAAAGGCAGTGATTCCTTCTGGATTATCTATAGGTTCAATGCAATTTTTACCAAAAAGTCAGGTGGATTTTTGTCATGAATGAATTGTAAAAACCATACAGAAATGCACAAGACCCAGAGCAGTCAAGGCAATTTTGAAAAAGAAAAGGTTAAGAGAGGATTTATATTTCCCAATTTCAAAACTTATTATAAAACTACAGTCATCAAGATAGTGTGATCCTGACATGAAGATTCACATATAGATCAATGGAACAGAACTGAAGAGTCCAGAAAAAACCCCTTACACTCATGGGTCAATTATGTTTTGATAAGTGCCAAGGCAATTCAACAAGGAAGGGACAGTCTTTTCCATAAGTGGTGTTGGGACAATTGGATGTCCACATGCAGAAACATGAATTTATATCCTTAGCACATATCACAAATGGATCACAGCTCTACATGTAAGAGTTAAAACCATACTCTCAAAAGATAAGTAAATCTTGATTTCAAACCAGGCAATGATTTATTAGATGTCATCAACAAACATTAACTTAGAAAAATGATCAACTGGATTTAACCAAAATTAAACACTTTTTGTGCTTCAAAAGACACCATTAAGAAAGTGAAACCATGGGTCACAGAGTAGGATAAAATATTTACAAATCATGTATCTGAAGAGGAACTTGTATCTAGTTATCTAACTCTTACATAGGGGCTTAAATGGGGCTTCCCTGGTCTCTCAGAGGGTAAAGAATCTGCTTGCAATGCAGGAGACCTGAGTTCAATCCCTGGGTTGGGACGATCCCCTGGATAAGGGAATGGCAACCCACTCCCCATGGACAGAGGAGCCTGGCAGGCTACAGTCTATGAGGTCGCAAGAGCTGGACACAGCTGGGTGGCCAACACTCTGACCTTCACACAGAGCTCTTATAGCTCATAGGACGGCAAATAGCTCAATTCTAAAAGTAAGCAAAGGGTGTGAAGAGACGTTTTACCAAAGAAGATAGATCAATGTCCAACAGGTCCAAGAAAAAACGGTCAACATCAACAGTCTTAGGGAAATGCAAACTAAAACTACAATGAGAAACTGCTTTGTATCTACTAGTATGGGTATAATTTTAAAAAAGACAGTAAGAGAGTTGGCAAAGATAAGAAGCTGGAACTCTTATACACACACTGCTGGTAGGAATGAAAAATGATGCAGCCACTTTGGCAGTTTCTTAAAATAAATTTACCATGTAGTCCACACCCCTACTTTACCACAAGGGAAATAGAAACACATACCCACACAAAGATCTGGACATAACTGTTCACAGGCAATATTAATCACAATAGCTAAAAAGCAGAATAACTCAACTTGTGAATGGATAAAGTATGTCAGATTATGCCAATGAAAGGAATGAAAGTATTGATTGCTGCAACATGGATAAAACAAAAAAGTACTATGCTCAGTGAAAGAAGTCAGACACAAAAGAGCACATACTGCACGATTCTACCTGTGTTGAGAGGCCTAAGAAGCAGGAAGCAGAGATGAGCAGGCTGGATAGGGATGAGAAGAGAGCGATGCAAATGGGCGCAGGAGCTTTTTGGGGTGACGGAAATGCTCTAAAACTGGACTGCAGTGATAGGTGTACAACACTGTAAATTTACTACATTTTACTGAATCAAATTGTAATGTAAAGTGATTATATCTTATAGTACACATATCATACTTCAATGAAGCAATTACAAAAAAACTATCATTTGCTGAGTATTGGTATACTATCAAATNGGGTGACGGAAATGCTCTAAAACTGGACTGCAGTGATAGGTGTACAACACTGTAAATTTACTACATTTTACTGAATCAAATTGTAATGTAAAGTGATTATATCTTATAGTACACATATCATACTTCAATGAAGCAATTACAAAAAAACTATCATTTGCTGAGTATTGGTATACTATCAAATAATAGTATTGACTTCTGAAAATTACCCTAATTACTCCACATTTAAGTACTCGGTGTGAGCTGGATTTTCTTCATAAACGTAACCCCAAATATGTTAAAAACAGATGCTAGCTGTCTTCTATTAAGCTGACAATGAAGACTTTTGTAAAAATGTTAACAAATAGTAACCTTCTTCTCATTATGGGAAATGCAGTTTTCATAAAAAGGGTTATGTCAACACGTAACGGGTTTATTACTTTAGAAAAGAATAAATAACTAAAAAGGTCCTTGGTTATATAATTCTAATATGGTAACTATTAATAGGTATAAGCCACATAAACACAAGCTCTTGGGGTCCTCAATAAATTAGAGTATAAGGAGGTCCTGAAACCAAAACTTTTGAGAACTACTTCTCTACAACCAACCCTTTGAGCCTCTAACCTGGAATGTTCCAGAAGCACCTTTGCCAGTTATTTGTTCTAACTGGCCCCTCTCTACTGCTCTCTGCAGAGCATTCTTCAACAGCTGAGGCCTGCAGAGAAAACAGAAAATAGCGATTAATATATCAATGAAGCAAAGATTTGGAAAAAAACAAACAAAAAACCAGATCCAGGGTCATTCTAAACAACTAAAGTTCTATTCCTATTATACGTGTAGTACTTTGTTAAAATGAACAATAAAATAATAAGTTGTTGGCACTCTTAATAAGTGGTCTTCTTTTTTTGTTCAAGCAATAAGCTAAATTCTTACAGAACCAGGTACCATACAGAACTATGTAGTATACAGTGGAAGCACAACTTTTGAGAGCTACCTCTCTAAAACCAAGCCTGTGGAACCAATTTCCCACTTATCAGGGCACTCCAAAAATCTTTTTATTACCATCAGTTGAGTTTAGTCAGACAATAGCAACACAACTTTGTAATCAAGCAAAGAAAGGGTATCTACAGTCCCATGTAATTCTGACATTCTCTTGAGGCAAAACTCCTAGATCTAAAATACACATGCACACACACACATACACGTGTATACACACATCAACAAAACTGGAGTCACTTTTTTGCAATCCAGTTATCTAAAGTCAGCCTAATAAAATGTAATTCTCTGAGAAAGAAAATAGTTGTTTTTTTTTTAAGCATAATATCCCTGCCTTTAAAGGGCTGTCGTTTACACACACACACACACACACACACAAACCTAGGTCATCAAAATCAAATGGCAAGCACGAGGGAACTGAATTTCATTAAAAACGTTAAGAATAAAGTGTTGAAGCAAAAGCTGCTCTGTCAAGGGGCAATGGTCTGAGTGGTGAGTGGAGAATCTCAGCTGAAGGGAGCAATCAGTCAGGCTGACTTAGGGCTTAAAGGGGTCTGTGGTACATGACAGGAGAAAACAAAAAGCTACCACCCAGGCCAATGACAGGACATCCGAAGAAACAGCTCACTGAAACCCAAAAGGTTAGTGATGTGTTTTGCCACACCTCTGCAGAATTACTAGAATAGCACTCAACCAGCAGAAAATTGTGAGACTTATCTGAAACTGATTACTTGATAAGTTAAATTGAGATCAACAACTTGGCAGCCCACTGAGGAGCAGAATAATGAGGGTCAAACTATTAGCACTTGATGCCCTTTATTGAGCTTCAATACTTTTCATTAGAGAAGAAATTTTAAATCTTTAATCAATGAACATTACAGGCTGAGTTGACACTTGAATTGTTGATTACATTATCCATATGACTGGAGAGGAAAGTAGAGGAGGTCTCATGTTCTAATTAATAGGATGCTGAAGAGGAGAAACCATGGGGCTTTCTTGGTGGTCCAGTGATTAAGACTCCAGCTTGCAATGCAGGGAGCACAGGTTTTGATCCCTGGTTGGGGAACTAAGATCAAACATGCTGTGCAGTTCAGCAAAAACAAAGAGTAGAAACATACTAAGAAATCATGTACACCGTGACACTCTAAATAAAGAAACTCCCTCCCCACCAAATCACAATCAAAATATTTCTAAGCCAGTGCTTTCCACTCAGGACAAGGATGATTTGTGTCATAACCCAAAACATACTCAAAGCCATTCATCCCACAAATATTTGCTGAGTATTTATTATGGTTATGCAGGATTTAACACTTAGATCCAGTCACTAAACTTAAGAATTTAAGAAATGATGAAAGCATAATAATTATGGCAAAGAATTATACGGGTCAGGGTTGAAGTATGTGCACAGAGCTTTGGGAACACAATCGAAGGAATGATTTAACTATCAAATGATTTTTCTATTAGTTGCTCTGTAAGTTAGATTCCAACAGAGGATTACACAGCTTGAGTAAAACACTGAAACCCTAGACTCTTACATCAAATCAAATAACTCATCTGAGAAGAATTTTCTTAACCAAGGTTCAAATGCTCTAGGAAATGAGTTATCAGTTAAACTGGTTCCCTTAACATTTTGTTTCCTCAGCAATACCAATCATTACTCTGACATATACCTTACCCTGGGCCTTTAGAAATCTCACGAGTTCTCTCACTCACGCCTACCTTCAGGTAAACCATGCTTATATTAAGTGCTCCAAAACCTCTCAGGCCCTCTCTCATCAGTGCTGTAACCTTAGTACGAGCCACCGTGGCCTCCCTCCTCCTGGGCACCCTTCTGCCTTGTTTCCATAGTGCACACCACTGTGGGTCATTCTACCTATAAAGGCCTCTTTTATTACGTTACTCAGCCGACAGGTGTCAGCTTCAAAGTCTTTCAAGGCCTGGTCCCACCTCCTGTTAGTCTAGAGCCAGTCAGACACAGGCTTCTTTCCGTTCCCTTACCAATTCTTGCCTCTAAATTTTCTCATGAAGCTCCTTAAAGAATGCCCGCACCACTCCATCATCCGATCTAAATTCTACACATTCTTCTAGAGCCATCTCAATGGGATGGGGCACAACTGGATGGGGGCCATTCAAGTCTCATCTCTGTAACTTACTGTTAACTGCCAGGCACAACCCCCTTTTCCAAAAAATTCTGCAAGATACATATATCACAACATTTTGTGCACATGATGGTGCTAAGCGTTGCTCTACACGTTTTACATGTGTAGAATAAACAAGAGACAACCACCGCCCAAAGAAACAGGTACTGCCACTGCCCACACTTGAGAGAATAACCAAACTGACCACACAGACCACAGCCTTGTCTAACTGACCGAAACTATGAGCCATGCCACGTAGCAAAGGATGCTTGCTCCTTGGAAGAAAAGCTATGACCAACCTAGACAGCATATGAAAAAGCAAGACATTACTTTGCTGACAAAGGTCCATTTAGTCAGTCAAAGCTATGGCTTTTCCAGTAGTCATGTAGGGATGTGAGAGAATTGGGCCATAAAGAAAGCTGAGCTCTGAAGAATCGATGCTTTTGAATAGTAGTGTTGGAGAAGACTCTTTAAAGAGTCCCTTGGACTGAAAGGAGATCAAACCAGTCAATCCTAAAGGAAATCAATCCAGACTACTCACTGGAAGGACTGATACTGAAACTCCCAATACTCTGGGCACCGTATCTAAGAACTGACTCATTGGAAAAGACCGATGCTGGGAAAGATTGAAGGCAGGAGGAGATGGGGACAGCAGGGAATGAGACGGTTGGATGGCATCATTGACTCGATGGACATGAGTTTGAGCAAGCTCTAGGAGTTGGTGATGGACAGGGACACCTTGCATGTTGCAGTCCATGGGTCGCAAAGAGTTGGACACAACTGAGCAACTGAACTAAACTGCTCATACTTTACTGAAGAGGAAAAGTTAAGTGACAGAAAAATTAAGTCACTTCTTCAGGGTCACACAGTCAGGCAGTGCAAGAACCAGATTATAAACATGGGCAGTCTGATTTCAGATTCTGCATTTTTACTATGCTAGCCCTGCACTTTCAGTATGTTAATGAACTGTCCAGAACAGTGGAAAAAGCAAGGTTATAACCAAAAAATGAAATACAGTTCTGCTTTCACTAGTGAACAGCCAGGTAACCTAGGGTAAGACTTTTATCAGCAAAATTGAGGTAGGAATACATATTTCTATTTTGAAAATTACAGAAAACAGTGTAAACAGAAGTGGTCTTTTTCTTAACATTTTTTAAAGAAGTGCCCACTTTTGTTTATTTAAATTATTTGGGCGTGCCATGAGGCATGTCAAATCTTAGTTCCCTGACCAGGGATCAAACCCATGCCCCGTGCTTGCCGGGGGAGCCCAGAGTTTTAACCACTGGACCTCCAGGGAAATCCCCAAAGTGTTTTCAAAAGCCCTGTACAAATTTAAGGAGCTCTTTATATCAAGGTTTTTTGTGGTTTTTTGATTTTTTAAAAATAAGATGATTAAACAAGTCTACACTGAGAAATAAAAAAGAAAGCAATGCACAGAGTGAATAGAAGGGAGAGAGCAGTTCTGAGGGTCAGGAATCCTGTAAACAAGAGACTTGTATCAATCTGTTAGATCAATTTTCTAAAAATGACTATGACAGAGTTACACCATACACAGGGTTAGATATTAAGATTTTATTTCTAACGTTATATGGCCGAGTGAGTGAGTGAAGTCGCTCAGTCGTGTCTGACTCTTTGCGACCCTGTGGACTGTTGCCCACCAAGCTCCTCTGTCCACCCGATTCTCCAGGCAAGAATACTGGAGTGGGTTGCCATTTCCTTCTCCAAGGGATCTTCCCAACCCAGGTATCAAACCCAGGTCTCCTGCATTGCAGGCAGACGCTTTAACCTCTGAGCCACCAGCCGAATTACACCTTCTCAGAGGACAACCCAAGGCCCATGTAAAGCTAACACACCTAGTTTTTCTGTAGGGTTTCAGAAAAAATCATTGTTAAAAAAAAAAAAGAGGTGACTTACATGTTTAAGTCACCTTAAGTCATTTTGAACATCAGAATCATATTTAGTATGGTGTGATGCTCATACTGTAAGAATTATGTTGGAATTTGTGTGTGTGTTCAGTTGCTCAGTCATGTCCGACTCTTTCCAACCCCAAGGACTGTAGCCCGCCAGCCTCGTCTGTCCATGGGATTGTCCAGGTAAGAAAGCTGGAGTGGGCTGCCATTTACTCCTCCAGGGGATCCTCCTGACCCAGGGATTAAACCTGTGTCTCCTGCACTGGCAGGCAGATTCTATACCACTGAGCTATCCGAGAAGTCCTATGTTGGAATTTAGAATAATGATACTAACATTAGCTATTCTAAGTGGTTAATATGTATGAAGGTTCCTAACAATCCTTGAGTTATACACTGTTTATCAATGAGGAAACCAAAACACAAAGGAATAACTTTTTCAGATATATAAAGCTAGAAAATGACAGCCTCAGGATTTAAACAAAGGTGTCTGGTTCCAAAGTCTGTGCTCTTTACCACAATCCTCTACAACCGCCAATACATGGTACCAGAAATTCATGTCTCATTTCATACACTCCAGGACATGCATTTCTTGAGTGAAATGGCCAGGTAAAGGGCCCGTATCAGCTCATTCATTCGACTTACATTTATTGAGCATGTACTCTGAGCTAGGCTTGGGGAAAACAGAGGTCAACAATTAAAAAACCTGGCCTTCAGGATTCTGACATTTTAATGGGGGTAAGCATGTAATTTTTTCACAGAAAGAGTAAATAAATAGTATACTAGAACAGGATGAATGCTATGGAGAAAAATAAGGCAGAGGTAGAATTCTCCACTCTGGGAGAGGAGGGAAAAGGTTGCAAACATAAGTTAAGTGGTCCCATCAACCAAATGCAATGGGTGGACCACATGTGGATATTGACTTGACTTGAAAAAATAAACCATAAAAAAAGTCATTTTGGAGACAGACAATTGAGGACATTTGAACATGGTCTGGGTACTGGATAATGTTTAAGGAATTATAATTTAGTTCAGAATTATGTTAGTATCATGATTATGTTCTCTCTACATTTGTGTGTGTATTTGAAAACTTCCAAAATAAAATGTTTAAAAATAGTAAGATAGTCAATGTAAGCATGTGGAGCCTTACTCCAAGTTTTTAGAGTAAACACTTAAAAGGAAGAGAAAGAATCAAGTGAATTATGGCAGAAAACCACCCAGGCAAAGGGAACAACAAGTATGAAGTCTTTGAAGCCAGTAGGGCAGAGAAGAGGAATAGGAGATTAGGTCGGAGATGCAATGCAAATGTAGCACGGGCCATTTTAAAGACTCCACCTTTAAACTATTTAACTGTGAGGTGGTTGAGAAGCCACTGGAAGACGTTATTGCCATTAACTGAGATGCAAGAGGTATGGGAAGTGCAGGGACTTTCTGGTGGCACAGGAGGGACAGGACTGGGGAAGAGGGGGATCATGAGTCTGGTTTTGGACACATCCAGTCAGACATACACGTGGTGGTAGCCAATAGGTATTTGTATAAAATGCAGGCCAGATTTATGTATCTATACACTAGTATTGTACAGGTGGTATTTAAAGCTTTGAGAATGAAAGGATTATCCACTCTGCAGGTATCATACAATGCCTATCAGACCCGAAGTTGTATCTGACGGGCATAATCAGGGTTCTAAGAATGACAAGAAGCCTAAGGTCTAACCCTGGGACGCTCAGACACTAAGGAGGCAGGTGGGAAATCTGCAATCCTTAGGAGACTGACAAAGAATGAGAGGAAAAATCAGAAAGATGCAGTGTTCTGAAAAGCAAGTGAAGGAAGTGTTTCATGTAGATGGGAGCCATCAACTGGGTCAAATGCTGGTACAGAGACTTGACCAGCAAGTTAAGTATGTCAAGGACTATGAACTGATTACTTCTATGATTCCCATTTCTTTGGTACTTTATGGATGGTCCTAGAGATTCTCATACTGAGTGAAGTTAGACAGAGAGAGAAAGACTAACTGGCCACTCTGAAGACCACTGAGTGCTTTTCTGAACATGTGGCTTCTGAGTTGAAACCCCAACAATTCTAATTCTAATTCTATACCTCAGTAATCCAAGGTAAACACTGGTACTAAACTGTAACAGGACAATATGTACCCAGCACAAAGACTGTCTATCGAAAGGACTCTGGATTACAAACACAATTTCCCAGAAATCAACACAGACCTTACACAAACATTCAAAACATAAACCCGAGGAATTACAAATTTAAACAAATTAATGTGTCTGCATGAATCCACAAGGACATGTGACAATTTAAATAATCAATCTAATAATGAAAATAAAAACAAAAATAAATGGTACCTAAACAGAACGTGGTCCACTGGAGAAGGGAATGGTAAGCCACTTCAGTATTCTTGCCTTGAGAACCCCATGAACAGTATGAAAAGGCAAAATGATAGGATATCAAAAGAGGAACTCCCCAGGTCATTAGGTGCCCAGTATGCTACTGGAGATCAGTAGAAGTAATTCCAGAAAGAATGAAGGGATGGAGCCAAAGCAAAAACAATACCCAGTTGTGCATGTGACTGGTGATAGAAGCAAGATCCGATGCTGTAAAGAGCAATATTGCATAGGAACCTGGAATGTCAGGTCCATGAATCAAAGCAAATTGGAAGTGGTCAAATAAGAGATGGCAACGGTGAACGTCAACATTCAAGGAATCAGCGAACTAAAATGGACTGGAATGGGTGAATTTAACTCAGATGACCATTATATCTACTACTGCGGGCAGGAATCCCTCAGAAGAAATGGAGTAGCCATCATGGTCAGCAAGAGTCCGAAATGCAGTACTTGGATGTAATCTCAAAAACGACAGAATGATCTCTGTTCATCTCCAAGGCAAACCATTCAATATCACAGTTATCCAAGTCTATGCCCCAACCAGTAATGCTGAAGAAGCTGAACAGTTTTATGAAGACCTACAAGACCTTTTAGAACTAACACCCAAAAAAGATGTCCTTTTCATTATAGGGGACTGGAATGCTAAAGTAGGAAGTCAAGAAACACCTGGAGTAACAGGCAAATTTGGCCTTGGAATGCGGAATGAAGCAGGGCAAAGACTAAGAGAGCTTTGCCAAGAAAATGCACTGGTCATAGCAAACACCCTCTTCCAACAACACAAGAGAAGACTCTACACATGGACATCACCAGATGGTCAACACCAAAATCAGATTGATTAATTCTATGCAGCCAAAGATGGAGCAGCTCTATACAGTCAACAAAAACAAGACCAGGAGCTGACCGTGGCTCAGATCATGAACTCCTTATTACCAAATTCAGACTTAAATTGAAGAAAGTAGGGAAAACCGCTAGACCATTCAGGTATGACCTAAATCAAATCCCTTATGATTATACAGTGGAAGTGAGAAATAGATTTAAGGGCCTAGATCTGATAGATAGAGTTCCTGATGAACTATGGAATGAGGTTCGTGACATTGTACAGGAGACAGGGATCAAGACCATCCCCATGGAAAAGAAATGCAAAAAAGCAAAATGGCTGTCTGGAGAAGCCTTACAAATAGCACTGAAAAGAAGAGAGGCGAAAAGCAAAGGAGAAAAGAAAAGATATAAGCATCTGAATGCAGAGTTCCAAAGAATAGCAAGAAGAGATAAGAAAGCCTTCTTCAGCAATCAATGCAAAGAGATAGAGGAAAACAACAGAATGGGAAAGACTAGAGATCTCTTCAAGAGAATTGGAGATACCAAGGGAACATTTCATGCAAAGATGGGCTCGATAAAGGATAGAAATGGTATGGACCTAACAGAAGCAGAAGATATTAAGAAGAGGTGGCAAGAATACACAGAAGAACTGTACAGAAAAGATCTTCACGACCCAGATAATCATGAGGATGTGATCACTAATCTAGAGCCAGACATCTTGGAATGTGAAGTCAAGTGGGCCTTAGAAAGCATCACTAAGAACAAAGCTAGTGGAGGTGATGGAATTCCCGTTGAGCTGTTTCAAATCCTGGAAGATGATGCTGTGAAAGTGCTGCACTCAATATGCCAGCAAATTTGGAAAACTCAGCAGTGGCCACAGGACTGGAAAAGGTCAGTTTTCATTCCAATTCCAAAGAAAGGCAATGCCAAAGAATGCTCAAACTACCGCACAATTGCACTCATCTCACACGCTAGTAAAGTAATGCTCAAAATTCTCCAAGCCAGGCTTCAGCAATATGTGAACCGTGAACTCCCTGATGTTCAAGCTGGTTTTAGAACAGGCAGAGGAACCAGAGATCAAATTGCCAACATCCGCTGGATCATGGAAAAAGCAAGAGAGTTCCAGAAAAACATCTATTTCTGCTTTATTGACTATGCCAAAGCCTTTGACTGTGTGGATCACAATAAACTGTGGAAAATTCTGAAAGAGATGGGAATACCAGACCACCTAACCTGCCTCTTGAGAAATCTGTATGCAGGTCAGGAAGCAACAGTTAGAACTGGACATGGAACAACAGACTGGTTCCAAATAGGAAAAGGAGTACGTCAAGGCTGTATATTGTCTCCCTGCTTATTTAACTTATATGCAGAGTACATCATGAGAAACGCTGGACTGGAAGAAACACAAGCTGGAATCAAGATTGCCGGGAGAAATATCAATAACCTCAGATATGCTGATGACACCACCCTTATGGCAGAAAGTGAGGAGGAGCTAAAAAGCCTCTTGATGAAAGTGAAGGAGGAGAGCGAAAAAGTTGGCTTAAAGCTCAACATTCAGAAAACGAAGATCATGGCATCCGGTCCCATCACTTCATGGGAAATAGATGGGGAAACAGTGGAAACAGTGTCAGACTTTATTTTTTTGGGCTCCAAAATCACTGCAGATGGTGACTGCAGCCATGAAATTAAAAGACGCTTACTCCTTGGAAGAAAAGTTATGACCAACCTGGATAGTATATTCAAAAGCAGAGACATTACTTTGCCGACTAAGGTCCGCCTAGTCAAGGCTATGGTTTTTCCTGTGGTCATGTATGGATGTGAAAGTTGGACTGTGAAGAAAGCTGAGCGCCGAAGAATCGATGCTTTTGAACTGTGGTGTTGGAGAAGACTCTTGAGAGTCCCTTGGACTGCAAGGAGATCCAACCAGTCCATTCTGAAGGAGATCAACCCTGGGATTTCTTTGGAAGGAATGATGCTAAAGCTGAAACTCCAGTACTTTGGCCACCTCATGCGAAGAGTTGACTCATTGGAAAAGACTCTGATGCTGGGAGGGATTGGGGGCAGGAGGAGAAGGGGACGACCGAGGATGAGATGGCTGGATGGCATCACGGACTCGATGGACGTGAGTCTGAGTGAACTCCGGGAGATGGTGATGAACAGGGAGGCCTGGCGTGCTGCAATTCATGGGGTCTGAAAGAGTCAGACACGACTGAGCAACTGAACTGAAGTGAATTAAACTTAAAAGCTTTTGCACAGCAAAGGAAACCATAAACAAAATGGGAAGAAAACCCTCAGAATGGGAAAAAATATTTGCAAAGAAAGCAACTGATAAGGGATTAACCTCCAAAATACACAAACAGCTCATGCAGTTCAATAGAAAAATAAATAAATAAACAATCAAAAAATGAATGGAAGATCTAAATAGACATTCCTGCAAAGAAGACATACAGGTAACCACCTATGTTACCTATGAAAAAATGCTCAACATTACTGATTATTAGAGAAATGAAAATCAAAACTACAACGAGTTAATACCTTACTCTAGTCAGAATGGGCATCATCAAAAAAACTACAAACAATAAATGCTGGAGAGGGTATGGAGAAAAAGGAACCCTCCTACACTGTTGGTGGGAATGTAAACTGATACAGCCTCTACGGAGAATAGTATGGAGGTTTGTTCCTTAAAAAACTGAAAACAGAGCTACCATATAATCAAGCAATCCCACTTCTGGGGATGTATCTGTAGAATATAGCAACTGGAAAAGATACGTCTACCTCAGCGTTCACTACAGCACTATTCACAGTAGCCAAGACATGGCAGCAACCTAGAGGTCCAGCGAGAGAGGAATGGGTAAAGATGTGGCGCATGTCTACAATGGGAGATTCTTCAGCCATAAAAAAAGAGCAAAATAACACCATCTGCAGCAATAGGGATGGACCTAGAGATTCGCATACTGAGTGAAGTAAGACAAAGACAAATATACGGTTATTATTTATACGTGGGATTTTAAAAAAAAGGTTACAAATAATCTATAAACTGAAACAGTTACAGAGTAGAAAATAAACTTATAGTGGGGGGGGCATAAATCGGAAGAATGGGATTGACATATACACACTACTATATATAAAATACAGAACTAATAAGGACCTGTTGTGTGACACAGAGAACTCTTTGTAATGGCCTACATGGCAAACAGAAGGGGAGAAATTGGAAACAGTGACGTTTTCTTGTGCTCCAAAATCACTGTGGTGACTGCAGCCATGAAGCTCCTTGGAAGGAAAGCTATGACCATCCTAGACAGCATGTTAAAGAGCAGAGACATCACTTTGTTGACAAACGTCCGTCTAGTCAAGGCTATGGTTTTTCCATTAGTCGTGAACAGATGTGAGAGTTGGACCATAAAGAAAGCTGAGCGCCGAAGAATAGATGCTTTCAAACTGTGTTGTTGGAGAAGACTCTTGACAGTCCCTTGGACTGCAAGGAGACCAAACCAGTCAATCCTAAAGGAAATCAGTCCTGAATATTCATTGGAAGGACCGATGCTAACACTGACGCTCCAATACTTTGGCCACCTGATGCAAAGAGCCAATTCACTGGAAAAGACCCTGATGTTGGGAAAGATTGAGGGCAAGAGNCTTGGACTGCAAGGAGACCAAACCAGTCAATCCTAAAGGAAATCAGTCCTGAATATTCATTGGAAGGACCGATGCTAACACTGACGCTCCAATACTTTGGCCACCTGATGCAAAGAGCCAATTCACTGGAAAAGACCCTGATGTTGGGAAAGATTGAGGGCAAGAGGACAAGGGGGCGTCAGAGGATAAGATGGTTAGATAGTATCACTGACTCAGTGGACATCAATCTGAGCAAACTCCCAGAGACAGTGAAGGACTTTGGCGTGCTGCAGTCCATGGAGTTGCAAAGAGTTGGACATGACTTAGCAAAAGAACAATGACATAACAGACTTAAGTTTGCTGTACGCCTGAAATGAACACAACATTGTAAATCAATTATACCCCAAGAAAAATTTACAAAAAGATTTGGAGTTATTAAATTTTTCAAAGAGTGGTGACATTACAGTGGCAGTTTTTTAACAAATGAATTACTATAAAAATTCTCTCAGTTTTACCTTAAATGTTTGAATGATGAAGATATTATGCTATTTCTATGTAGAAGTGCTACAGAAACCTGAATTCTCCTATATTCTCGGTTATAACTCTAAATAAAAAATGAGCTACCAACCAGTTCATTCCCGTCAGCATGGCTACTGTCAAAAAACGAAAACAAACAAACAAAAAAACAACAGAATATAAGTGTTGGTGAGGATATGGAGAAATCAAAACTCTTGTGGCCTGATGGTGGGAATGTAAAATGGTTAATAGTCACTGTGGAGAATGGTGTGGTGGTTCTTCACAAAATTAAAAATAGGATTATCATATCATCCAGAAATTCCACTTCTGGGTATTTGAAAACAGGGTCTCAAAGAGATATTAATACACCAAGGTTAACAGTAGCATTATTTCACAACAGTTAAAAATATGAAAGCAACCCAAATGTCCAATGACAGATGAATGGTTAGACAAAATGTAGAGAGAGTGTTGTGTGTACACACACACACACACACACAAATATTCATTCTTAAAAAGAAATTCTGACACATGCAACAATACAGCTAGCTAGTGAAAAAGCCAGCTACAAAATTACTGTATGCTTCTATTTATACGAGGTAGGTACCTACAGCAGTCAAAACCCAGAGAGACAAAAAGCAGAACGTTGGTGACCAGGGTGCGGGCTAAGGGGAGACAAGGAGCTCTTGTTCATTGGGTAGAGTTACAGGTTTGTAAGACTGAAAAGAATGCTGGAGATGGGTGGGGCACTGGTAGCACATTATTAAAGTGTTTAAGAGCACTAAACACTGTGCTCTTAAAAATGGCTAACAAGGTATTTACATATTATGTGTATTTTATCACAATAAAAAAGTGAAAAAATTTAATAATAAGCAGCTGAAAGGACATGGTTTAATGCTGAATATTCTAGCAGTTGACCATGAAAAGCTACTCTATGGTAGTCTTATGAAGGTCAACATGTGGCTTCAGTTTCAAAAAGAAACTACATACGGAGATATGAAAAGGAAAATATCATGGGACAAAAAAAGAAACCCACAAATAAAAGGTTTTATTCCTAGCTCATCTAGAAGTAATCTTAAATGAATATTTAATCTCTCTCCTTTCTCATGAAAAAGGGGCTAAGGAAGTAACACAGACATGTGTGCTTTAGAGCCCAGGCCTCTGGCTTTTACCTGATGTCCACTCTAAGTTTGGGATAATACTGAGACACATATTTCCTGATGAGACTGTAGGAAGCTTCTTTAGGTTCACAAAGGCGAGTAAAGGCCAGTGGGAGGATATCCTCCAGTTTTACTTGTGGTTCTGGATCCACTGCAGAGCTCCTGTTCTGAAATGTAATATCAAAATGATCATTATTACAGGTTTCTATTCTATTGCTTCTATATTAAACACAAGGGCTTTCCCTAGCTGACTGCCAAATCAACTAGCCAAAAGAAAAACTAACCCTTTTTAGCACATTCAAACAAATCACAGCACCATGGTGTAATGCCACTTGTGTGGTGGTTTCTTTGAGGTAAAAATTTCAAACGGGGACAGTTAAAAATATATATAAAACTGTAAAAACAAAAATGTAGAGGAACAGTCATGATTTCAATCACTGACTCAGAGGAAATACTGCATATTTCAGAGTTATTGTATACCCTCTATACTACTTTCCATAAATGAATGTTATGTTTCTGGGAGAAGGGTAGGGTAGTTAGTACCTACACTAAAGAAAAACTGTCTCGAGGTATAGTACTTTTAAGATCTAATGTTGGGTAAAAATGTACTTGTATGTCTCTTCTAGTTTAAAAGGTATTTCACAAAAAAACAAAAAACCGTAACTCATACAGCTGCCTGTGACTCAATATAGGGCAGTTAGACGCACAGCCTCTGGCTGAACGATATGAGCAAATGATTATGACCTCTCCAGGCCTGCAGAGAAATGCAGCTCCCTGACTAGTGCACCGGGAGCACTCAGTAAACACTGTATCGCTTAGCAGCACCAGCAGCAGTATTCCAGTGCTCGAGCAAACCGGTACAGACTTCTTACCTTTCTGTTTCTGGATTTCTGAGGTGGTTTTCTCGATTTCTGGACCACAACAAAACTCCCAGAAGCACCTTTTCCTTTTACCTAAAAAAAATTAACTTTAGTTGCAATAACCAGTATTTTTACTTTAAATGATTCTGGTACTCATATTGGTAACTTTAACCAGACTGAATTACTGGACATGGTGATGTAAGAACTAATGTAACATGTTGTTAAACTCTTCAGAGAAAAGAGTGGATGAGTCAAAAGACTTGGGATTAAACACTATTTATCCAATCATCTAGCTATTCAATACTAGACAACTCATAAACCCTCTCAGCTTTTGTTTCCTCATCTACAAAGTTGGGGAAGAATGAAAAACGCTAGGTTAAACAGTCTACTACAAGCTTTCAAAAAAAAGTTCCATGGAAGGAAGGGACACAATCTTTTTGGAAAATGAGAAAACCTCTACCTTAAAAGGAAGACAGTTCCTTGGCAAAAGTTCAGAGCCTACTTAATCTCAGGCCACAGTGCTTCCCACAGTTTGTCCATTAGAGATTATTACTGCACAAGGGAAAAGTTATCTAATTTAGACACTGCACATGATAATGCGTGCAAGTCTTACCACGTTTCCACAGCTTACCAGTCACTGTCCTAGAACTTCAGGCTAACCTGAGTCTTCCACTTTGGTTTTACCGACACCACTAGGAATACAGCAATCAAATGCTTTCAGTCTATAAACCTGTTGAAGCATCAAACTGAGGACCAGCCTATGAGGCAAAATAGGTCAAAAACTGTATCTTCATGAAGATAAACATGAAGCTAGCTCATAAACTCTGCTGACATACACTATGATAAGGGTCTCTGGTTCGAATTATATTGGTTAGATAATTCTTTTTATGCAATGGTTACTTTAAAGGCTATTTAAACATTAGATTTACAACATTTGAGAAAGCTGGAATATAAGCTCCAAAGCAGGAAACTGTTTCCCTCATTGATGGACCTCCAAGCACCTGGTACATAGGAGACAACTCAGTAACATATTTGTGAAATGAAGTACTCATTGAAAGTTCCTAAGAGTTTAAATGGCTGAGGGGCACAGAACTCTGTATTAATCAAACCATGCAGAAAGGTTCAGAAAAAAGGCAACAAGACTCTGGGACTGCAGTGAACTAGATCCTCAGAACCATCTTTGCTGCTACCACGGGACCTCAGGAGTTACTTCATCCCTCTGGACTTCTGAAGAATACATAGACAAGGAAGTTCATTCTGGCATTAGAGTGTCATGATCTTAAGTAATGTGGAGTTTAAAAAAAAAAACACAAACTGAGGTACAGGCAGTTTACAATATTGTATTGTACAGTTTCAGGTACATAACAGTGATTTATATTTTTACAGATTAAACTCGATTTAAAATTATTGTAAATATTGGCTATATTCACTATGATATACAAAGCATCCTCCAAACTCTTAAGTAGTGCTTTGATGTACTAGGCAAACTAATATGGATTTATGCCTGAAATCAATATTGGTTTTAGTATTATTCTCAATTTACTGAAGTTCTGATGCTTCCAAAAGGTTTAACAGATTTAAATACTAGTAAGTTAAGGTAAACCTATTTACAAAGCTAATTTATGATGATCAGTCTTGTCACAGAAATTAGGTTTTAAAACTAACAAACCTAAGACAAGAACAATGATCTTTTTTGGTGCTGCAACAACAGGCTAGCTCAACCCCACTTCTCACCTTTAGCACTACATAATCTTAAGCACAAGCAGCCCCCAAAGGAAATCCAACTAAAAGTACAGGCAGGGGTTTTCCCTTGTGGTCTGGTGGCTGAGACTCTCTGCTCCCAGTGCTGGGGATCCAGGCGCAAGTCCTGGTCAAAGAACTGGATCCCACTTGCCTCAACTGAAGATCCTGCATGTCACAACTAAGACGTGGTACAGCCAAATAAATAAATACTTAAAAAACTGTACAGGCAGCTAGAAAAAAATCTACACTATCATATTGCTACTGTTCTTTAGAATATTTATTAAAGCTAATTGGCACCAGTGACTTTGTAAAACCAGGTTAAGCATAAGCCCTTCATCATTATGTCAACTTATTTTAACTAACTCACAAAGCACAAAAAGCCTGAATGTTACTATACATGGATTTATAGCTAATATATGCTTATTACAAATAACCATTTAATACCTGTTTGATAACACCTCTATTTAATTCTCTTTTCAGTGCCTGTTTAAGGAGGTAGCCCCTTCTCTCCAGCTCCAAAGAAGGGTACTTATGTATGATGTATTTTCGAATAGCAACCACGGATGCACCGCTCTTCTGGAAGCAGGCCTAGGAAACAGATGATTAAACCACAAACATTAATTTAAAATAGCTGTTTTTCATGTGTTTTCTGACACTTATGTTTTCAAAATAAATTATTTTGGAAGCAAACTTGATAATGGATGATAAAATGGCAGGAAAGAATGAATAATATTTCTGGTAACTTCAGTTCATCATGCCTGTGGAGAAATACAGAATTAGCAATATTTCTGCAACAATTTTAAATTGTTCAAAACAGTCAAAGAGAAGATACAACATGTGAACAATGTTCTGTGTTAATGAAGAAGCTCTTTCCATTCTAATATTTTATTCTGTACCTAGAAGACATCTTTAGCATGAAAGGAAGGAAACCAGGACATTCTATAGTGTGTAGGTTCAGATTTGGCCCACTTTACAGAATTAACTTTGGCTCAGCAAAAACAGTATTTCTCTGCAGGCTTTGTGTCAATGCTAGTAGATAATATAAACAAAGACAATATGAATAAATAGCATAAAACTGGATTTACAAATGCAAAGCTTTAAGGGGTGTTTTGGACAACAATGAGAGCATTCAACTGCTATTTCAAGTGCCCTCTTCCTTTCCCATCCTATTTCTCCATATTTCATCTGACTAATGTCCATAGAAGATTCAAGCAGGTCATTAGGCCACAAAGGTAGCAATTTTTTTTCAAATGCTTTATATTTTGAAATACCCACACAGTATCTGTTGTCTACCAATTCTGTGTAGCTGTTACCTATAAATTGACCATAGGATTTAGTAATTGTTATTGGATAAAGACTTGGGTGAAAGCTTATATACTGACAGTAAAGCAAAATGTCAGACAAATGGACCAGGAAAGACTGTATAACACAAAACAGGTTAATATGGACCGTGTTAATAAGGATCGTCAACCTCAAGCAAATGTCTCCATCCAACTCATTACAACCGATATAAGTTTACTCCTGATCTTACAAGAGAAAACAAAGTAAAGACTATCAAGCAGAAAGAACATTAACGCTGCAACAATCCCCGGCTCCACCAAATTGATAATAAGATGAAAATACATACCAATCTATTTGATAATGATTTAATTCAGAAAAAGATATCAGTGATCTGAAGCTATAATTTGTTACACTGCATGGAATACACATGATCCACTGGACAAGATCTTACTGAGAAACACAAATGAACATTTTGGTCAACCCAACATACATCTTTCATTTGTGTAAATATGCATAATCATATTTAAACTATTCTTTAGAACTACATATACTGTTTAACTGTTTTATTCTTTTAAAATTTTAGCCTCTTCTTTACCTTCACTATAATCCTGCTTCAAATCTAAGCTGAGTAATCACAGCTCAGCTTGCTCAGTGAGTGAAAGTCGCTCAATCCTGTCTGACTCTTTGCTACCCCATGGACTGCTAGCCTCCTCTGCTTATCCCCTCGGGGGGATTCTCCTGGGGGGATTCTCCAGGCAAGAATACTGGAGTGGGTTGCCATGCCCTCCCTCCAGAGGATTTTCCCAACCCAGGGACTGAACCTAGGTCTCCCAAATTGCAGGCTGACTCTTTACCTTCTGTGCCATCAGGGAAGCCCAAGAATACTGGAGTGGGTAGCCTATCTCCTCTCCAGAGGATCTTTCTGACCCAGGAATTGAACTGGGGGTCTCCTGAATTGGAGGCAGATTCTTTACCAGCTGAGCTACCGGGGAAACCCAATCACAAAGTGAAATTCTTAAAAAAAAAAAGGCTACACAAAATACAGAGTTCCCACTATAGTCAAGCTTTCTAAACCAAGGAAGTTTTCTTAATGAGTTGAGAGTAATCTTGAAGGAATGCAGGGAGAGGATGGAAGGTAAACTCTTTCCCAGTTTCTATGTCAGTGCTGTCTTCTCAAATTCTAAGCATGACCAGTAGGCTCCGCTTTCCTACCTGTATCACTTTCTGTTAAGTTCACCTAAAGCCTTCTCTCCCCAATTCTGATTCAGATCCTAGCAAAAGGAAATCAGAGGCTATGGCTTCTGTTTTAACTACTCTTGTCATGTGATCACGTAAAATAAACACAGCAAAATTAGCCAGAAAAATTTACACACAAAAAGGCAAGGTCAGACGAGAAGATTCCCTTAAAACAGGAAAACAGTATTTGATGATCACACAAGCTAATGAAAGTTCATGAATTATAGTAAAGTTATAAAGCTATGGAAGGAGGATAGTTTTTCCAAGTATTTTGGAATGACTAGGTGATGAAACCAAGTATTGAGGTTTCTAAAAGTTTCCTCTAAGTTTTCCTGTAAGTTTTCTAAAAGTTTCTCTACGTTTTCAGGTGTGAAAGATAACCAGCTATTAATGTTAGACATAAGCTCTGAAAATGAACCTAAGGATAGTATGCTGCTATTGTTTATTCGCTCAGTTGTGGCCAATTCTTTTGCAACCCCTTGGACTGTAGCCTGCCAGGCTCCTTTCCATGGGATTTCCCAGGCAAGAATACTGGATTGGGTTGCCATTTCCTTCTCCAGGGGATCTTCCTGACCCAGGGATCAAACCGCCATCTCCTGCACTGTAGGCGGATTCTTTAGCACTGAGCCACTGGGGAAACTGTAAAGATAGTATACGATTTTAAAATAAAAATTTTCTCGATGTTACCCTGAGTAATAATTAGATTTCTTAAAGGCAAGGACTCTGTCTTATTCTATGCTGTATCACTAGTAGGATTACCTGATACAGAGAAACTAGTCCATAATGGTGTGTTGAATGAATTAACATGTTTAACCTTCAAATAAAAACTACACTTAAAAGAAACTCAGTTAAAAAAAAAAAAACTAAAAGCTAAAAATACTTGCTATAGCAAATCTGTTATTAAAAAAATTAACAGTGCTCACCAAATGTGATATTATAAAAACGTGAACTTAGCAATGGCTCTCTTCTATTTAGATCTCTTTTAGGAAGCAGAGCAAGATTTCTGATGTCTGCACAGGAGTATGCCATTTTCAAATACGCAAGAGACAAACAGAATAAATCTATGATGAACTGCTTGAAATAAAAACTTGCCTTAATGGCCTCAGTTAGGATTGCATCCATCTTGGGACGTGGGGAGGAAGCCATCGGTGTTTGTTTCTGGGCCCTGGCTAGCTGGCTGGCAGAAAGGGTAGCCCAGGAAGGTATTGTTTTTTTCACTTTCTTCTCCTTTTCTTTAGACTGATCTTTCTCACTTTAAAACAAAGAATTGTTATTATGCAAGATAAACTTCAGAAAGAAGTATAAAGTCAGAAAGAAGAAAAGACTGGCGAGAAATAAAAATCAATGTTTTAATTCATTTCCACACTGAAGTGATATGTAAAGTAAGCATTTTACAAAATAAAACATTCTTTTAAAAATTGGGTACTATAAACGAACCAAAAAGGTGTGTTCTCTCAGGTGCACACAGGAGGGAGAACTAGCATGAAGGGCCAGCACATAAAAGAAATGAGAATTTTAAAATGTATTCCAGTAACAACTACAACAGATGCAATTCAGGACAGTGCAAAGAACTCAAGCTCTGAAGTCAGAAAACCTGGGTTTAAGTCTTAGCTCTAACATTTACTAGTTATGTGATCTCAGCAAGTGACCTGAGCCTCAGTCTCCTCAGCTTAAAACAGAAACATGATACGAAATACTTCACAAGGTACTTCAAGAAATTACGAGATTATGTTCATAAAAAGCTTTGTGAATCACAGAGCATTATACAAATTTTATTCTAAGTAATAATAAAAACATCCCATGCACCTAAAATACAGGGTAGCTGCTAAAAATTCCCAACATTACAAATACCTATGATAACTGGGATGAAGGATGAGAATTCCACCTAGAAGGTATAGTTATTTTTAAGTCATTCTTTTAAAAGTAATTCCTAACTGTTCTCACCAATTATGAAAAGAATGAAATGCTACCAGCTGTCCTGCAAAAATAATTTTAATTTAAAAAAAAATCACCATTACATTGTAGATTACGGAGAGCAAATTCTGCTTTCAGATTCTCAAAGTCACCCTCCAACTGAATCCTTCATCAAATATACAGAGTTGTAGGTCACTCTAGCAATGTCCTGGTATAGAGTTAACGCTTTCTAACATAAACATGTAAAAATAACTCATGCCTGGCACAGAGGGAGAAATAAAGTGATGAAGTATCTCCCAGGTCAGACAAAGTGACACTTCATTTCTTACTGAAAAATGTGTTCTGAAGCAGAGAAGAATGAAGTATACATTAGTTAAACCATTGTTCTAACTACTACGAATTCTAATAGGCCATACAACTACATCATAAGCCTATTTCAAAAGATAATTCCCCAAAAAGTAAATCTAAATATCATGTATCCAGCATAAATTAACATTATACCACTTAAAAAATCTGATCTCTACTCCTTTTATATAGTCTTCAATTATAAAAAGCAAGAAGGCTTAAGCCCTTACTCCTTTTTGGTTTCCTCAGAAGGCTTGTTTTCTTCCTTCTCTTCATTCTCAGGCTGCCCCTTCGGCTGCTCTGTCTCACTAGATGTAGCAGGTGGAGTTTCATTCTCTTGTTCCTCTACAGTAGAGATAGACTCCTCTGAACTTGCATCTGGTTCTTAAAATAAGCCAGTAAAACAGGTGAGTAGAATTGTAGCAAGTAAATACATTAGAGCTTGAGTCAACAGAAGGATAAAAGCTCATCTCTTTAAACAGGTTAAGTCAAATGTTCCAAGTAACAGTTGTATTCTAAAATAAGTAAATGTCTACGAGTACAGTTTTGTCCTTCCTGTCACTCAAATTGCCTATATAATGGGTTGCCGATCAAAACCATTATGTGAGAAAAGGAAAAGGACCAGGAAATTACACAGCAAGTGAAACTCTTTCATCCCAAATCGAATCTGTTGATTGTTCTACTCCATAATATTAAGGGTAAGACTCATAATTAAGAAATTAGCCATTTCATAGTTGAATAAGTATTAGTAAGGGAATAAATAATACAAAATTAAAACGAAATTTTCAAGTCAAATGGATTGGGCAAGGGGAGAAATATGAGTGGGGGAATACCAAGGTCTGCGGCTGCCTGTCAGTCTTTTCTCAGGTCTCTTTGAGCAGCTATTATGAAACACAGAATCCCAGGAAATGATTAAGCAGAGACTATGAAGAATGTCGGGGGCCAAAATCAGGCAAAAAGGAAAAAAGGATATGCTTCAAGAGTTTGGTCATTTAAATTATGTGAACTCATTACTGGCACAACGAAGACTTCTTTGGGGCCCTCACGTAAATATTTCCTTCTCTAGTGGGGCTTCCCAACCCAGGGAGCAAACCCAAGTCTCCTACATTGGCAGGGGGATTCTGAGCCACCAGTGAAGCCCAAATTTCAGGACAGTCAATTGTAATTTGTAAATCATCCTGGATTATGCTCTTCAACCAGACATGCAGATAAGTCAAAAATTCTCCTACATATGTTCAGCCAAAATCAAGGCTCTAGGATCAGATGTATTTGGATTTAATTTCAGAGTTTCTAACGTTCTAGTTCACATTATCTTGGGCCAAGTACTCTTCCCTCACAGAGTTGTTATAAACATTGTATAACATGGTTTAGGGAAAACCTGTAGGTCAGCACTTGTATACTATGATTCCCATCCTCCTTTGGCCTCTTCTGCTGCTTCTATAGCTGTTTGGCAAATATTAAAAATTTTACTATAACAATGGTATCTGGTAATACAGATACCTACAAAATATATATATTTTTAAATCCTGATGCACCTTTTACTGCCCTTTGTCTCAACTATCTGGCCTGCCTAACTGTCCCACTGAACTGGCTGTGTAACAACTGTCATGGTTACTGATTTTTACATTGCCTTACTTTAAAAAAATGGAAGAGCTAAGAGTGTTTATTGAGCTTTCTCAAATGGTAAAGAATCTGCCTGCAATGCAGGAGACCTGGGTTCGACCCCTGGGTGGGAACAACCCACTCCAGTACTCTTGCCCGGAGAACTCCATGATAGAGGAGTCTGGCCGGCTACAGTCCATGGGGTCACCAAGAGTCAGACACAACTGGGAGACTAACACTTTGACCGTAACAACAGAGCTACAAATTAAATTTCACTTTAGTTTCTCTTAAAAGTTTATGGTTTAATACAGGTTCAGGTGCTCAGCTGATAATGAGTATGTATTACATATGAGACATTATTTCCAACTCATTAAACTATTCTATCTTTTCAGATTTATAAAATTTAAAACATGAGTGAAGTCCAATCATTTTCATACACAAAATACTATATAAAAGGACAGAGATAAGACAGATAAACAGATCTTGTGAAGTCTATTATTGGTCCTTTATAAATTCTTGGTTGACTTTCTTAATACCTCATTTCTGAACACTCGTGTATTCTGAAAACTCGTTATCAGTGACTTCAGCTGGCTGTTAAACGTAGATTAAGGTAGGCCATCAAGTGGTTTATCCCAGTGCTGGACAAAATAAGCTTCCCTCCAACTCACCAGCAACTATTTTTTTTAATATGCTAAATTCCCTTGTCTCCTCACTGTTCTTAGGCCAGAGTACCCAAGATGCTTATAGTACTCATCTGAGGATTCTGAGCCCAAACTCAGGCTTAGCCGGAAAAGAGTCTATCTCTGGTGCGCCAATGATAAAGGCAACAAGGGTGCATGGTTTCTTTTATTCACAATATATGCTGGTCAGCAAATATTCAGTTCTAATAGTTGTAACAGGGGCAGCACCCTGTGCTCAACCCTGGCAGAGAAAAGAGAGGAAAAGGTCACGAAAAGACCAAGAAAAGCAGTTACACTTGAAGAAGTGGTTAGAGATGCCTTCAGGGAGCACAAGTACTCCAGATCAACAGTTCTACTTATTTCTCGATTTACTATGTTCCCAGCTCTATCTGGTCAATCGCTCCACCAACACCAAAGTTACAAACCAACACTTTACTCACCCATTTGCTCCCTTATGGCCTCCTCATGACTTCTGGCTGAGCCTGCCACCCAGTATTCCTCCCCATGACACTATATGCCCAGAAACTACGCTTTTGACCATTTCTGTTCTCTCCAACCATCTTTCTATTTTTAATTCCAAGAACACGAAATTTTCACCTTTTAAAAATCTTCAGAGACAAGATGAGATTCTTTCTGTGCCCAGAGGGTCCAGAAATGACATACCAACTGGTACCACTTCTCTCTCTAAATGCTCCACACAAACACTTAAGTTCAAGGGAATTTATGGGACACTCTAACCTGAAGCAGAAACGCTGGCCTTTTTAAGCTGTCCACTGCTTTACTTTACCTGGCTTTTCTTCTACTCCTTCAGCATGCTTGCTCTTGGGAGGAGTTTCCCGGGTAGAATTCACAGCTCGACGAATTGGCATGGTGTTATCTTCTCCCTTCTAAGAAAAGAAATGGCCATAATCACACATGCAAAAACAATTTATCTCTTCTCTCTTTCTTAAGGGGGGCTAACCAGGTGTCAGAAGATGTAGGAGAATTCTTCAAGTAGACTCCAGGATCTGATGCAAATTACTTTTTAACAAGTTTTTTTGAAATGAAAATATGATTCTTAAGAAGTAGTTTTCAAATGTTTTATTTTAGCTTGAATTTCAAATGGAAATAAGTAATTATATTTGATTTGAAATAAATTTAGAAGCTTGGAGGTTTTCTCAGGAGTTTGAGGGGTAAGGGAAGATGAAAAGGACTTTGTATCTATTTTTTTTTAGATTCATAACCCAGATTCCCCAAAGTAGAGGAAGGAACAGGTACCAAGAAGGACCCAGCAGGGCCTGAAGTCAGGGACTGATCCAAGAGTGAGCTTCAAGAATGTGTCAGCCCCTACCTCACCTAACTTGTCCGCGTGCATCAGCTGAGCTCCTACTATAAGTGGGAGTGCCTTAGGATGGACGAGTTCACCTTGAGATGTATCAGTCGCCATTTAAAATAATTTCTAGGCCCGAGTACAGGTTACACTCTGAAGCCTCTGCTGTTAACCACAAGGATTTTTCCTAATGGTTTCAGTGTGAAGCATCAACCTAAAGCACAGAAAAGACCTGGTGTGAAGATTACAGAAACAAAACTAAACTGTCTAAATTTAATATACATCCAAAGGGGGAAAAATTCACTATAAAACTTATAGTTAAATGACAGATGACTTGGTCAGTTATCATTTAGAAAGATAAAAATTACTATCAAAATATAGACTGTGTAAAGCAGCGACTAAGACAAACGCACAAGCCACAGCAGCTGTTGCACCTTCCACGTGAACAAAGGCAGCAAGGATGAGAAAGCCCGCAAAGACCTACCCCATCCTGTCTCCTCCTCCTACCAGGAGCTCAGAGTAGACTAAAAAGACCCAAAGAGTTTTGTCTATGTTTACTCAAAGATCATTTTACTAAAAAGAGAAATGTTGTTAAGGTTCTCAAAGGGGTCAGGAAACTTAACTGCAAACAACTCCATCTCCATCAGAGAAGTTATACAAGGACAAAATTACTGCTGGAGAACACGATAGTCTAAAAGCCTCCAGCCTCAGAAAAGCAAATCAGACCATCACCTAGGAGATTAAGCATGCTTCTAACACCTTGTCATTATTTTTAATGCTAAGCAAAATTAGCACAAAAGAACAAATATTGAAAAATAAAATCTATGTAAGATCACTCAAATTTACCTAATCGCTTAATAACCTCTGCTCCCCCTATCTCATCTGAGAATCAAGGACACTTTGTAATAAAAATTTCCCCAAAAGAAAAGAAAATGATCAGTTAGGTGTTTATATCTTTGTGCTAATGAACATTAATGAAGAACTGGGCAAGAGGAGACTAGTCATCCAACTTCTGCTTTAAGCTCTAAACTTGTCTAGGAATTTAAGAGCTTTCAATTTGTCAGGTAATAGTTATTAACTGTTACAAAGACTACTTAAAATGCTCATATAGAAATTTATGTCAAAAACTATAAAACACAGAGATAAAAACAGTTGTTTTTTGGGGGCTTTGTGACAACCTAGAGGGGTGGGATGTGACAGGGAAGCTCAAGAGGGAGGGAACATATGCATACCTATGGCTGATCCATGTTGATGTACGGCAGAAACCAACACAATATTGTAATTATTGTTTAATTAAAAATAAATAAAATTAATAAAAAATAAATTTACTTGCAAAAAAATTTTGTTTTCTAATCTGTGGGCTTAAGGGCATTATTTAGGTTTGTGAAAGCTAAAAGTCTACCTTGGAAAAATTTCAATACATAAACTTGCTTACTCATCCAACTAGCACTTACACAGTAATATACTTTCCTTAATTAAAAACAAAAAAACCACAAACCTGACGATACTTTTACATGTAAATACCATTCAGAAGCACAATTTCATGATCAGGTTATTCTTGATAAAGTGATACTGCTAATTCCTCTTTCTTAACCCACGATAACACTAGCTAGGCTGAAAATGATACTGTGAAATTAACAAAACCTTCAGCAGTCTCTTTTTATAGAACATCTTTTAAAAGAATATATGTTCTCTCTGTAAATAAAACACTAAAAAAATGTCAAAACCTTTCCAGTCAACTCTGTATTTACTAATTGCTCAAAATTAAAACAAGTTTTAGAAAGGGAGTGGGGCTGCAAAGAAGTTATTCTCAATGCCAAAATGATAAAATTGACTAAAACTAAGGGCAACAAGTACATGGTCCATCGACACCCGACATCATTGACCCGAGGACAAGAACATCAGTTTAAATTAGGTCAGGTAAGAAGTATGCCCAGGTTGGAATAACTGAAAAATAAGTTGGTTTGCCAAGCTTCCTGGATGCATCCACCACAATAACAGATGTGGACACTCTCCTGCTTCAACCTCCCTGCGCTTTCCTCTCTCGCCTCCAGACACTCAGACCTTTTGGTCCTCAGTGTGTGTTCTGCACATGCTGTGACATTCTTTCCCTAGATACTTCAATCAGGTTCAGTACAGTGTCACCCCCTCAGAAAGCCCTCCCATCCTTCTTTTTCTTCTTCAGGTTTCTTCACAGCATTTAACACCGCTTGTAAGTCAATATATGTCTATTTGCTTGTTTATTATGTGTCTCTCCCAGCAGAATCTAAGTACTACAATGGCTAGAACTAATTCATCACTGCATTCCCAGTACCTAGAAGCATGGGTGCAGCATAAATACTGGGGGAGGGCTTCCCTGGTGGTCCAGTGGTTAAAAATCTGCCCTGCAATGCAAGGACACTGGTTCGATCCCTGGTCCTGGAAGATCCCACACGCTGCAGGGCAACTAAACCAAGACTACTGAGTCCACATGCCTAGACTCGGTGCTCCACAAGAGAAGTCACCACAGTGAGAAAGCCTGCACCCAGCAACAAAAATCCTGTGCGGCCAAAAAAAAAAAAACACCTGAGGGGCAAATGAATGAACAACGACACCTGGCAGTACTTATTTCTACGTTCAACACGTGTGAAAAACACTTAAAATATAAAAATTTAAAACAATATAAACATTAAGAAATGTTTCCCTCAGCTCTGAATTTCCTTAATAAAGGTCATGTAACTTAAGGCTCTCTTTATAATAGGTTGGTTAATGACTTATTTCCTCAGTTCATGGTTCATCACACAGCTGACAAAATTATCTGGATGGTTAACCTACAACTGCCTTAACAAGTACCTATTAATTTAACTGCTGATGCTGCGCTTCTGAATGATCAGACTTTTAAGACTGCCACACTTGTTCCCTGACAGGGATCTTATCTGGCTGGTTCACTGCCCTATACTTCCTGCCCAAGAAACATACTAGGCTCCAAACAGGTGCTCTACAAATATTTGTTAAAGTGAAAGAATAAACGAAATTTGAAGAAGTTTTTCATCTGGGTTCTTACATGTGACAAACCAATCTGAGTTTACCTGTGGTGCATGTGGACTTCCTGTGGTCATTAATCTGTTTTTGTTTTCTAAGTATAATGTCAGATGAACAATACAAAGATCTGCTTTTGTAAAGGGAAGTGCTAAGTTGTTTAAATACAGGCAATAAAGAAAAGGTTGTAAAAGCAGAAAGTCCATAATTTCAGAGTTTTAATTTACTTTCTCTACCTTAAGAGCAAGCACTAGAAAAATAAGGTGGAGTTCAACAATGTATTTCAGTTTTCTGATATCCTTGAAAACATGCATTTAAACAAAAGCTGGAATCAAGATTGCCGGGAGAAATATCAATAACCTCAGATATGCAGATGACACCACCCTTATGGCAGAAAGTGAAGAGGAGCTAAAATGCCTCTTGATGAAAGTGAAAGAGGAGAGCGAAAAAGTTGGCTTAAAGCTCAACATTCAGAAAACGAAGATCATGGCATCCAGTTCCATTATTTCATAGGAAATAGATGGGGAAACAGTGGAAACAGTGGCAGACTTTATTTTTTTGGGCTCCAAAATCACTGCAGATGGTGACTGCAGCCATGAAATTAAAAGACGCTTACTCCTTGGAAGAAAAGTTATGACCAACCTGGATAGTATATTCAAAAGCAGAGACATTACTTTGCCGACTCAGGTCCGTCTAGTCAAGGCTATGGTTTTTCCTGTGGTCATGTATGGATGTGGGAGTTGGACTGTGAAGAAGGCTGAGCGCCAAAGAATTGATTGATGCTTTTGAACTGTGGTGTTGGAGAAGACTCTTGAGAGTCCCTTGGACTGCAAGGAGATCCAACCAGTCCATCCTGAAGGAGATCAACCCTGGGATTTCTTTGGGAGGAATGGTGCTAAAGCTGAAACTCCAG
>SJYX01002654.1:285914-305788 GCA_006410675.1 Oreotragus oreotragus
TTTTTTCCCACTTTTATATTTCAAATATATCAGTATTACTTAATTAGTATCTGTCTCGGACACAGATGCTCTGGACACTACGGATACCTCCTCCTAAGATTAGGACACTAACTGGCTCAACAGTGAGCGTTTTCATCTATACAGGAAGAGTTCAGGAGCTTCCTCCTATTTCTCGCCCTCAATCTTCCAATTTGACAAGGCCAAAAATACCCTCTAAAAATGTTACTTCTACTCTGAAACATGCTGCACTAAGTTTTCTGAAAAGACCAATGAAATTTTAAAACTTCGTAACAGCTTCACGTCTATACCAGATGAAACAAATCTTCCAAAGTCAAACTAGCCACCTCTAGCTTCCCTCTTTAAGTCAGCTTGTCCGTGAAGCCCCAGGGGAATTGCCAGCTGCACTTCGAGCCAGATCGTCACTTTTCAATGTAACATAAGGTCAGGAAGCATAACCGCAGAAAGAAAAGGTACACATGGAAAGAGGGGTCAAGTTCACCTTGGCCGTCCTCTGTGCGGGGGGACTGTCCCTCTGAGGTGTATCGATCATAGTTACACCTCAGATCGCTCAGTCGCATGGACTGCAGCCCACCAGGCTCCACTGTCTAGGAGATTTTCTAGACAAGGATACTGGAGTGGGTTGCCATTTCCTTCCCCAGGCGATCTTCCCGACCCAGGGATCGAATCCGGGTCTCCTGCACTGCAGGCAGATTCTTTACCAACTGAGCTACAAGGGAAGCCCTGTTTCGTTCACAGACTAGCGGTCAATTCTTTAAAAAAAAAAAACAACCCTCTGATCTGGGGCCTCACTTCACCCCTCCTGCCTCCAGCTCTTTACAAACGCCCCTACTTACAGGCTTGACTATATTAACTAAATCCACCTCGTCTAAAGAGCAGTGAGTCACAAGCTCGACGAAAGCCATGGGAAAGCCATGGGAAGGGGGTAAAAACGAAAGCGGAGTCCCGGGTGGCGGCAGCAGTAGCGGCGGCGGCGGCTTTTCAGGGGCGCCAACAGCTGACTCCGCGCCGGGCCCGAAAATCTGGGCGCAAAGACCAGCAGACAAAGGCGGGGAGCGCCGAGCACAAGGCGGGGGGTTGGGGAGAGAGAAGAGAGCGGAGCCGGGATGAAGCCGGCAAGGCAAAGGGCGGCGGGCTCAGCGCGAGCTCCGGCTCCGGAAGGCCGCCGCCGCGACCCGGGCAGCGCCCGCCCGCCCGCGCGCGCGCCACGCAGGAGGCGGCGGACCGCGAGCACCAGCCCCCCGCGCACTCACCGCTGGGAGCTCCGTAATGGCGGCAGCGCCGGCGAGGGCGGGGACCCCGGGAGGGTGGAGGGGGGGCGGGTCCGCCACAGCCAGTCACCGCCGCCGGCATCTTTCGAACCGGCTCCTAAAACCTCGGAGGGAGTGGGGTGAGGGGGGGAGGGCGGGGGCCACGCCGCGCGCCTCGGGAGCATGCGCGCGCCCTCAGCCAATCAGAGCCGGGCGGCAGGACGCCGGCGCAGGCGCGCTGCGAGGCAAGGCCCGCGATCAGGGAAGCGCTCCCTCGCCTTCCCCTGGTCCAAACAAAACAAGGGCGGGAGCGCGCGGACGAGCGGGCCCCGGAGGCGGCTTCCACCAGAAGGGCAGGGGGCTCGGTTCACAGCGGGGGGAGGGGAAGAGGGGGCGGAGCGGCCGGGGAAGGCAGACAAAAAAAATAAAAGGCACCACCTCCGGGACGCGAGCGCCCCGCCCCCTCCTCTGAGGGAGCGGCGTCGGCGCCCCGGGCGAGCGGTCTCTGTCGCCCGCCTTCGGGGTCCAGTGGGCCTGTGCCCGCTGCCCGCCCGTTCCGTCCCGCGTTACCTTTGCGCTCCCTCCTTCCTGGCGCCCGCGTGCTGCGAGGCTTCTCGGCTCCGCTCCCGCTGCCGCTCGCCGCCTCCGCCACCGCTGTCCTCCAGGCCCAGCCGCCGAGCTCTGCCGCCCCGCCCCCCTGCTCGCGGCCCCGCGCGCGCCCATCCCTCACGCCGGCCCCGCCCCTCCCCTGCGCGCGCCGGCGGCCGCGCCCCCAACAGCCCGCGGGCGCGGAGAGAGCGCGCGAGACTCCTCTCCCCTCGTTCGGGCGCGCGGGGGCGCGAGAAGGCGGGCGGGGCCGGCGCGGGGGACGCCGGGGCGGCGCTGAGTGTCCGCGCGCCTTCCGCCGGCGCCTCTCGGGTGGCTCCGGTCTTCTTGGCTGGCGTGGTTTCGGTGTCCTCGGGTTCCGTCCTGAGTTTCCACTTCGACTCCCCGTCTGCCTTTGGAGGGGGTTGGCCTTTCCCGCTCCCGAGTTGAGCACAAGAACGACCCCCTTCTTTGAAGAGCGGAGTGTGCAGTTACCTCACGTTCGTTCCTGAGAAGTCTCCTCACAGGACGCAGGAATGCCTCAGGAAAACGACTGAAGAAGCGGCTTTTCTAGTCAACGAAGCGGTCTTCCGGGCTCCCTAATCTACACATGCAGGGAGTGTCCTCCGGGAGGAAACGTCGGGGTTGGAAAGGGAATTCCCTTCGAATTGTCATCTTTACGT
This sequence comes from Oreotragus oreotragus, assembly GCA_006410675.1. Taxonomy (NCBI): domain Eukaryota; kingdom Metazoa; phylum Chordata; class Mammalia; order Artiodactyla; family Bovidae; genus Oreotragus; species Oreotragus oreotragus. The sequence goes on from SJYX01002654.1 coordinate 288,451, forward strand.
TAGTACCAGCGTGCTTAGGCTATGAACGTTACTGCTGAAAAACGTTAGAACTTTTTCAAAGTCGATTTTCGGAAAATCGATGTATCTAAACTAGTAGGTGTTTTGTCGGGGGTAGCGGGGGTTTGGTTACTGAATATATAGAGAGTAAACACTACAGAAGCCTTGAGGCTCAGAGCAGTGTGACAAGCAGTCGAATGCGTGGACCTGTCCTTCTAAAGATTTTATTATGAAAGCACTTTATAACCCAGTCCTCAGGCTCTGGCGTTGCCATGAGCACTTTGTCTCTCCAGCTTTCCCAGGCACAGCCATCCACTCCATCCGTCCCAAAGTCAGCTATATAAAAATGTCACCACAACCACAAATTGCTTACAAGGTGAGTGCTACCATTAGTGTCCCAATGGAATTACCAATGCCCTGGCATCCTGGTGTCCCATTAAACATGTTCATAAGGAGTTGGCATCATCTCATCACCGTTTCTATCTTTTGTCTCCTTTTAAAAAGACTTCCATTTTTATGTATTTATTTGCTTAAAACATCCTACCTTTCTTTTTCCCGAAAATGTCTTTTCCCTCATCTCAGACAAGGAGCTGACACAGATAAGAGCAAACTAGATTCCACCTTTACACAGATTTTTTGCTTCACACACACACAACTTATTCTGTTCTTTAGAACACATACACCCGAGGGGGGAAACCCTGAAACAAAATTCTTTGTGTGCACAGAGGTATTTGCACGGATGCCACCGCTACCCCCCAGCTAGGCACTAAGCTACCGTTTCCTTCAGNTGGAATTACCAATGCCCTGGCATCCTGGTGTCCCATTAAACATGTTCATAAGGAGTTGGCATCATCTCATCACCGTTTCTATCTTTTGTCTCCTTTTAAAAAGACTTCCATTTTTATGTATTTATTTGCTTAAAACATCCTACCTTTCTTTTTCCCGAAAATGTCTTTTCCCTCATCTCAGACAAGGAGCTGACACAGATAAGAGCAAACTAGATTCCACCTTTACACAGATTTTTTGCTTCACACACACACAACTTATTCTGTTCTTTAGAACACATACACCCGAGGGGGGAAACCCTGAAACAAAATTCTTTGTGTGCACAGAGGTATTTGCACGGATGCCACCGCTACCCCCCAGCTAGGCACTAAGCTACCGTTTCCTTCACTTACAAAAAAGGACTTGAAGTTTTTATTGGACACGTATATTGCTTAAGGCATTTTACCTCTGCTAAATGTAACATCTGGTCCGTTTTGATTTTTATGCTTAGCCGCATCTGAGTTAAGACTCCATGGGGGTATGGCTTTATAGTTTATCTCATTTGGTTTTCTTTGAGCTATACTAGTAAAAACATCATTCAGTTGTGTTTGTTGAGAACAGAGTTACATGACGATTTTTGTACCTTTTACTTAAGCTGTTAGGCTGTCTGACATTCTGCCCTGGAGGGAACATAAACTTTGGCAAGTGGAAGAGCAGCTCTCTTCTCATGGAGTGTGTGTGGAGGTTATGATCAGAGCGTCAGTAAGACCCTCTTGCAAAAAGAGACCTCTCACACTGAAATCAAAATCCCCGAAGTTGGCACCATTCTTTCCTTTTAAGCTTCACTCTCTTCTAAAGTGCTTTTAAAATGCTAATATTAAGGAGAACTAACATATAGACCTCAAACTGATAACTGAGAATTCATTGTTTTAACCTCTGAACTTGAGACTATAAAGCCTTCCATTGCATAGGCAGGGCTCAGAAGTATAAGAACTCTTGAGTGTCTGTGTAGAGGGGGAGCTCCTAGGAGAAAGTAAAGGAGTAAATGTGCTGTTTTCTGTGATGACTTCACGCTTCTGTCCAGGGCCATCAAGGTTAGAGGAATGACTCAGGAGTCCCAGAATCATGAGGAAATGTAGGATTTTGTGAACTAGAAAAGCCCCAAAATGCAATTGCAGCATCTCTAGTTTTCAACAAAAACATTCATTTTTTCAGACACCAAGTCCCTGTTGAAACTTAGCAAGTTTTGCAGACTTCATGGCCTGTTGTCTACGCAAAATTTTTTTTTTTTTTTTTTTTGCTATTCTTCACTGCTGCTGCGGCTGCTAAGTCACTTCAGTTGTGTCCGACTCTGTGTGACCCCATAGACTCCCCTGGCCCTGGAATTTTCCAGGCAAGAGTACTGGAGTGGGGTGCCATCGCGTTCACTAAGTGATACTTAAGTCTGTTAGGCTAAAAGGTCGTGTTTTGTATAGAAAAACAAAATAATGTGACTTTGGAGATTTAGGCATAAGGATAGAAGAAGCTGAAGCAATTTTAGGTTCCAGGAATGTCCCGGACCAGAGCTATGACACTGCCTCATGAGGTTGAGCATGAAAGATATATCCACCTATTTTACTCACATTCTACTGCGTGTTAACACAGATGTTTGAAGAATAATTCTTGATGGTCTGGTGGGGAGAGATGTTTCTGTTCCTAGCAAGTCTGTCTTTATTTTTCCCACAAATCAAGGCCAATAACTTCTATAATTTCATACAGAAGTATCCAAAAGCCTGGCTGGAGATTGGTTCCTTAAGAAGGTACGGTTCTAGTAGCGGGGGGTCACTTGACTTTTCTGGTTTCCAGCCAGGAAGACTGGAAATGACTCTCAAATTTGGTTGCAGCTTGAAAAGGGATGGCAAGAGAACAATTTATACTATTAGGCCAAAAAAAAAAACCCAAAACGGAGCCTGATGAAGACATTTAATATCACTTCACCACCGCTACCCCTTTAATGGTTTTTCTTTTATTATTTATTTCCTGAGGCCAAGACCCTGGTTTAGAGATAAGTAACAACCCTGGATCCTCCTCTGCCAGTGCTGCACTTTCTTCTACTCACTGGTGACAATAATTTTAACTCCATTCATCCTCAGTTCAGTTCAGTCGCTCAGTCGTGTCGACTCTGCGACCCCACGAATCACAGCATGCCAGGCCTCCCTGTCCATCACCAACTCCCGGAGTTCACTCAGACTCGCGTCCATCGAGTCCATGATGCCATCCAGCCATCTCATCCTCGGTCGGCCCCTTCTTCTGCCCCCAATCCCTCTCAGCATCAGAGTCTTTTCCAATGAGTCAACTCTTTGCATGAGGTGGCCAAAGTACTGGAGTTTCAGCTTTAGCATCATTCCTTCCAAAGAAATCCCAGGGTTGATCTTCAGAACGGACTGGTTGGATCTCCTTGCAGTCCAAGGGACTCTCAAGAGTCTTCTCCGACACCATTCATCCTAGTAGTCATCAAACTGAAACACTTCTTTCTAAACTTTGAAAAATTCTGAGTCTAAAATATGTCTGATCCCAATTGTTTTGGATAAAGGATCATATATCAGAAAAATAACATTTACCCTCATAAGTTCTCCCCCCATATATGTGTGTGTGTATATATATTTACAATGCTGGATGAAATCCATTAATTTTGTCATTCACAGTTTGAGAGCCTCTATCCCAGATGTCATTAGCCCTCTGGTGTTCAATTGGAGTCAATGTTTCTAGCTCTTTGAAGAGATCTGAAAAGTGTTAATGCCAAGAGTTTACTATCATTTTGAGGAGGCTAAGTTTTAAAAGCTGTCCTTTAAGTTTGAAGTGGCTGATATATTGGCTGAAGTTACAATTCAGTCTTCAAAGTAACAAAAACTCTTGGGAATGTTATTACAGGTGTCTAATCAAGGTCCCTGAGGCACTTAGTCCTGCATCTCTTAGGGAAAGAAACAGGATTTGCTTTCAAGCCTGGCTCATGTCAGTTTCTGGGAACTGTATGTGTTGAACTATCCTTCCCCCCTTTTAAATACCAGAAGCAAGACAACCACATTTTAGACATTATAAAGACACTCTTGATTTGCCAAACTTAACTAAAACTCAAAATATATCCACTGTTGACAGTGTAATATGAAGCAAATTTGCCAATAGCACTATTTTTCCCTCTACAACTACTTTGTGACTCTAAGGGCAAATCTTACTTGCAGAAAGATGAGGGGAACCAGGCCTGTGGTGGTGGCAGGAGATGAAGTGACAGTCAGATCAGTGACAACAAGGGTGGTAGACTATCATGGTTTACCTGCTACGAGGAGGTTGAGTTAGTGTGAGGCAGGACCTTCAGTTTTTAAACCAGGCAAGTCCCACCCAGCAAAATGAGTTGGTCACCATAACACATCTTTCCTTCATGGTTACGGGGAAGTTTGAGAGAGTCTTTAAAGAGAAAGATTTCCCCTCCAATAAAACCCAGTAATTTAAAGGAAAACATGAATAAAAATTTGTGATTGGAGACAAAAGATATTTTTAAAAGAATCATTAAATTAGACCCATTTGTTAAAACTGAAGTCCCAAAAAAATGGTGATGGAAAGGATCTTTCCCTGTTACAAAACAAAGTGAAACTGCACAGTGGTGAGAAAATGAAGTTTTTTCAAAAAGGGAAAATACCATAAAACATTGGCTTTGAATATTCCTGAAATACTTGCAGCAAGGTTGTCAAAGTTTCAGCCCGAAGTTTGGGAAGAGCAGCATATCGAGATTCAAGATTGAGACTCAGATTGTTAGTTCAACTTTTAAAATTTAAATTTTGATTTTTCAGTGATGTCTTTCTTCCCAACAGGAAAAACATTTTGACCAAAAAGCCATACATTTCAAATGCTCAAATTTGATATTTTTGTGTGTCTGCTTTACACTACTTGAATGAGTCTATGATAATTTTTAAAATCCTGAAATTTAGACTAACCAGCTAGTATAGCTGTCTCTTTATCCAAAGTAGTCAGCATCTCCTACATTAGGAACAAGGGCAGAACTGTAAATGACATAATACAAATTTTTTCCAAAATGTATTTTTAAGAACTTGGTATTTTTAGTAGTTTTTTATGGTTTTATAGCAAAAACTAGTTATTTTTTCTTTCTGTCATAGGTAGGGCAATGTGTAACTTGCAAAGGGTACCATTAATTTATACCCCCAAAAGATGTTTTGCCTTTTTTTCAATGCCTTTCTTATTGAATCCTAGGAAAAATGGAAAGTAAAAGCTGCTAAATTTCCTATCTGTTATCTGTCAGAGGAGAAACCTGAGATTTCAGGGCATCCTAGGGAAAACAGAACAATTGAACTACACAAAGAACAGTAAAGAAACATGGATGGGCAAACCATGATCTACAGTTAATGAATGTAGTGCAATTTTGTATGTGGCTATGACTAGGGTTGTAGAATGTGGTAGAAAGATAACTTTGGACACAGGGAGGACAGGCCCCAGGTGCTCCAGGCAGAATGCTGGGGGCTTTATCTTTCCTTTAATTAATCCTCAAAACAACCTTATGAGGTGGATGGTGTTTACAGATGAGGTTTAAACAACCCAGGCAGGGTTGCATGAAAGACTATATTTTTCCAATTCCAATACTCCAATGAATATCCACTGTATCATTTTCCCAAGTGTAGAATAAAGACTTCTGGTGGTGAGAGAGAATATATTTGGGAAATCACTGCCTTCCAAAAAAAAACCAGTTTGTGAGTCTCAGCGCTGATGCTTGCTAGGTACAAAACTTCTGTGGCATTTAGATCCCTACTGTTGAAAGCAAGCAGTACCAACTTATATATGTACCCGAGGGCTGGTGCAAAGACTGAATTAGATGACACCAAGTCATGCAGATGTAGAAAGGGCTTAGTATTTTTGTTTACAGACGAGAAAACAAAGCCTAAATGTTTTCATGACATTGTACAGGAGACAGTGATCAAGACCATTCCCAAGAAAAAGAAATGCAAAAGGGCAAAATGGTTGTCTGAGGAGGTCTGAAAATAGCTGAAAAAAGAAGATGAAGGCAAAGGAGAAAAGGAAAGATACACCCATCTGAATGCAGAGTTCCAAAGAATAGCACGAAGAGATAAGAAAGCCTTCCTCAGTGATCAGTGCTAAGAAATAGAGGAGAACAACAGAATGGGAAAGACTAGAGATCTCTTCAAGAAAATTAGAGATACCAAGGGAACATTTCATGAAAAGATGGGCTTGATAAAGGACAGAAATGGTCTGGACCTAACAGAAGCAGAAAATATTAAGAAGAGGTGGCAAGAATACACAGAAGAACTGTACAAAAAAAGATCTTCACGGCCCAGATAATCACGATGGTGTGATCACTCACCTAGAGCCAGACAGCGTGGAATGGAAAGTCAAGTGGGCCTTAAGAAGCATCANGCTTGATAAAGGACAGAAATGGTCTGGACCTAACAGAAGCAGAAAATATTAAGAAGAGGTGGCAAGAATACACAGAAGAACTGTACAAAAAAAGATCTTCACGGCCCAGATAATCACGATGGTGTGATCACTCACCTAGAGCCAGACAGCGTGGAATGGGAAGTCAAGTGGGCCTTAAGAAGCATCACTACGAACAAAGCTAGCGGAGGTGATGGAATTCCAGTTGAACTATTTCAAATCCTGAAAGATAATGCTGTGAAAGTACTGCACTCAATATGCCAGCAAATTTGGAAAGCTCAGCAGTGGCCACAGGACTGGAAAAGGTCAGTTTTCATTCCAATCCCAAAGAATGTTCAAACTACCACACAATTGCACTCATCTCACATGCTAGCAAAGTAATGATCAAAATTCTCCAAGCCAGGCTTAAACAGTACGTGAACCATGAACTTCCAGATGTTCAAGCTGGGTGTAGAAAAGGCAGAGGAACCAGAGATCAAATTGCCAACATCCGTTGGATCATCAAAAAAGCAAAAGAGTTCCAGAAAAACATCTGCTTTATTGACTACACCAAAGCCTTTGACTGTGTGGATCACAACAAACTGTGGAAAATTCTTAAAAGAGATGGGAATACTAGACCATTTTATCTGCCTCCTGAGAAATCTGTATGCAGGTTAAGAAGCAACAGTTAGAACTGGACATGGAACAACAGACTAGTTCCAAAGGAGAACGTACTCCTTGGCTGTATATTGTCACCCTGCTTATTTAACTTATATGCAGAGTACATCATGAGAAATGCTGGGCTGCATGGAGCACAAGCTGGAATCAAGATTGCCTGGAGAAATATCAATAACCTCAGAAATGCAGATGACACCACCCTTATGGCAGAAAGTGAGGAAGAACTAAAGAACCTCTTGATGAAAGTGCAAGAGGAGAGTGAAAAAGTTGGCTTAAAGCTCAACATTCAGAAAACGAAGATCATGGCATCCGGTCCCATCACTTCATGGGAAATAGATGGGGAAACAGTGGAAACAGTGANCTGAGATGTGTATAAGAGACAGATTGCACTCATCTCACATGCTAGCAAAGTAATGATCAAAATTCTCCAAGCCAGGCTTAAACAGTACGTGAACCATGAACTTCCAGATGTTCAAGCTGGGTGTAGAAAAGGCAGAGGAACCAGAGATCAAATTGCCAACATCCGTTGGATCATCAAAAAAGCAAAAGAGTTCCAGAAAAACATCTGCTTTATTGACTACACCAAAGCCTTTGACTGTGTGGATCACAACAAACTGTGGAAAATTCTTAAAAGAGATGGGAATACTAGACCATTTTATCTGCCTCCTGAGAAATCTGTATGCAGGTTAAGAAGCAACAGTTAGAACTGGACATGGAACAACAGACTAGTTCCAAAGGAGAACGTACTCCTTGGCTGTATATTGTCACCCTGCTTATTTAACTTATATGCAGAGTACATCATGAGAAATGCTGGGCTGCATGGAGCACAAGCTGGAATCAAGATTGCCTGGAGAAATATCAATAACCTCAGAAATGCAGATGACACCACCCTTATGGCAGAAAGTGAGGAAGAACTAAAGAACCTCTTGATGAAAGTGCAAGAGGAGAGTGAAAAAGTTGGCTTAAAGCTCAACATTCAGAAAACGAAGATCATGGCATCCGGTCCCATCACTTCATGGGAAATAGATGGGGAAACAATGGAAACAGTGACAGACTTTATTTTTGGGGGGCTCCAAAATCACTGCAGATGGTGATTGCAGCCATGAAATTAAAAGACACTCCTTAGAAGGAAAGTTATGATCAACCTAGACACCATATTAAAAAGCAGAGACATTACTTTGCCAACAAAGGTCCATCTAGTCAAAAGTTTGGTTTTTCCAGTAGTCATGTATGGATGTGATAGTTGGACCATAAAGAAAGCTGCGTGCTGAAGAATTGATGCTTTTGAACTGTGGTGTTGGAGAAGATTCTTGAAAGTCCCTTGGACTGCAAGGAGATCCAACCAGTCCATCCTAAAGGAAATCAGTCCTGAATATTCATTGGAAGGACTGATGCTGAAGTTGAAATGCCAATAATTTGGCCACCCGATCCGAAGAACTGACTCATTGGAAAAGACCCTGATGCTGGGCAATTTGAGGGCAGAAGGGGATGACAGAGGATGAGGTGGTTGGATGGCATCACTGAAGCGATGGACATGAGTTTGAGTAAATTCCAGGAGTTGGTGATGGACAGGGAAGCCTGGTGTGCTGCAGTCCCTGGGGTCGCAGAGTCGGACACGACTGAGTGACTGAACTGAACTGAACTGTTTTACAAATAGCACTTACTTTTAGGTAGCCTTTGGTGAAGAGCTTTGTAAACTGGCAGGGATACAGTGTTCCTTAGGCAGTAGCTCTCAAGCTTCAGTGTGCCTGAGAGCTTGTTAAAGTTTCTTGGGCTCCTTCCATTCCTTCAGATGCTGGTTGAGTAGATTAGGGTCTGTGTGTGGGCATTTCTTATGTGCTCACAGGTGATGCTGATTCTGCCAGGCTAGGGTCCATACTTTCAATGACCTTAATCTTAGATATGGGCTTCCCCGGTGGCTCAGCAGTAAAGAATCTGCCTGCAATGCAGGAGACCTGGGTTTGATCCCTAGGTCAGGAAGATCCTTTGCAGGAGGGAATGGCCCCCACTCTAAGTACTCTTGCCTGTAAAATCTAATGGACAGAGGAGCCTGGTGGGCTACAGTCCATAGGGTCACACAGAGTCGGACACAACTGAAGTGACTGAACAATGGCAGCAGCAGGAATCCTAGATATAAACTTAAACTGCTTTCCAAAGAGCCAGAAGCTATTCCAATCCACCGTGTTGCTAAATTTTGGGGCTGGGGATCATTAAATGAAAAAGTACTGCCATTGCTAAGTGAGAACTCATTTCATAAAAAAGAAAGCAAGCACATGCACAAACCAATGATGGTAGGTCTCCAGCAAATGCTACTGAATCGACAGTATAATAAGGCAGTTTCAAAAAGCACTTTTCATCCTTTAGGCCAGAAAGGGTTTGTCTGGGTTAATTTGTCATAGGACGTTCAAATTCTACTTTTGCATGTGAGAATGAATCTCACCATCCCTGGCACTCTTGCTTCATTTTTCAAATATACCCTGCATCTCCTTTGCACTCATGATTTTGTCTACTTGAACCCATCCCATAACTCTTTAATTCTGTAGACTTCTCAGTTTAAAATTCTCTTCCTAAAGGAAGCATACCCTAATCCCCTGGTTTATACAGGACGCCCATTACCTGCTTCCATAGCTCTGTATTTTCAAAACATGTGCCATTTGTAATGCCACACTTGTGTGTCCAACCAACACTTTGCAGTAGAAAAATATGTTTTAAATACTTGAAAATATAAGTTGTTCTCTAAACTATTTGGCAAATCAGGTAATTTTCACCATTCCACAATGGTCTCATATTAGAGTCACCTAGGCAACTTAATGGAGAAGGCAATGGCACCCCACTCCAGTAATTTTGCCTGGAAAATCCCATGGATGGAGGAGCCTGGTGGGCTGCAGTCCATAGGGTCGCTAAGAGTCAGACACGACTGAGCGACTTCACTTTCACTTTTCACTTTCATGCATTGGAGGAGGAAATGGCAACCCACTCCAGTGTTCTTGCCTGGAGAATCCCAGGGACGGGGGAGCCTGGTGGGCTGCCGTCTCTGGGGTCACACAGTCGGACACAACTGAAGCAACTTAGCAGCAGCAGGCAACTTAAAAACAAAATGGTGCCAAGGTTTCATCTCCAGAAATTTGGAAACAACTGCCCTCGGGTTGAGTCCCAAGATTTGTACTTTTGAAAACTCCCAGGTGAATCTGCCACGCAGCAGTGCTGAGCCACAGTACTCGACATTCTAGGAAGCAGTTAGATAGGAGTGCTGTTGGAGGCTTGCCAAAGATGGTTTCCTAGGACCTGGTCATAAGACATATTATCAGTAAGAAGTAAATATTTTAGAAGAGTCAGAAAGGAAATCACTGCTAGAACAAGTTTAACTGCAGGATAGTCATTTGTTTAGAAAATTTCAGAAAATCTTGATAGTCTTATTGTTGTTCAGTCATGTCCAACCCCATGGACCACAGCACGGTAGGCTTTCCTGTTCTTCACCATCTCCTGGAGCTTGCTCAAACTCATGTCCATCGAGTTGGTGATGCCATCCAACCATCTCATCTTCTGTCGTTCCCTTCTCCCTTGGCCTCAATCTTTCCCAGCATCAGGGTCTTTTCCAGTGNGGTAGGCTTTCCTGTTCTTCACCATCTCCTGGAGCTTGCTCAAACTCATGTCCATCGAGTTGGTGATGCCATCCAACCATCTCATCTTCTGTCGTTCCCTTCTCCCTTGGCCTCAATCTTTCCCAGCATCAGGGTCTTTTCCAGTGAGCTGGCTCTTCACATCAGGTTGCCAAAGTACTGGAGCTTCAGTGTGAGCATCAGTCCTTGCAGTGAATATTCAGGGTTGATCTCCTGGTTTGATCTTGCAGTCCAAGGGACTCAAGTCTTCCCTGGCATCACAGTTTGAAAGCATCAATTCTTCGGTGCTCAGACTTTTTTATGGTCCAATTGTCACATCCGTACATGACTCTTATTTCTTCAAAAAGTTTAATAATATCATATTTCACCAAGACTTAATGCATTGTTAAGCTTGGGAAACAGTATTGAAAGTGACTCTGGATGTGCTCATATGGTTGGCACGAGTAAACAGTTAATTTTTTGGTTGCGCTGGGTCTTCGTTGCTGCTCAAAGGCTTTTTGGCGAGAGGGGCTACCCTTCGTCGCAGTGCACGGGTTTCTCACTACGGCGGCTTCTCTTGTTGCAGAGCTCAGGCTCCAGGCAGAGGGCCTCGGTAATTGTGGCGCACAGGCTTTAGCTGCTCCACGGCATATGGAATCTTCCCAGACCAGCGATCGAGCCCATGTCCCCTGCATCAGCAGGCAGATTCTTATCCTCCATACCACACCAGGTTAGTCTGAGAGTAAACTCTTTTTAGTGAGGACAGTGGGGCCCATACAAGTGAGACAGGACAAATTGCCAGTGAACAGTAGTGTTAGCATTAGAACCACAAATATCCCAATGCCAGTCAACATCTCTTTTCTACTATGGCTTACAACTTCTTTCTGTATGACCTCTTGCTACCCACCCAGCTAACATTTCCTTTTTTTTTTCTTCCCAGTTGACCCCTCTGATAGCCTAATTTGTTTAAGTCTTTCATGTTTACTGGATAAATCTAAGACTTTACATTTACCTCAAAGTACTGCTTTAGCTACATCTCATCAAGTTTCAATATGCAGTACTTTCACTGTCAGTTAACTTCTGGTTACTTAATTTCCATTATTATTATTTAACTGAGTCATCTAGGCAGCATTTTAACACTGTACTGGATCGTACACTTCAATAGACGGTCTGAATATTGTTAGCTAGGGGAAAGTTAAATCATCACCACAGGGAAAGAGAGGGAGTATTTCCAGTCCTTTTTCCCTGCTATATACAATCAGTAAAAACATATAGTATCTATAGGATGGAGTCTTTTGAGTACAAGAAAAAATGAAGCTATAGTATTCCTATGAATCTAGCAAGATCTCACCTTCAGTAAAAAGAGAGTTTAAAGTGCCAGCAAAATGAGAAGCAGAGACACACCAGTAGAAATGAGCTCACTCAATGCCCAGATCTTGGTTTCTAAATACCATTCTCTTAAAAGAAACCAAGGCTCCTAGAAGGAATGGCTGATTCTATACGTAGCAGTTTCTTGTACTGTCACAAAGTGCTCTAAAATGCACTTACTGCAGATGAGAAAGCGCCAAAGAAACACATGAATCAGCCTAAAAGTGCTCCCGAGGCCAAAGCTGGAACAACCTATGTGACAAGATAATGCGGTTTTGGATTATAACTCAAAATATAAAATAAATATACATGGATCTGAATTGATAGTTAGTGACTAGCTTCCGAACAGACCAGAGAAAGAAAAGGGGAAAAGAAAAGCTAACTTTGGAGTGGAGACCTGGCCAGTGCCACCATAACCACACAGTTAAGGTGAAACATCACCAGTGATGTCATGGGAGCATCACATGCCCCTTGTTATGATACGAGAAGGGCACTTCATTGACAAAGTATTTTTATCCCAAACTCATTACCGTACTCTAATCATGTGGTGCTAGAGAAGACCCTTGAGAGTCCCTTGGACTGCAAGGAGATCCAACCAGTCCATCCTAAAGGAGATCAACCCTGAATATTCATTGGAAGGACTGATGCTGAAACTGAAACTCTAATACTTTGGCCACCTGATGTGAAGAGCTGACTCACTGGAAAAGACCCTGATGCAGGGAAAGATTGACGGCAGGCGACAGAGAATGAGATGGTTGGATGGCATCACTGACTCAACAGACATGAGTGTGAGCAAACTCAGGGAGACAGTAATGGACAGGGAAGCCTGGCGTGCTACAATTCATGGGGTTGCAAAGAGTTGGACACACTTATTGACTGAACAACAACAATCAGGAGAAAAACACCAGACAAACCCAACTGAGGAACATTCTACATAACACCTGAGCAGTGACGTCAAGGTCATGACATACAAGGAAAGATTAAAAAACTATCAGAGGCCAGAGGACACTAAGAATACGTGATGACTGAACACAGTGTGGTATCCTGGACTGCATCCAGAAGAAAAAGGACAAAAAGGCCAGTTCAGTTCAGGCGCTCAGTCGTGTCCGACTCTGCGACCCCATGAGTCGCAGCACGCCAGGCCTCCCTGTCCATCACCATCTCCCGGAGTTCACTCAGACTCGCGTCCATCGAGTCCATGATGCCACCCAGCCATCTCATCCTCGGTCGTCCCCTTCTCCTCCTGCCCCCAATCCCTCCCAGCATCAGAGTCTTTTCCAATGAGTCAACTCTTCGCATGAGGTGGCCAAAGTACTGGAGTTTCAGCTTCAGCATCATTCCTTCCAAAGAAGTCCCAGGGTTAATCTCCTTCAGAATGGACTGGTTGGATCTCCTTGCAGTCCAAGGGACTCTCAAGAGTCTTCTCCAACACCACAGTTCAAAAGCATCGATTCTTCGGCACTCAGCTTTCTTCACAGTCCAACTCTCACATCCTTACATGACCATTGGAAAAACCATAGCCTTGACTAGACAGACCTTTGCTGGCAAAGTAATGTCTCTGGTTTTGAATATGCTATCTAGATTGGTCATAAATTTCCTTCCAAGGAGTAAGCGTCTTTAAATTTCATGGCTGCAGTCACTGTCTGCAGTGATTTTAGCAGTAGTGAAACCCCAAGTCTAATCTAGTTCACAGCAATGTTCCAATGCTGGCTTCTTAGTTCTGATAAAGATCCAGTGGTAATGTAAGTGAAAGTCATTCAGTCGTGTCCGACTCTTTGTGAGCAAATGGATTGTACAGTTCATGGAATTCTCCAGGCCAGAATACTGGAGTGGGTAGCTGTTCCTTTCTCTAGGAGATCTTCCCAACCCAGGGATCGAACCCAGGTCTCAAGCATTGCAGGTGGATTCTTTACCCGCTGAGCCACAAGGGAAGCCCCTGGTAATGGAAGACATTAATGATAACAGGGAATTAGACGAAAGGTACATAGGAATCTACTAGATTTGAAACTCTTCTGTAAACCTAAACTTATTTCAAATAATATATTCGTTTTAAAAAAAACTTGGCACATGGTTTCTATGACATAGGACTTCAGGATTTGATAACACAAAATGATGTCTTTTGGGGCATGGGGTGGGTGGTAATCCTAACACTAGTGGGTAATCACTTTCCCTCTGAGGGTACCTGTGACATCTGAAGCTAGTGAGCACATACTGGATCTCTCTCCCTAACCTGCTGGAGGATGTTGAGACTTATGGAGCTCAAGTGTATTGAACAGGAAAGGCAATCTTCTATAAGACTAATAAATTGGGACCAGTAGAAGTGAAAGTGAAGTCACTCAGTCATGTCCGACTCTGCAACCCCATGGACTGTCTCCTACCAGGCTCCTCCATCCACAGGATTTTCCAGACAACAGTACTGGAGTGGATTGCATCTCCTTCTCCAGGGGATCTTCCCAACCCAGGGGTCAAACCCAGGTCTCCTGCATTGCAGACATTTTACCGTCTGAGCCACCAGGGAAGCCCTAGTGAGTAGGAGGGGCTCCATGTCAAGGCATTTTTTATTCCTTAATGAGTAATTTTACTCTCATGACAAGTAAGCAGCCTCAAGCTGTTTAGGAAATCAATCACTATGTCCAAATGTGCCTCATTGGAGAGGACAAATAAAACCTGAAACGTCAGGGTACACTGTAGTAGCCTCTAATTCATGCAGGAATTCCAACCCTAAGGAAAAATGACTCAAGTAGCAATGAATGAGAGGTCTAAACGACCAGACCCCAGTTGCCAGTGCTAGGATGTTGGACATCCCAGGTCAGGTAGATCAAGTTCACAGAGTGACAAAAGGAAGTCGTGAGGAACTTGTTCCGAATGAGCGGATGGTTGTGAACATATCGCCAAGTTTTATCTAAAGAAGTGACAGAGAACAAAAAAGAAGACAGAAAAATCAGGGTCTACATCAAACTGTCAGGTTCCTGATGTTGCAAACACTTGTGAGGTTCGATCATCTGCTAAATGCTGGATTGAAGGTCAAAACAAAAAGCAGTACAATGTATGATTCCAGCCATGTGAATCCACAGAAACAGAAAAGAGTAAGCGGCTCCCAGGGGCTGAGGAGAGCAGAGAATGAGGCGAGACGACTCAAGGATTACAGGTTTCTTTTTGGCTTGAGGAAAATGTTCTGAAATCCGAGTGGTGAAGGCTGCAGTGGTGAACACAGTGAATTTCGGGTGGCTTTAAAGCATCACTCACTTGTGGCTGCACCGGGTCTCTGTCCTTGTGTTTGGGGCTCTAGCTAGGTTGAGCGGGGGCCCTCTTTCCCTGCGGGGCACAGACTTCTCGTTGCAGGGGCTTCTCTCGCTGCAGAGCGTGGGCTTCAGGACTTGTGGCTCCTAAGCCCTAGGGCACAGGTTCAGTGGTTGTGGCCCACAGGCTTAGCCGCCCCGTGGCACGCGGAACTTTCCCGGACCAGGGTCTGGACCCGTTTCCCCTGCATTGGCAAGCGGATTCTTTGTCGCTGGACCAACAGGGAAGCCCTGGGTGGATTTTATAGCATGTGAACTATATCTCAATAAGGACAAAAAAAAGGAACCCCAAAATGCTCCTCTTCAAAATGGGGAATGTAGGAGTGCATAAGGCCAATAGCGTGGTGGAAATTGAAAAACTGGACCCCCCCCATTTTGGGGAGTTTTCTGGTAGTCCAATGGTTAGGATTCTGCACTTTCACTGCTACGGCCAGGGCGTGGTCTCTGGTCGGGGAACTGAGTGCCTGCAAACTGCATGGCACAGCCAAAAAGAAAATTAAAAAAAAAGAATAAGACTTAAGTAATGAAACCATACAATTACATCCACTAGCCTAAGACTATTTTTTCTAGCTTAGAATACTTTTGACTGGAATGGAGCCACTTGAAAGAAAAAAATGCCAAAAAACCCATAGTGATAATTTGTTTGAAGAGAGTTTCTAGAACAGATAAAACTATTTTTGGCTAATAACTGTAAATAACCTACAATGTATTTTGAAATGTTAAGAAAAGACAAAAACCAAATTAAAGATCTGCCAGCATAATAAAGGCAGACACTTCTTCGTGGGTCAGTGCGCTGATGTAACATGTAAAATTCTTTCATTTCCCATAAAAGTGAGCTTCCACGGGAATGAAGACTGTCTTATTCAGTTATATTTCCTGCACTTAGAACAGAGTAGGTGCTCAGTAAGTATTTACTGAATGAAGCAAGTTCATGATGCAACTATGGACTGGCTTGTTGGTTTTTGCAAGAACTAAAATGAGTTTATTTTGAAAACTGGCATCATGTTCTTTTGCTAGAAAGGGAAAAAAACTCATTTAAACTTAATGAAACACTGTAAGTTAGCTGGTTTGAATACAGACATAACGCACCTTCATCAGTGAACTTAACAGACCTAGTCCTAAAGTGAAAGAGCAGAAGGCAAGTCAGCACTGCCCACGTCATCTATTACGTTAAACCAACCACCACCAAAGCTTGCTTTTAAGCAAGAAGACTGCAGAGACAGCGGAGTCGGGACAGTGTTTCTGCATTTTGGCTGGTACAAGTGTGGATCAATTATCCCACTTTGCTCATATCTTGCCGTTAGTAACCTTGCTAATCCCATCTGACATTCTGTATATAAAGCAACAAGTTACCCCAAAATTACTTTGGAGTCTCCTTACCACAGTTCATGTTACAGATGAGACTGCAGACACTTATTTCTGTTATTGTACTATAGATGTTTATATAGCTGAAGCTTTTTTCGACCCTTGAATTATTTCCCCCTGATATTCTTCTCTTTCCTCCAATCCTTACACTTGTGCACATCTGAAGTACTGATGAACAGGTTATCACTGCTAACCGAAGTTCCTTCTTGCCTAGACCCCTGCAAACAACAGCCACTGATTTCTAGAAGGCAGTCCCCACCCTGCTTCACCAGCCCCACCCCCACGCCCTGTGAGTGCTGCCAACACCTAAAACTACTACATCACAGTCAGGAGATTTCTGGCTCAGAATCCTCTGCACTTTGGTTCTGGCAGCTGTTAAAACTCAAAACAACATAGAATCGAGTTGCTTCCTCCAATGGAGGGCGCCCAGGCAGAGCCTGTGGTCAGACCCTGAAACAGCTTTGCAGGCTCCGCCTCTTATGACAGCGGCTGTCACCTGCCTGTCACAAGACTTTCCAGACTTGTTTCTTGGAGAACTGCCTTCAGCCACTCCACAGTGGGCGCTGTGGGCCCATGCAGGGGGACCCTGTATTGTGTTCAACTACATTCTGAGAGAGAGAACTTTTTACTGCTATGGAAAATTTTGTTCTTGTGCATTACAAGTCTCGCCAAGTCTCTTAATGTGAGCATGTCTTCAGAGATGGAAGCCAGAAGAACTCTTTGGTTATTCAGATACAAAACACAAGGCTGCGTATTTGGGAGCAGCCCAGCTTTCTTCATAAAGACATTTGTAGGGTGATGGCCTACAAATAATTGAAATGGAAAGCCACTTGTAGAGACAACAACTTCATC
>SJYX01002654.1:305981-329649 GCA_006410675.1 Oreotragus oreotragus
AATGAGCGGATGGTTGTGAACATATCGCCAAGTTTTATCTAAAGAAGTGACAGAGAACAAAAAAGAAGACAGAAAAATCAGGGTCTACATCAAACTGTCAGGTTCCTGATGTTGCAAACACTTGTGAGGTTCGATCATCTGCTAAATGCTGGATTGAAGGTCAAAACAAAAAGCAGTACAATGTATGATTCCAGCCATGTGAATCCACAGAAACAGAAAAGAGTAAGCGGCTCCCAGGGGCTGAGGAGAGCAGAGAATGAGGCGAGACGACTCAAGGATTACAGGTTTCTTTTTGGCTTGAGGAAAATGTTCTGAAATCCGAGTGGTGAAGGCTGCAGTGGTGAACACAGTGAATTTCGGGTGGCTTTAAAGCATCACTCACTTGTGGCTGCACCGGGTCTCTGTCCTTGTGTTTGGGGCTCTAGCTAGGTTGAGCGGGGGCCCTCTTTCCCTGCGGGGCACAGGCTTCTCGTTGCAGGGGCTTCTCTCACTGCAGAGCGCGGGCTTCAGGACTTGTGGCTCCTAAGCCCTAGGGCACAGGTTCAGTGGTTGTGGCCCACAGGCTTAGCCGCCCCGTGGCACGCGGAACCTTCCCGGACCAGGGTCTGGACCCGTTTCCCCTGCATTGGCAAGCGGATTCTTTGTCGCTGGACCAACAGGGAAGCCCTGGGTGGATTTTATAGCATGTGAACTATATCTCAATAAGGACAAAAAAAAGGAACCCCAAAATGCTCCTCTTCAAAATGGGGAATGTAGGAGTGCATAAGGCCAATAGCGTGGTGGAAATTGAAAAACTGGACCCCCCCCATTTTGGGGAGTTCTCTGGTAGTCCAATGGTTAGGATTCTGCACTTTCACTGCTACGGCCAGGGCGTGGTCTCTGGTCGGGGAACTGAGTGCCTGCAAACTGCATGGCACAGCCAAAAAGAAAATTAAAAAAAAAGAATAAGACTTAAGTAATGAAACCATACAATTACATCCACTAGCCTAAGACTATTTTTTCTAGCTTAGAATACTTTTGACTGGAATGGAGCCACTTGAAAGAAAAAAATGCCAAAAAACCCATAGTGATAATTTGTTTGAAGAGAGTTTCTAGAACAGATAAAACTATTTTTGGCTAATAACTGTAAATAACCTACAATGTATTTTGAAATGTTAAGAAAAGACAAAAACCAAATTAAAGATCTGCCAGCATAATAAAGGCAGACACTTCTTCGTGGGTCAGTGCGCTGATGTAACATGTAAAATTCTTTCATTTCCCATAAAAGTGAGCTTCCACGGGAATGAAGACTGTCTTATTCAGTTATATTTCCTGCACTTAGAACAGAGTAGGTGCTCAGTAAGTATTTACTGAATGAAGCAAGTTCATGATGCAACTATGGACTGGCTTGTTGGTTTTTGCAAGAACTAAAATGAGTTTATTTTGAAAACTGGCATCATGTTCTTTTGCTAGAAAGGGAAAAAAACTCATTTAAACTTAATGAAACACTGTAAGTTAGCTGGTTTGAATACAGACATAACGCACCTTCATCAGTGAACTTAACAGACCTAGTCCTAAAGTGAAAGAGCAGAAGGCAAGTCAGCACTGCCCACGTCATCTATTACGTTAAACCAACCACCACCAAAGCTTGCTTTTAAGCAAGAAGACTGCAGAGACAGCGGAGTCGGGACAGTGTTTCTGCATTTTGGCTGGTACAAGTGTGGATCAATTATCCCACTTTGCTCATATCTTGCCGTTAGTAACCTTGCTAATCCCATCTGACATTCTGTATATAAAGCAACAAGTTACCCCAAAATTACTTTGGAGTCTCCTTACCACAGTTCATGTTACAGATGAGACTGCAGACACTTATTTCTGTTATTGTACTATAGATGTTTATATAGCTGAAGCTTTTTTCGACCCTTGAATTATTTCCCCCTGATATTCTTCTCTTTCCTCCAATCCTTACACTTGTGCACATCTGAAGTACTGATGAACAGGTTATCACTGCTAACCGAAGTTCCTTCTTGCCTAGACCCCTGCAAACAACAGCCACTGATTTCTAGAAGGCAGTCCCCACCCTGCTTCACCAGCCCCACCCCCACGCCCTGTGAGTGCTGCCAACACCTAAAACTACTACATCACAGTCAGGAGATTTCTGGCTCAGAATCCTCTGCACTTTGGTTCTGGCAGCTGTTAAAACTCAAAACAACATAGAATCGAGTTGCTTCCTCCAATGGAGGGCGCCCAGGCAGAGCCTGTGGTCAGACCCTGAAACAGCTTTGCAGGCTCCGCCTCTTATGACAGCGGCTGTCACCTGCCTGTCACAAGACTTTCCAGACTTGTTTCTTGGAGAACTGCCTTCAGCCACTCCACAGTGGGCGCTGTGGGCCCATGCAGGGGGACCCTGTATTGTGTTCAACTACATTCTGAGAGAGAGAACTTTTTACTGCTATGGAAAATTTTGTTCTTGTGCATTACAAGTCTCGCCAAGTCTCTTAATGTGAGCATGTCTTCAGAGATGGAAGCCAGAAGAACTCTTTGGTTATTCAGATACAAAACACAAGGCTGCGTATTTGGGAGCAGCCCAGCTTTCTTCATAAAGACATTTGTAGGGTGATGGCCTACAAATAATTGAAATGGAAAGCCACTTGTAGAGACAACAACTTCATCAAAGGGAGAACCCCCCCAACACACACACACGAAACACAGCACAGCACTCCAATATCTGTCAGAGAAGCAAAGGCCCAAACCACAGTCCACTTTATACTCACCAGAATGGCTTGCATGAATTTGAAGTTGGGGTAAATGTGATTTTCACACGTGGTATTGGTTTGGTTTTAAACCACATGCTCACTTATTTTAAGAAGCGTAATTTAACTTTGGTTTCTTTAAAAGACATCTTTGGGTTTCTTAAGCATTGGAGGCAGTGATGATTTTAAAAATCACTGGTATTGGTAGTTTCAAACGGAAGTAGTGTCCCTAATCCAAATACATACAATGGAACGCTCAGGGATTTACAGTAGTGCTGCTGGGTTTGTTTCTACCAAGGATGTATTTTTGCTTGGTGTTGGAAAGAAGCATCCCTTGGACTTCAGAGAAGCTCCCCCACCAAGCATGAGTGTCCTCCTTTGCCCACAAAGTAGCTTGCCTTTTCCAACTGAAGACACACAGACACACACACTCTCCCCCGCCAAGCCCTCAGAGGCGATCTGGATGAGACAACACGTAGCCAGACGGCACCTCCCAGAGATGGGCGCACATGCAGCAGCTGTCAAAAGGAGAAGTCACTTTACTTTCTTTTAAACTTGCAATGTTTGCCTTTATTTTGTTCTTTATATTTTGAAAGTGAAAAGAAATAGTACTGAGTCAATTTCTTTCTTTTTTTTTTTTTTAAATATTTGTTCTATGTATTTACAAGCCTTAAAGTTGCTCTAAAGATTTCAAAAGTATTAAGAGTACTTTTCCCAGGGTAGCACTTTTTTTTTTGAACAATTCTTGGAGTTCTCTGGTCCACAGCATTTCTTTCTGTTCCAAGGTTATGTATGTTTTGATTACTATTGTGATTTTTTTTATTTTCTGAAGCAAGCTGAGAGGCAGGCAGAAAGATCTGATGCCAAAAAAAAAAAAATCTTTCTTACCTTGTTCACCCCAAACCTTCTCAAATCTGGACTAAATACTATGCTTTAAAACAAACGTGAGGTGCATCTGAAGGGGAGGGAAATTTATTTCTCTGCTTTTCTATTATACAAGTTGTTTACAGAAACTGCAAATTAAAAAATTACACTGGCATTTGCAGTCCTTAAAATAAATTAAAAGTTTTCAACTTTTTTTTTTTGTTTTTGTTTTTGTTTTTTTTTTGCTAAACAGATGTGTTTTTTTTTTTTTTTAAAGTATGAGTCCTCGTTTAAAAAGAAAAGATTAAAACAGAAAATATTTTCTATAAATAATACATGTATTTTGGTTTTAGTGCTCCCGCCCTCAGGTTTGAAGTTTACTTTTTTCCCAGTACCTTTTTCCTCCATGATCACCTTTTTTTCCTCTTTCCCCTCTCCCACTCGTGCACACGTGGGGGTTTCTGCGAGAATTGGCCTTGCTGCACTGTGATTGGCGAAGACGTGAAACTTTTTAAAAAAATACTTAAATGGTTTCCTTTCTTTTTTTGTGTATTTGAAGTTTTAGTTATCCTCAGACTCCTCTTCTGCTTCCCGCAGCCACGTGAAGAACGCCGTGACAGATTTCAGGGCCACACCCTTCCCATTCTGCTCTGCGGGGTCCTTGCTGCTCTCCCACTTGTAGAAGGCATCCTCAGAGATCACCTCCTCGTCATACAGGCAATCAAAAAACATCCGTAGCAAATCTGCAAGAGGCAAAAGGAAACCATCGGTTTGGGGGCACTGCAGCTGTGATGAGGCAGCATTCCCATCCAGTGCAGGGAAGGAATTCCTGTGCAGGACGCCCCGTTGGGGTCAGGGCACCCGTGAGACTTCATCACACCCCCTCCTGACAGCCTAAGAGCCAAGCCACCTGTCTAAAGAATGCGAAAAGATTCAGGCAGTCGGAACTAGTTCTTATGCTTATTACTTTATTCAATTTGAACTGTTTTCTGATGTTACTGTATTTCTGATATTACTGAGCTGTTTGATGTTACACAGTTTTCAACCTAAACACTTAAAAGTACAAGAAAATTTTTTAAACTTTCCTTTTGATACATTTTCTTTGAGATTTTACAATAAAACCGTCTAATTTTTACAAATTTTGGGAGGAAAAGGCAGAACGTACCTTCTCCCCTGTAATGTTGCTATCAAAATGAAGAGAGTAGTAACTCATATGAAAAACATGGGTAGAAACTATCTCATCTGGATTTTATCCAGTGGAATGATGGCCATTATGCTCAGTGCCCAGACGATCTGGGCAACTCTAGTCCTGTTTCACTCTCAGGATGGAGATTTAGCTTATATTATTGTTTTAAAAAGGACAGATTTATAGACACAGTATCTCTTCAGTTACATTCCGAGGACTGTTCCAATCCCTCCCTTTATTTCCCAAAGGGATTTAACACCACTAGCCAAGAAGAAAAACTTTGCAGAAGTCACAGCCTAAGGAAATGCCAAAGAATTACTTCAGTGCTATCTCTGAAATAGCCATATACTTACTATCCACTTTCAGCAGTTTCAACTGAATTTTTAAGATTTAATATAATTCAATTAATTTACCAGATCACTAACACTTGGGTGTTTGGGTTAACTTATTTGTCTGGTTAGCCAGAATTAACTATAACTCTTAACTGAAAATTAGTCTCAAATGCCTTCATGTCTTTGCTGGGTATCTGAGGATTCTGACAAGTATCACCGTCTTTCATTATTAAGGCCTGGGTCCAAGAAGGTGAAAAACTGTACTGCACAGACGCTAATGCCACCTGCCCTAGACCTGCACTGTCTAACAGGGCAGCCGCTAGCCACATGGAGCTGCAGCTGCTGCTGCTAAGTCGCCTCAGTCGTGTCCGACTCTGTGCGATCCCATAGACGGCAGCCCACCAGGCTCCCCTTCTCGGGGATTCTCCAGGCAAGAACCCTGGAGTGGGTTGCCATTTCCTCCTCTAATGCATGAAAGTGAAAAGGGAAAGTGAAGTCACTCAGTTGTGTCTGACTCTTAGCGACGCCATCATGGACTGCAGCCCACCAGGCTCCTCTGTCCATAGGCGTTTCCAGGCAGGAGTGCTGGAGTCGGGTGCCATCGCCCTCTCCGAAGCACATGGAGCTCCGGACATTTACTATTTTAAGCTCCGCCCCTTAGTCACATTTAAGTGCTTGACTGACACGAGTGGTTCATGGCTGTCATGTACTGCATGACAGGTACATCTCCGTCATGGCGGAGATGCTTATAAGACAGATGTGCCTGAGAATGAGGATTAAATCTCCTCAGATAACATGAATAATATAACTAGTCTTGTCATTTTCTCATAAAAGAAACATTCATGTTTATCAAAGTTACAGGCTGAGTTCTGTCACTCGGGATGCTGCTATTGCCCACTGTTTAAAGCCCATCAAACCGTCTCTCGAGTGTTGCCCTGGATAAACTTCACCCTTCAGCTGGGTTAACTGTAGCATGAGGCAGACTTACTGGCAGGTTGATCGAGTTTTACTATTGATGCTTGAAGTGCATAAAGTGCTTGCAGTTCCTTCTCTGTATCTGAGTCTAGGTACTTGAGTAAGATCGGCACTCTCTGCTTGATAACAGCAGTGTCCACTCGGAAGGTCGAACAGTCGGCTGGAAGAAACAGAGGAATTGAACATTAACACATAGCTGTTTTCAGTTTTCTGAATCAGTAAGACATACATGACCCTGCGAGGAAAGAGGAACCAAGGGGTTCTGAGGTAAAGGTTTTGAAACGCCAAATTTTCTAAAATTTTAATTAAAAACAACACAACTTTACTGAATTTGTTATAACACTGCTTCTGTTTTATGTTTTGGTTGTTTGGTCGTGAGACATGTGGGATCCTAGCTCCCTAGTCAGGGGTCGAATCCACACCCCCTGCACTGGAGGGCGAAGTCCCAGCCACTAGACCACCAGGAGAATATGTGAAATTCTTCCCAAAACAAACAAATTAACAAAAGTATGGAGGGGGGATGTATTTAGAGCGCTGGGCTCCCTCAAGAGTAGTGCCCTCGGTTCTCTATCTTTAGTCATAATTAAACAGGGACAGCGGCCTCAGGATATTCCAAACCATAAAAACATTAAAAAGGAAATTAAAGAGAAATTAAAGCGAGTTCATTTAAGTCTCTTAAGAAGAGTAAAAGGATTAGAACCATTGCATTATTACTAGCAGTGGTTACTGTTTAGTCATGCAGTCCTGTCTGACTCTCTTGCGACCCCATGGACTGTAGCCCTGGTGAAAAGTAAAGGAAAAGTCACACACAGCAAACAACCTCAGGAGCAGGCACCAACTTCCTGTTGAAGTGGGGCACAGAAGGCCCACAGCAGCTCTCACACCCGGGCTCGCTGCAGGCAGAGCAGCTATCTGCGCCTCGGCCCAAGACAGCCAGGCATTGTAGACAGAAAGGGCATTCATTTGGCACAGAAGCTGAGCTTTACAGTGCCACTGTTAAAGGCAATCTAAACTCTGACCCACATCGTCAGCAGCTGACATACGGGGGATTTTCAGACGTTGCCTTCAGAAATACTACTTACCTATAATAGCTGCTTTACAGACAGCTGTCATTAAAGCTCTAAGGAATGTAGGTGAACTCATCTGGCTTTCATCTAGATTAGCCTGCAATCAAAAGTAAATAGAATAGTTAAAGGTACCCTTGGCACACCAGAGATATTATTTTCCCCTAAACCAGGCTTCATCTTGCACTAAAGGCACATGAGATCACGTTCAACTTTTTAGTAAAAATTAGTCTTCTGATTCACCAGGAAATACTGGGGCTATCGTCAGTTCTTTCTGAAAGTGTTCCACGTAGCAGTATTTTGTTTCCAGGGAGCTGACCACTCCATATCCTTTGTTCATTCAGTTAAACGGTGCTGTGTACTATATACATTCAGAAAAGCGACTGTTTAAAAGCATTTTCCCTTTACAATAAATAAGCCATCTTAAGATGATCTACCCACATCTACAAAGGTGAAAGGAAAGCTACTCCACACCGACAGAGCATTCTCAGGCCCACTTTGTTCAGTTTAGGTGTGATAACACTGCTTGTTCATCTTAATTTCAATGTGAATTAGAGGCTAATTTCTAGAATTACCTCAAATAAACACCTCAGGTAGTGGGGAGATAACTGTTCCTCTTTTCTGAGGATGGCAAAAACATGTATTCTGAGGTAAGTTAAATAGAGTAAATGAACCTCCACTTATTTTTCAGTTTATTTCTCTTAAGATCTTATCTTTTTGCTATAAAATACTACACCAACGAAATAAGAACCAAAAGGAGAAAACACACAAATGCAGCCATTTTCTAGGCAGGTATTTCAAATATTTTCCAGAGTTTATGTTCCTTATGAGTGTGAACAGAATTAATGCTTATCTCAGCTTCTTTTAATAGCTTAGAATATCATAGCACAGCACAGCATTTTCTACTGAAAGAGTCATTTTTAAAATAATTGGCTAGGAAAAAATTTTTAAATGCCATTTAAAAAGGTATGTGTTAGAAAGCTAAGAATTTCAAAGATATTTAGAGACCAGTTTAATGTTTATGAATTTGAGAAATGATGCAGATTAACCAGTAGCTCTCTCTTTGCTGAATACCTCACCTCACATATATCACTTGGGAGGAACTGGTGGTTTCTTGAAAGCAGAGTGAAGAGGGGTGAACAAGTCAGATGGCTAGCTCTGCAGGATACTGGCAGAGCTGAACACAGAGGGCCAGCCCACCTCTCGGTATTGATCTCGTCCCACAGGACAGAAACGTGGTGATATTGCTAATAGTTAAGGCTGAGGATAACATGGGATAAGAGCTATGTAGAAAAGATTTCATAATGGTTAATGTGTTATATGGTTTATGCTCGTGTACCTCTTTAAATAATATACAGGCAGAAGCCAAGGCTGGTCTAGCCCTGGAAATTACTTCTGCAAAGTCTGAACGATTATTTTTGAATAAATGAGAGAATAAAAACACACCATTACTCTTTGGCTCAACAATACTTTATAAACAGGTTGTAGAGCTAGTTCAGCTGAGTATAAAATCCCCAAAGGATCAGATTTCAAGTAGAGTCGGAGGAAAACAAACTAGCTAGATGTAATTACTGATAGATGATAACACTTCGAAGCCATGTGACTGTCTCTTCCATTTCAAAGAAATGAACTGTGTATCTCTTCTACCAAATAAAGCCAGACACTGTAATTCTAGTATTCAAGAACAGAAAAGACATGAAGAAAAGTATCAAGAACACTAACGATGTAGCAAACATGTTAACAAAAATGCACAAGAACAATGAGGAAAATGGGGCTGCTAATTGGAAATGATAAGCAAAGGCAGATCACTGTACAGCAGCAGCATCAGATGTACAGCAGCAAACGCCTTAGATGTCCTGTGAGCTTAGTGGCCACTGAGATGCTTTTGTTTCCTTGATCCTTTTTTAAAATTCACCTTTATTGGGTATCATTCACATTCATTAAAATTTACCCTTTGTCTTATTTTTAAGGAGAAAAATTGTTGGTCTGGGATAAGCTAAATAAATACTACTATTTAAGAAAATAGGGCCCAGCATGGATGAAGAAGTAAAAACAGCATCATCTGGCAATATATGAGAAATAAAAAGACCAAACTGCTGAAATGAAAGAGAACGATGTTCAGTATGCAAATATCGACCTGACTTCTAAAACACAGAAGAAGGTATCTGAGGTCCATAATTTACCAGAAAGCCTGATACTAATTCTATCCTAAAATCTACAACAAACTATCATATGAATGGTTTTAAAGTCTTACAGAGGAAAGAGATGGTTATGCTAAGAATAAATAAGGACGAAGAAAACCAAGTCATGCTAAACTAACCTCCTCTCCTTTTCTGAGACGATCACCATATGGCAGCTGTGATGGATACAGCTTTAACTTTTCCAGAATTTAGCAAGACATCTGACCAAATATAATAGGTATTCCCTTGTAGGCAAGATGAAAAGGTGAACTAGATGGTAGGAATGATGTGAAATAATAAACAAGCTAACAGCTGAAATGGCCACCGGGGTGGCGATGAGATCTGGTCCTAAAAAGTATGCTGCTTTGTCCTTGGTCCTACTCTACTCACGCACGTTCCCCGTAACTTGAGTGAGTGCAAAGCTGACATACTGATCACATGCAAAGTGAAAAAGATACAGAGTGAAAAAGATGGCAAGCAAAATGGATGACCAAGTTAGAAATGTCCTGACAAAGACTTTTTAAAAAGTCTCTAATTTAAGAAGATAAATCTAAATAGAAATAAATGTTTAAAACATTATTTTGGCTCAAAAATCAAATGTATAAGTTTGGCATGGAAGAAATGACTAACGTGTAGAATATAAATGAGTGGACACTGCAAGACTGAATGGAGAGGTTTGGGTTGACTGTGGTGAGTCTGGCAGAAGCACAGGGTTAGCGATGAAAGCACAGAACGCTTAGGTGCCACCTAACTCTCTACTGCTGGACCGCCCCTGACGGCCATGCGCAGTCTACACGTGCCACTTCGAGAGGCGCATTCAAAATGCAGGGTATGTTTGTATGGGAATAACCAGACAAGGGCCAGGATATCAAGATTTTAAGAAGGAATGAAAGAACCTAGAGGAGCAGTCAGGAATATATTCCATTGGCTATTATAAATTACTTTAAAAAGTATTCCCAATTAGGTGAGGTGATAGACTATCCCAAAGACAGGAGGGGAAAAAGCTTAAAAAAATTATGAGAAGCTTCATGATTTCTCAACACCTGGAAATGGTTAAAGAAACAGCAACCCATTAGAAGGACTACAAGACAAGAGTTATACGAGACAGAGAGAACAAGATTAGCCCCCTGTGGCTTTCTTTCAACTTGGATTATGATTCCATAAAAATGTGCACAAATAAAACATATCTACATAAACAAAAGTTAATATTTAAAGGAATACAGTAACAAGTTAAATACAGACATGATCAATGGACTCTACAACACAAGATTTTAAGGTACGTTATGAAAAGGTAAGCCAGCACATTTCCTACTAATTACATATTGCTTATTAATTTTATCCAGGATAGTATCTAAAATGTGAGAACATGAGAAAGAAATGCAAATTTTTGAATGGTAAAATGTAGTGTATATACTAAACTAATGAGAGATCCAGAAAAAAATGGCCTATGTTCTGAATATATTTACTTTATAAAAGACTATGAATCTTTAGTCTTTATACCTCTACCCAGTCAAAGATCTGTTCATCATTTGCCTTGTCCTCAATAATGAGTTTCTCGAGTCGCTTATACAGCTCTTCGGCAGAGAGTTCTTTCTTCAAAAGTGCTTCAGAGGAACAGGAACTGTCAGACTCTAAAAAGTCTAACTTCTGAAACACACAAAGTTAAACATATTAAAAAAATTCAATATTATCATCACCCTGTGAAGAAAACAAAGTCACGGGCTATCTGTTCTATTTCACGCGGAATCAAAATGATTAGCAGAAGCCATTCTGTTCACCGTTCTGAAAGATTCTAAATGCATTCTTCTTCTGAATATATACCAGTTTTTTAATACTGAAGACCTCGGATTCTTCTTAAAAACAAGCTTACTTTTCTTCCAAATCATTCTGAGCTTCAGTCTTCATTTTCAGTATGTCTGACCCACAATATTAGTTTCAAGTGTACAATACAGTGATCCAACTTTTGTATATACTGTGAAATGACCACCACAGTAAGCCCAGTCATTCTCTGTCACCTTACAAAGTCAGTACAGTGCTACTGACTGTACTCCCCAAGCTGTACGTTACACATTCCCATAACCTACTTATTTTGCAACTTCAAGTTTGTACCTCTTGACCCCTCCCTTCACCTATTTCACCTCTGCCAATCCCTTCTGCTCTGGCAACCACCTACCTCTTTGCTCAATCTATGGGTTTTTATTTGTTTTCTGGAAGTGAAATCAGGCAGTATTTGTCTCTCTCTTTGCTTATTGCATTTAACCTCATACCTGTGGGTGCTTCAGTCTTGCTCTCAGCTGTGACACAGCTCTAAGGCAGGGCAGGTGCACCAGCAAGGACATAGCTCAGCTACCTTTCTGCAGCCCGTGGTTAGTATCCCTATCGCCACAGAGCAGCTGTTGAAAACTCTGTAGCTTTAGTTTGCCAAGTCCTTCAAACACCTCCTGCCCATTCTGAATCCAACTGTGAAAAATGACGCCATGACTGTTTAACTCTTTGGTGAGTATTAAAAAAAAAGAAATCAATAATCAAAGTGATATTTCATTTTCTAGGGTATAAGGCCATGGGGTATGTAAGTATGCTTTGCTTTATACAGCTTCTCTATGCAAAACCCATAAAGATTAAAATACTAAAGATTATTTACAAATTTTTCTCTAATACCATAGAAGACTCATATATATTCCTATATCCTCCTTGGATCCACAAATAAAAAATTACCTGGAATTCTGTGAAAAAAATTCATTGTTTTAATTATCTTTACCATGAATGTAGCACTTTTAAATAACATATTCCTATAAAGCTTCAGAAACATTATTCAGTATCACAATTTTTCTGATTCAACGTTGATAAATGTGTTAACTATCACAGTTCAATATACATACAAAATTACAAGATGATGGCCGTAAGTTCTTTTAAGAACAGGCAACCGATTTTTCATAACCTGAAACATTCTCCAAATTTGTTTCAACATTACTTTAGATGTTAGGATACCTATACAGAATACCTCTTTAACCTACCCTACCCCTACACAGACAATTGGAGGTCTGAGAGCAATTAACATTAACAGCAAAGTTAAACATTAATTACACTGCTCATAAATAAAATGATCTAAAAATGTGAAAGTGAGTCTTTACCATGGCCTAACGAAGTCAGTGGTGAGCTGTGAAGTTTAGCTTGTTCACTGGAGAGAAACATTTATCCCTCAGAATCCCTGTGTTTCTGTGCAAGCCACCTAATCTTCCTAGAGCCTAGAAGGCTGGGCTTCAAATTTATGGATCAGCTCATCACTATCTCTTGCAGAATGTACTAGGGTTCCCAGAAAAAGGGCATTACAACAGCCATTTTAGAAGAAAGCTAACAGTCAAGGCAAGGATGGCCAAGTTTTCTGAAGCCTCATTCTTCTGTTTTCTAATCATTTTTATTAGTAATGACATTATGCATAGTTGACTGAGTTCCTCTCTGTGCTTAGGGCTTCTTAAACATTCTTTTTTAATCCTCATAAAAATTCTGTAACATAGATATTATAATAAGCATTTCATAGGTAAGGAATCTGAGGCTTAGCGAAATCAAGGAATTTTAAAGGCTTAAGTGGGAGAAAACTGGAATCTGAACCCAGGTTTATCCTACTTCAAATAAGGGTGCCATGTGTTTTCATTTCCCTTGGATATACACCTAGAAGCACAATCGCTGGGCCTCACGGGAATTCCAGGAGAAATCATCCTTACGTAGCCGTTTTCATAAATTTTATCTACAATGTATACCCATTAACACGTATTTATTATCTTATAGATTTGCCTTTTAAATCATCATCATTCAGAAAACAAAACGGCGTTACAAGTGGAAAACAAAGTCATGCTGCTTTGTGTCTACCTGTGGGTTGCCTTTGCCAGTTATCTTCATTTCTTCCCATGGCTGTGAGTTATCCCCTAGCGTCCCTGGGCTTCAACCTGAAAGGCTCAGTTTAGGACGGCAGGTCTAACTAACTAACTTAGTTTTAATTTGGGAATGTCTTCATATCTTCCTCATTTTTGTAGGAAATATTGCAGATATATAAGCAGTCTTTAAATTTTAGAACTTTATCATTCCAATGTCTTCTGACTATCATAGTTTCTGACAAAAATTGGCTGTTAATTTTATTGAGGCTTCTTTGTATGCGATGAGTCACTTTTTCTCCTGATACTTTCAATATTTCTTCTTTGTTTTCTGTCTTTCAACAGTTTCATTGTATCTTGTGAAACTGAGTTTATCCTGCTTGGAGTTTGTTGAAATTCATAAATATGTAGAATCATATCTTTGATCAAATTTGGGAATTTTTCAACCATTATTTATGTAAATATTTTCCTCTGTCCCTTTCTCTCTTCTCTGGGGCTCCATATGATATACCGACATGCTTGATGCTGTCCCCTAAGTCCTTAGACTCTTCATTTTTCTTGATTCTTTTTTCTTTCTGCTCCTCAAACTGAGTAATTTCTTCTTTTTAAAGCCTTTTATATGTTAAATGGATTAATTTTTCAATATGTATTATTATAATTAAAAGCTTTTTTAAAAAATAAACAACAATAGGGACATTGTTATTTAAAAAATATAATGATATTCAGTTTCATGTAACAATGCCAGAAATTTCATTGGGAAGACAATTAATAAAAGGTGTATCTGCAAATACTAAAGATCGATTTTCATCATAGTAAATCAGTGCTGTGTCAGTGATTCCTGACTGAGCAATTTCAACTGTGCTGTTTTCAAGTTCACTGACTGATCCGGCTGTTCAAACCTGCTGTTGAGACATTCTAGTTAATTTTTCATTTCGGCTATTGTCACTTTTCAGTTTCTATTTGGTTCCTTTTTATAATTTCTACCTCTTTACTGGTATTCTCAGCTTGTTCAATTCATCATTCTGATTTCCTTTATTTCTTCCTCCAGCATCTTCTTTAGTAATTGGAGCACAGATAAAGCCCTTGTCTAGTAAGCCCAATGTTTGGGCTTCCCCAAGGATGCTTTCTGCCAGTTTCTTTTTTTCCCTTTTAAAGAGTTGTATTTTCCTGTTTCTTTACATACTTTATAGTTTTTTGTTGAAAACCAGACCTTGCAATGTGCTAAGTCTGGACATCAGATTCTCTCCTTTACCTAGGAACTGCTGATGTTGTAGTTAACGTGTTTATTTAGTGACTTTCTGATAAGGAGCATATTTCTTCTTTTGTGTGGTTACTGAAATCTCTGATCCACTATCTCTGCTGTCAGCCAGTGACCTTTCAGAAATTTCAGTGACTATCTGGATCCGAGGAGATAAAGAGAGAGGCATGGGGAAGACTCAGATGTGTTCAGTTTCAGCTTCCGTAACAGGCCTCAGCTGAGAAGCCGCTTCAGAATGAGGGATGGAAACATCAAGGTCCTGAGATGGGTCCCTGGTGAAGCGGCAGGCAGATTAGAAAACACAGCACCAGTCTTTGGAGGACAAAGTCGTTGCTGCTCAATCTGGCACCAGAAAGACAGAACGACTGTCCTTTCAGCTGTCTACCGAGAGCTGGAGGCTGGTGGCTCTCTGGGCAAAATTCCAAGATCACTGAAACTTACCACACTCTTTTTTCATCAAGCATTGTCCTGGTTCTGGCAGTGCATTTGTTCCACTCGACGCCATAATTTCAAAATAGCTGTTTCTCACTGTCCCAGCTCAACAGCTGGTTCAGCGGAGGGACTAACTCTGGATCTTCTTACTACTTCATCTTTTCTACATCCATACATTGGTTTTATAATTTTAAATTTACCTTATATTCCTGTGACAAACCTACCTGGTTATGATGTATTATTTTTGGTGTTGTTGTTAGATGTGACTTGTGCAAATTTCGTTGACAACAAATTTAGTCAACAAAATTTTCTCTATGTTAATTAGGAATTAGTCTGTAGTTCTCTTTTCTTGAAATACCTTTGTTTAGTCTTTATAATGATATTCAGTTTCATGTAACAATGCCAGAAATTTCATTGGGAAGACAATTAATAAAAGGTGTATCTGCAAATACTAAAGATCGATTTTCATCATAGTAAATCAGTGCTGTGTCAGTGATTCCTGACTGAGCAATTTCAACTGTGCTGTTTTCAAGTTCACTGACTGATCCGGCTGTTCAAACCTGCTGTTGAGACATTCTAGTTAATTTTTCATTTCGGCTATTGTCACTTTTCAGTTTCTATTTGGTTCCTTTTTATAATTTCTACCTCTTTACTGGTATTCTCAGCTTGTTCAGTTCATCATTCTGATTTCCTTTATTTCTTCCTCCAGCATCTTCTTTAGTAATTGGAGCACAGATAAAGCCCTTGTCTAGTAAGCCCAATGTTTGGGCTTCCCCAAGGATGCTTTCTGCCAGTTTCTTTTTTTCCCTTTTAAAGAGTTGTATTTTCCTGTTTCTTTACATACTTTATAATTTTTTGTTGAAAACCAGACCTTGCAATGTGCTAAGTCTGGACATCAGATTCTCTCCTTTACCTAGGAACTGCTGATGTTGTAGTTAACGTGTTTATTTAGTGACTTTCTGATAAGGAGCATATTTCTTCTTTTGTGTGGTTACTGAAATCTCTGATCCACTATCTCTGCTGTCAGCCAGTGACCTTTCAGAAATTTCAGTGACTATCTGGATCCGAGGAGATAAAGAGAGAGGCATGGGGAAGACTCAGATGTGTTCAGTTTCAGCTTCCGTAACAGGCCTCAGCTGAGAAGCCGCTTCAGAATGAGGGATGGAAACATCAAGGTCCTGAGATGGGTCCCTGGTGAAGCGGCAGGCAGATTAGAAAACACAGCACCAGTCTTTGGAGGACAAAGTCGTTGCTGCTCAATCTGGCACCAGAAAGACAGAACGACTGTCCTTTCAGCTGTCTACCGAGAGCTGGAGGCTGGTGGCTCTCTGGGCAAAATTCCAAGATCACTGAAACTTACCACACTCTTTTTTCATCAAGCATTGTCCTGGTTCTGGCAGTGCATTTGTTCCACTCGACGCCATAATTTCAAAATAGCTGTTTCTCACTGTCCCAGCTCAACAGCTGGTTCAGCGGAGGGACTAACTCTGGATCTTCTTACTACTTCATCTTTTCTACATCCATACATTGGTTTTATAATTTTAAATTTACCTTATATTCCTGTGACAAACCTACCTGGTTATGATGTATTATTTTTGGTGTTGTTGTTAGATGTGACTTGTGCAAATTTCGTTGACAACAAATTTAGTCAACAAAATTTTCTCTATGTTAATTAGGAATTAGTCTGTAGTTCTCTTTTCTTGAAATACCTTTGTTTAGTCTTGTTATCAATGTAATGCTGGCCTCATAGAATGAGCTGGAAAACGGTCTCTCCTGTTCAATGCTTTGGAAGAATTAGCAGGAAAGTTTTGCAAAACTGGCATTAACTTTTCCTTTCACGTTTGGTAGGACTCATTAGTGAACTCATCCGAGCCTGGAATGTTTTTTGAGGGAACATTTTTAACTACCATAATTTCTTTCATAGATGTTCACGTTACCTGTTTTTCTTCTTGCGCTATTAGTTTCTTCTTGCTCAAGAAATTTACTCATTTCAACTAAGTTGATGTGTTTATGTTATTACGTGTAGAATATGTACAATGTCACCTCTCTTTCTTTTTATTAGAAATTTGTGCCTTATCTTTTATTTTTCCTGATTAGTTTAGTTAGGGGTTTATCAACTTTATCTTCTCAAAGAACCAGCTTTTGACTTCAATGACTCTTCTTTATTGTTCTTCTGTTTCACTGATTTCTGCTCTGATTTTTGTTATTTCCTTTTTTCTATTTACTTTTGAGTTTTATTTGCTCTTCCTTTTTCTAATTTTGTAAGGTTAAAGCTGAAGTTAATGATTTGTGACCTTACTTCTTTTCTCCATCAGGTGTTTAGTGCTAAAAACTTCACTCTAATACTGCTTTAGTTGTATCCCAAATTTTTATGGGCTGTGTTTTCACTTTCATCCAGTATAAAATATTTTTAAAATATCTTTTATGATTTATTTGACTCATGGGTTTTTTAGAAGTGTGTTACTAAGTTTCTAAATATATGTTGCCCTTCTTCTTAAAGGTTAGCTTATCTGGAAGTCAACTCTAGATTAACTCATATTTTCTCAGTACTTTAAAAGTATTCCACCATCTTTTATTGTCATCTTAGTAACACTCTGATTGACAGTATACAATTGGGTTTTCATTGTTGTTATTGCAAAATTTGTTTTTCCTATGGAGGGAATATGCTTCTTCTTTCTAGCTACTTTAAAATCTTTTCTTTTTTTCCTTCTTGATATTATGCAGTTTCACTAAAATGTAACTATCCTATGTGGTACACATGTGCGTTCTACAGATTCATATATTTTTCAGTTCTGGAAAAGTCTTAGCCACAATCTCTTCTCCATTCTATTTTCCCTTCTAGGATTTCAGTTAGACACATTACAGACTTTCTCTTTCTAGCCCTTAAATTTTATTAACATCTATCAGAATTCTACCAAGTTTCTTCTCTTTTTATATCTGCCCAATCATCTTTGCTCATTTTTGTGACTCTTTCTTTTTAAAATAGTGTTATTTTATATTATGAGTTATCATTCTATTATTTCAAGTCTCCAGAGTCTAAATCCTGCATTTATTCCCGGTTTACTCTCACTCTTGGTTACTTATTTCATTATATGTTAAATGAACTCTAAGTATTAACTCATACATTGGGATACTGTTAACTTGTAGAAAATAAGAGGTAAGTTGAGTATGTTTTCTCCAAAGAGCATTTTGGTTTGGTGCTTCGTGGAGCTGGGTTGCTACTGAACCAGGACCATTTCAGCTTCTTCAGGATCTCTGGGAGCACTCCAAGAGGCATTAGGCAGCACGCCCTTCACATGCGCTTGTGCTTGGTGGCTCTGCGACCACATGGACTGTAGCCCACCAGGCTTCTCTGTCCATGGTGATTCTCACATGTGCTTACTGCTCAGAGTTCAGATTTCATCTTTGGCTTTTCCCTCCCTTACTCTTTTTGTTACCTGGAAGCTTCTTCCGTGTTCTATGATCCCAGCAATGAATGATAAATTATGCCGTATGCAGGCTCTCATTATCATGGCAGGAGTGCTCCTTAGTGTATCTAGTTTAAAACTGAAAGAAAGCTAAGATCCACTGTGAATCTAATGTCTTTATCCAACTTAAAATATACATGCTTTAAAATCATTTTCAGATTGCTTTATTATTTTTTTTAACCTGAGTGACTTTTTTCTCCTTATTGCTGAATTTACAGGCTATCTTAGCAATTATTTTCCTCAGATGTTTTAGGATTTTGATTTGCAGGATAATTTTGAGAATAATCTTTTTTTAGGACCAGATTTTATTGATTGTGGAGCCTTCTGCCTGTTGTGGATTTCTGGATCCAGTTACTAAGTCAGTAGGCAGCTTAGCTAAGGTTCTGTCTATAAAACTGCACCTACTTACCTAACAATTATCGATTTTCCACTTAGTGACATGCAGTAAGCCTGTCTCCAATCTTGTACCTTGTAAGGGGCTATTACCCTACAGAAATCACTTCTGACTTGTTTCTGTCTGCTTTTAGACCCAGAGCTCAGAAGACTTGCAGCTTTAGCCCTATTACTCCTGCTTTATTTAACAATTTCATTCCTGCTTCATGGATACATGTAACTTGTTTTCAAAACGTGTCTAATTTCTTAAATCTTTATTTTTTTATCTATCATCTAATGGATGCATAGACAAAAAGCCATGAGGCTGTTAAAAGCTCCCAGGTGAGAACTGTGATTGGTTCCGACAAGAGATCAGAAAGTATTTCTCCTTGGGAATCACGAGTCTTTTCGAGGGTAAAGTGGCCTTAAAGCATGGACTTAAAATGGCATCTCGACCATGCTTCCTATTTTGGTCTAATTTGAAACACTGGGGGCTTCCCTAGCGACTTAGACAGTAAAGAGTCCGCCTGCTATGTGGGAGACCTGGGCTCAGTCCCTGGGTTGGGGAGACCCCTGGAGAAGTGAATGGCTGCCCACTCTGGTATTCTTGCCTGGAGAGCGCCATGGACAGAGGAGCCTGGCAGGCTACAGTCCATGGGGCCACAAAGAGTTGGACACGACTGAGCAATTTTACCTTTCACGTAATAACCAGAATACAGACCAATTACTATCAAGCAGGGGGTATAAACCTTGCTCCTACTCACCTGCTCCAGGAGAAAATTATGTACATCTTCCCCTTCTGGTAAAAAGTCCTTCCAGCTGAGGTCAGCCTCCCTCCATAGGGCTCCCACTTTCTTATGGCTCTAAAACAGAGATTAAGTCCAGCTCATTTACTTTTACATTGGAAGGAGGAAAAAAAAGTCAAGAGTGCCAAACTGTGAAGGCTAAAAAACCAGAAACTTTTCCTTGTGCTGATATGAAGTTAATTTCTTACGATTCTCAGCTTTTAAGCTGAGATGTCTGAATGTTCATAACTGTAGTGGTAAGTGAAGTACAGTTGTTTAAGGTTCAATAATTTCTTTTACCAGATGACTAATCTGGGGATTGGCAAGCTTGGTGTTTGGTGTTTTTTTTGAATATAATCATCTAAAAAGAGTTTAATTCACACAACTTATAAATTCAAAACTGTCTCTTTTCCTGGACAGTGCTATATGCATTGGTGATTAAAGCTATTCAATAAGCCTTGCTGGAGGCCCTCTTCATAGTAGGTTTTCATTATGCTACTTAACATGAGAATGATTAAGGAAGTCATGGCTCCTGAACAAGGAATGAGAATTATTTCAAGGGCAAGAAGTGCAAGGTTGAGCTCAACAAACAGCAGAGAAGAGCTCCTGTCAGCTGGAAAACTGATGAGGAGGTTCAAGTCCACTGAGGAGGTTCAAGTCCACTCCCTGAACCGAGTCACAGTGATAAAGGAAAACGTCAGGCTCTAAGGCTGCAACTGTCATCTAAGAAACACGTGTTAGTTATTTTACAAACTAACTTGCCCAGGGCATAGCTGATAACCTGGCAGCTAGGTTATAACTCTAGGTTAATTTCAGAGTTTATGTTCTATGAGAATTTTGTTTTAGTTAGGAAAAGTGAGAATCTGCTTTCTGTTTCTACAAATAAATGTTAACAAGAATTTGAATTTTAAGGGATGAAGTCACATAGGTAGAAGAGGAGGAGAAAATTCTGGATCTAGAAATTAGGGTTCAATAAAAAGTTCAGTGCCATTAAGCAAAGGGTAGTAATAATATATATAGATAATCAGCTAGGACTAGAGATGAGACTATTCAGTATACCTATCTACAACTAATTATCACACAAATTAGATACAGGGGAACTTCTGCAGATTTAGACAGAGAAATGATACACTGCTTTGTTTTGTTTTGTTTTTTTTATCAGTACCTACAAAACATGGAACAACAGAGTGGTTTCAAATAGGAAAAGGAGTATGTCAAGGCTGTATATTGTCTCCCTGCTTATTGAACTTCTATGCAGAGTACATCATGAGAAACGCTGGACTGGAAGAAACACAGGCTGGAATCAAGATTGTTGGGAGAAATATCAATAACCTCAGATATGCAGATGACACCACCCTTATGGCAGAAACTGGAGAGGAACTAAAAAGCCTCTTGATGAAAGTGAAAGTGGAGAGTGAAAAAATTGGCCTAAAGCTCAACATTCAGAAAACGAAGATCATGGCATCCGGTCCTATCACTTCATGGGAAATAGATGGGGAAACAGTGGAAACAGTGTCAGACTTTATTTTTTTGGGCTCCAAAATCACTGCAGATGGTGACTGCAGCCATGAAATTAAAGACGCTTACTCCTTGGAAGAAAAGTTATGACCAACCTAGATAGCATATTGAAAAGCAGAGACATTACTTTGCCGACTAAGGTCTGTCTAGTCAAGGCTGTGGTTTTTCCAGTGGTCATGTATGGATACTGTCTCTTATACACATCTGGATGTGTATAAGAGACAGAGTGAGATCNGCAGCCATGAAATTCAAGACGCTTACTCCTTGGAAGAAAAGTTATGACCAACCTAGATAGCATATTCAAAAGCAGAGACATTACTTTACTGACTAAGGTCCGTCTAGTCAAGGCTATGGTTTTTCCTGTGGTCATGTATGGATGTGAGAATTGAACTATGAAGAAAGGTGAGCACCGAAGAATTGATGCTTTTGAACTGTGGTGTCGGAGAAGACTCTTGAGAGTTCCTTGGACTGCAAGGAGATCCAACCAGTCCATTCTGATGGAGATCAGCTTTGGGATTTCTTTGGAAGGAATGATGCTAAAGCTGAAACTCCAGTATTTTGGCCACATCATGCAAAGAGTTGACTCATTGGAAAGAGTTGACTCATTGACTCTGATGCTGGGAGGGATTGGGGGCAGGAGGAGAAGGGGACGACAGAGGATGAGATGGCTGGATGGCATCATGGACTCGATGGACGTGAGTCTGAGTGAACTCCGGGAGTTGGTGATGGACAGGGAGGCCTGGTGTGCTGTGATTCATGGGGTCGCAAAGAGTCGGACATGACTGAGTGACTGAACTGGACTGAAATAGTTACAATAAGATAATTGAGGAAAACCAAGTCTGAGCTTGGCTTATGAGTGGGCAAGTTTTGTATTTTGGTGCCTGCCAAAAATGGACAACAACTTCACTACAGCCACATTCAGTGGCTATGAATGACAGTGGTGAGAAAAAAATCCCCATTTAGGCAGAACTCTGAGTGATGCATCTGGTCATCTGTGTCGCATAAAAGAGTATATGGACCTATAGGCAATCAGCCTGTAAGAAGAATGGATGGTCAGAGACCAAAAGACACGAGGTGGAAGCACATGGATGGATATATACAAATAGGCACAAAGGTTAAAGATCTTCATATTGCTTATTAACTCCTGCCAGAGAGCTGCTATCACAGAAAAGACAATAAAAACCAAAACAGATCAAATAACTTGGCTGATTGATGTCAGTAGTGTCACCAGCTACCCTTACCCTTTATTAACTTATTATTTAATTTATTTACTTAAATTTTTTTATTGGAGGAAAATTGCTTTACAATGTTGTGTTGGTTTCTGCTGTACAACAGCTTGAAGCAGCCATAATTATATGCATATCCTTTCCCTCCTGAGCTTCCTTCCCCTACTCCATCCCAGCACCAGACTGGCCTCCTTGTGCTGTATAGCAACTTCTCTTCTCACCAGAGATTTTACATATATATGTATATGTAAAATATATGCAGTGTAAAAAATATAGCGTATATATGTCAATGCTTTCCCCATTCATCCCACTCTCTCCTTTTTCTACAGAGTGAAGTATGTCAGAAAGAGAAAAACAAATATCGTATATGAATGTATATATATGGAGTCTAGAAAAATGGTACTGACAAACCTATTTACAGGGATGGAATGGAGATGCAGACGTAGAGAATGGACTTGTTAATGTCATTTTTTTTTTCAAAGACCTGCTGCGTCTTTGCTGATTTTCTGAATTCTTCCTATCCTCTCTTTTTCATTTCTACTTCAAAAATTATGTTCTTTCTACTTTGTTTGGATTTGATATTTTTCTAGTTTCTTGAGGTGAAAACCCTCTTCTGATTTAAATTTTAGAAATTTCCTGTTTAGGTACTATAGTAGTTGCATTCCCTAAGTTTTATTACATTTTATTTTTACCCAATTCAATTATTTCCTGACTTTACTGTGATTTCTTCTTCATATTATAAGTTCTTTAAAATGTGATGCTTAATTTCCAAGTAGTTACAAATTTTCTTGTTCCCTTTTTGTTATTATTTATTAGTAAAGTTTCACAGTGATAAAGAGAGCATATTCTGCATAATTTCAGGGCATTGAAAATTTTCAGTTGCTTTATTTACCAGAATAGAATCTATTTCAGTAAATGTCTCTTGTGTAGTTAAATACTATATATATTTTCAGGTATTGAATGTAGTGTTTTATAAATGCAAATGTTCATTAATTGTATAAGTCTTCTATATCTTTACTATTGATTAATTTTGCTTAAGCTATCAGTTGATGGAAGGGTTATATTAAAATCTCCAGCTATCATTGTAGGATTGTCTATTTTTAAAATTCTAATTAATTATTTCTTCATAAGTATGTGATTTCTTTGCTAGAGTCCATAGTAGAGTTGGGCTAATAATCTATCACATTGATTAGATTTCTACTTGCTGTCTCGCTTCTTAGAAAGTCTTTTGATAGTTCAGGCTTTTTTAAAAAGCTCAAAAAATGTGAAATTTTATTTTCCTCTTACATGGGTCTGTAATAAGAAAAAAGGAATAAACCTCATCCCATTATCCTTGAAGATGGATTCAAAATCATTAAATACACCTAAAATATATACTGCTCATTGCTGTAGTTCATAGTTACAGCAT
>SJYX01002655.1:7937-90984 GCA_006410675.1 Oreotragus oreotragus
AAGGTCTTGTAGGTCTTCATAAAACCGTTCAACTTCAGCTTCTTCAGCATTACTGGTTGGGGCATAGACTTGGATAACTGTGATATTGAATGGTTTGCCTTGGAAACGAACAGAGATCATTCTGTCGTTTTTGAGATTGCATCCAAGTACTGCATTTCGGACTCTTTTGTTGACCATGATGGCTACTCCATTTCTTCTGAGGGATTCCTGCCCGCAGTAGTAGATATAATGGTCATCTGAGTTGAATTCACCCATTCCAGTCCATTTTAGTTCGCTGATTCCTAGAATGTCAACGTTCACCCTTGCCATCTCTTGTTTGACCACTTCCAATTTGCCTTGATTCATGGACCTGACATTCCAGGTTCCTATGCAATATTGTTCTTTACAGCATCGGATCTTGCTTCTATCACCAGTCACATGCACAACTGGGTATTGTTTTTGCTTTGGCTCCATCCCTTCATTTTTTCTGGAGTTATTTGTCCACTGATCTCCAGTAGCATATTGGGCACCTAACGACCTGGGGAGATTCTCTTTTGATATCCTATCATTTTGCCTTTTCATACTGTTCATGGGGTTCTCAAGGCAAGAATATTGAAGTGGCTTGACCTTATCTGCAAAGCAGAAATAGAGTCACAAATATAGAGAACAAACTTATGGATATCAAGGGGGATGAAATGGGAGACTGGGATTGACATATATATACACTACTATGTATAAAATAGACAATTAATGAGAACCTGCAGTGCAGTACAGGGACCTCTACTCAACACTCTGTGGTGACCTAAGTGTAATCTAAAAACAAGTGGATATAGGTAAACGTATCACTGATTCATTTTGCTGTACAGCAGACACTAACACAACATTGCAAAGAAACTATATTCCAATAAAGATTTTCATAAATAAAGACAAACTAGAAAACCAGCAGCAAAAAATAAAAAAGTGTCTGGGGAAATTCCCTGGAAGTCAAGTGGTTAAGACTTGGAGCTTCCACTGTAGGGGAGTTCGATCCCTGGTTAGGAAACTAAGAGCCCAGATGCCGAAAAGTGCAGCCCCCAAAACTGAAAAAAATTATTTTTAAAGTGTCTGGTTGCTAAGAACCTCCTAAGGATCCACAAGGAATCAGCCAGATGCAGAGTGGGCATCACCCAGGCAAATGGCCTCCCTGCATCAGAGGCTGCACAGAGCCCATCAGAGCACAGCCCCCGGCCACTCCACGCGTTCCTTCCCTGCTCCGTGCACCAAATGCTTTCCCGGCTCTGATGAGGGGAGCTGCTAACACATCCCAGAAAGTGTTTACAGAGTGAGCAGCCCTGGTGCTCCTCCTCCCAGAGCTGTGACCACAGATGCCTGCCACATGCTGGACCTCCCAGAGACCGGGTGGAGGGCCTGCAGGTCAGTCCGGAGCCCCTAGGTTTCCTCCAAGATGTCAGGCCGCCAAGCCTGTCCTGAGGAGGGAGGCAAAGGACTGGCTGGGGTCCTGGGAGGGCCTGTCCCCCTCAGAGAGCCAAAGAGGTAGAGAGTAAGCATATTCCATTTATACGCTGGTGTCCTACCAACCACCACTGCATGGAAAGGAAGCTCCACGTTCTCAGTGTGAAGTGTTTGCACTGAAAGGAATTTCACTTTAACAGCTTCGGGGCATTGGACCCGCTTCCCTCTGCCCATTCCAACAATTCCTGCCCATTCCAACAATTCCTGCTTCTCTTCCGTTTCAGCATCAGTGAAGGGTGACTACAATAATCGCCAGCAAATGAACAACCCTTTCTCCAGAAGGGTGGTCATGCCCCCATGCATCCAGTCTGGCTCCTCCCCACCGCAGGCTTCCACCTTCCACCCCAGCAAGGGGACAGTCATCGCCCAGGCATCCCCAGAGAACCAGACCAAGCAGGAAGAGTCTTCACCGTCCCTGCCTGTACCCCAGGGCTTT
This sequence comes from Oreotragus oreotragus, assembly GCA_006410675.1. Taxonomy (NCBI): domain Eukaryota; kingdom Metazoa; phylum Chordata; class Mammalia; order Artiodactyla; family Bovidae; genus Oreotragus; species Oreotragus oreotragus. The sequence goes on from SJYX01002655.1 coordinate 9,865, forward strand.
CTCCTTTCCAAACTCTCCTAGAGTCTTGCCCCACAGATTTCACTGGGCACCAAGTCTTGCTTATAGTTTTATCCCCCTCCCTGACTGGCACCTTATTTGGGGGACTCTAATATGTATGGGTCTCTCTTCTCATAACTTAGAGTTGTTGTTGTTCAGTCCTTAAGTTGTGTCCGACTCTCTGCGACCCCATGGACTGCAGCACACCAGGCTCCGCTGTCCTCCACTATCTCCTGGAGTTTGCTCAAATTCATGTCCACTGAGTTGGTGATGCTATCTAACCATCTCATCCTCTGCCACCCTCTTCTCCTCCTGCCCTCAATCTTTTGCAGCATCAGGGTCTTTTCTAATGAGTCAGCTCTTTGAAGCAGGTGGCCAAAGTATTGCTTCACCTTCAGCAACAGTTCTTCCAATGACTATTCAGGGTTGATTTCCTTTAGAAGTGACTGGTTTGATCTCCTTATAGACTAATTTCTTATTCACTTTATAACATAGCTTAACATGTACCTTTAAATGAGCACACCACTACTCAGAATTCCCTGCTCTCATAACCAAGGTGGCCATTTCTATCTAGATTTAAGGGTGACAGTTCTTTATTTTATTGGAGCATAATTGCTTTACGATGTTGAGTTAGTTTCTGCTGTACAATGAAGTGAATCAGCTGTATATATACACACATCACCTCTGTCTTGGACCTCCTTCCCACCACCCCCCACCTCACCCCTCTAGGTTAACATAGAGCACCCAGCTGAGTTCCTTGTGCTATACAGCAGCTTCCCACTAGCTATCTATTTTACACATGGTAGTTTCACTTTCATGCATTGGAGAAGGAAATGGCAACCCACTCCAGTGTTCTTGCCTAGAGAATCCCAGGGACAGAGGAGCCTGGTGGGCCGCTGTCTATGGAGTCGCACAGAGTAGGACACAACTGATGCGACTTAGCAGCGGCAGTGTATATGTGTTAATGGTGACAGAGTTTAAAATGTCTGGACTGCTACTAAACTGACAACATTGTTTAGGAATATCAAATGCTGGTGGCTATACAGTGAGAGGGGCTTCTTTGGTAGCTCAGGTATTAAAGATTATCCACCTGCAATGTAGGAGACTTGGGTTCGATCCCTGCATGGGGAAGATCCCCTGGAGAAGGGAACGACAATCCATTCCATTAGTCTTGCTTGGGAAATCCCAGGGACAGAGGAGCCTGGTGGGCTACAGTCCATGGGGTTGCAAAGAGTCAGACGAACACACACACACAGTGAGAAGGGCCCTCTCCTAAGTCACGAGTGGGAGTGTGAACAGGCACAACTTGGTAATTAAGAAAAATGCTTGTGAATAAACATGTTGAAGATTTCATTATTTATCCTAATAAACTAAAAAGCAACCAAGAGGCAAGATCAGAAAATAGGAAAGCAGGGTTCAATCTTAGCCGACACCTGGACCCATTATTCCTCTTCAGGAAAGAATGAGCTCTGTGAACAAAAACAGCTAGCCAAGGAGTTGGTGTGTTCCTGAAGACAAAGATCAGTAAAAGCAAAAGGGGGGAAAATAAAGAGACAGACATTCCCCTTTAGAACTAAACAGGAATTAGTGTGGGGAGTGAGGAGACAGAAAGAACCAGTAAAGAAAGAAAAGGGATACAGGAGAACAATACTACTTAATGCAGAGAATAAAATTCACTGTCCAGTATTCACAGAAGTTTAGAAAAAATGAATTGTTAAATATGCTTGCCACATTCACAAAACGGAGCACTTCGAAACTGGGCATTTAAAAACTTGAAACTTTACAGGCTGCATACTCTTGGGGGAAGAAAAGATCAGAAAATGAAGCAAAATAATTTACAAATTTGTTTGAAAAATGACATAATACTTCCTTTTCCTCTGTCCTGTAAAATTTCTGACTTAAAAAATATATACATATATGTATTTATTTATTTATTTGGCTGTGCTAGGTCTTCGTCTGCAGCATGCAGGGTTTTTAGCTGCAGCATGCAAAATTTTAGCTGTGTCACTACTTAATGCAGAGAATAAAATTCACTGTCCAGTATTCACAGAAGTTTAGAAAAAATGAATTGTTAAATATGCTTGCCACATTCACAAAACGGAGCACTTCGAAACTGGGCATTTAAAAACTTAAAACTTTACAGGCTGCATACTCTTGGGGGAAGAAAAGATCAGAAAATGAAGCAAAATAATTTACAAATTTGTTTGAAAAATGACATAATACTTCCTTTTCCTCTGTCCTGTAAAATTTCTGACTTAAAAAATATATACATATATGTATTTATTTATTTATTTGGCTGTGCTAGGTCTTCGTCTGCAGCATGCAGGGTTTTTAGCTGCAGCATGCAAAATTTTAGCTGTGGCATGAAGGACCTAGTTGCCTGACCAGGGATTGATCCCAAGCCCCCTTCATTGGAAGCATAAAGTCTTAGCCCCTGGACCATCAGGGAAGTCCAAAAAATTTTTGACTTTTGTTTATATGGAAGACTTCTAGAAAAAGGTAAATTACCAAAATTGATTAAAGAAGCAGGAGAAAACCTGAATAATCCAATAATCACAGAAAAATGTTTAAAAAGCTGTCAAAGAACTACTTCCTCCAAAAGGTCTTGGGTCCCATTTACTATCAAGGTAAAACTACCATTTATTTTGCTTTCAAACCTTCCAAGCCTAGGTTATTCCTGTGCTATATAAACTGATCCAGAAAAGGAAAAAATGACGGAAAATGTTCCAAGCCATTTTACAAAGTTAACAAAAATTTTGATATTAAAAACCTGGGAAATATAGCACCAACCAACACTACTTATGAACACAGATGTAGTACTTTTCAACAAAACATTTGCAAACCAAATCCAGCTGAATTTTAAAAAGGCAGTATGTCATGGCCAAGTACAGTTAATGCCGGGAACACAAGGAGGATTCAGTATTAGAAAATCTATTAATATGATTCATCATGGTAGAAGGTCAGAGGAGGAGAAGAATATGAGCATCTAGATAGCTCTGAAGAACCTTAATAACCAATTGTGTTGGAAACTGTAGCTTTAAATGGAAACCACTGGCAACCAGAATTTAAAAGCTGTGCTAGGAGCCTCATTTTTCAACCCCCTCCTTCCAGCCAAATATCAGAGGAGGAGATCAACACGCACAAAGGTAACCCTAGAATGGGGACTGTGAACTAAGGCACTGTTTGCTTTTTTCAAACTGTAAACACAGCCCATTAATGGGCGATGAAATTCACCGGGTCTTAGCCAGCCATTTTTTCATAGAATCACTTGGAATGGAATGGATATAAAAGACAAATACCATAGTGAACCACTCATGGAAAGAATTAGCATTGTTTTCTGAAACTTTTGTTCCAGAAATATGAATGCATAGACATATACATGACTTGAGTCATGATGTTAAAGGCACTTTGACAGACATAGAGAACAAATGTATGGACACCAAGGAGGAAGAGGAGGTGGGATGGAGTGGGAGACTGGGACTGACACAGATGCTGCTGCTGCTGCTGCTGCTGCTGCTGCTGCTGCTGCTGCTAAGTCGCTTCAGTCATGCCCGACTCCGTGCAACCCCATAGACGGCAGCCCACCAGGCTCCCCCGTCCCTGGGATTCTCCAGGCAAGAACACTGGAGTGGGTTGCCATTTCCTTCTCCAATGCACGAAAGTGAAAAGTGAAAGTGAAGTCGCTCAGTCCTGTCTGACTCCTAGTGACGCCATGGACTGCAGCCTACCAGGCTCCTCCATCCATGGGATTTTCCAGGCAAGAGTACTGGAGTGGGTTGCCATTGCCCTCTCCAACACAGATACACTACTATGTATAAAATAGATAACTAATGAGAACTACTGTATAGAAAAGGGAACTCTACTCAGTGCTCTGTGGTGACCTAATGGGAAGGAAATTCAAAAAGAGAGGAGATATATGTATACATACGGCTGAGTCACTTTGCTGTACAGCAGAAAGCAACACAACACTGCAAAGCCACTTTTCCAATTTTAAAAATCTTTCAAAAATAAAAAGTTTTTAAAATAAAATGTACTTCCTCCTGTGGGCTACAATTAAAAAGCTGAAGCAACACTGAACTAGGGGATTAAGAGGAATCAATTTTTAAATTTCTACTTGCTACAGACTAAAGTTTAGGGCTACAGTTAAAATCATGAGTGAGACAGAGAAGGCTGAGCACTGAAGAATGGATGCTTTTGAAATGTGGTGCTGAGGAAGACTCTTGAGAGTCCCTTGGACTGCAAGGAGATCAAACTAGTCAACCCTACAGGAAATCAGTCCTGAATAGTCATTGGAAGGACTGATGCTGAAGCTCCAGTACTTTGGCCACCTGATGCTAAGAGCTGACTCATTGGAAAAGACCCTGATGCTGAGAGAGACTGAAGGCAGGAGAAGGGGGCGACAGAGCATGAAATGATTAGATGGCATCACCGACTCAATGGACATGAATTTGAGCAAATTCCAGGAGATAGTGGAGGACAGAGGAGCCTGGCGTGCCGTGGTCCACGGGGCTCAAAAAGTCAGACACGACTTAGCAACTGAACAACAATGACAAGACAGGAAGGAAGGTGTCATAACCTCCCTCTATAATAGGCACACCTACCTCATGACACGAAGCCACTAGCTTTGTGTCATGAGGTGAGCCCTGGCCACAGTTCCTCATTACAGAGACTCTTCCTAGTTCAGGAATATTAGTTTGTGACGGTGGTGTCAGTGTAGCTACTGAAGCTTGCTCTCTGGTACTATATTACCTCAGGGCAAAACCTGACATTGCCAGATTAGAATAAATTATTCAAAAATATTCACTCCCACCCCTCATTCCACCCATACAGATAATCTCTAAGGAAGGAGCATACTTTCCCACTCCAATAATTTTGTTGGGATTTTTTGCGGGGGAGGCTTATAATTTAGGTAGTTTTATTTTTTACCCTTCTAAATTAATTTTTATTGGAGTATAGTTGTTTTACAATGTTGTTCCTGCTGCACAGCAAAGTGAATCAGCTATACATATACATATGCTGCTGCTAAGTCGCTTCAGTCGTGTCCGACTCTGTGCGACCCCAGAGATGGCAGCCCACCAGGCTCCCCGGTCCCTGGGATTCTCCAGGCAAGAAAAGTGGAATAGGTTGCCATTTCCTTCTCCAATGCATGAAAGTGAAAAGTGAAAGTGAAGTCGCTCAGTCGTGTCCAACTCCTAGCGACCCCATGGACTGCAGCCTACGAGGCTCCTCTGTGCATGGGATTTTCCAGGCAACAGTACTAGAGTGGGGTGCCATTGCCTTCTCCGACATATACATATATCCCCTCTTTTTTAGATTTCTTTTCCATTTAGGTCACCACAGAGCATTAAATAGAGTTTCCAGTGGTATACAGTAGGTTCTCATTAGTTATCTACTTTATACATAGTAGTGTATATATGTCAATCCCAACCTCCCCATTCATCCCACCCTCAGCTCCCCTTCTGGTGTCCATACATTCTCGATGCTCTCTATGTCTGTGTCTCTATTTATGCTTTGCAAATAAGTTAATCTGTACCATTTTTCTAGATTTCACATATAAGCAGTACTATACAATATTTGTTTTTCTCTTTCTGACCTACTTCACTCTGCATGAAACTCTCTAGGTCCATCCACATCTCTCAAAATGGCATTATGTCATCCTTGTGGCTGAGTAATATTCCATTGTATTCCATTGTGTATATATACATCAATCGTCTTTATCTAGCCCACTCCAATAATTTTGGCTTGGCCATATAACCTTCTCTGTTCTTCAGTCTGACGGTCTTCTACATGAGTTGCTTTGGCCAAAAAGCATAAGCAGAATGCATAAGGAAAACCCTTGTACTCTTGGACTTGCTTTCATGTGTCTCTTTCATCACCAAGAGAAGAACATGCTCTTCTCAGCCTGCTAGTCTGCTGAGAAAGATGACAGACATGTGGGGCAGAGCCTCATTAAAAGAGAATCCCTGTTGGAACAGAACCCTCACAAGATTGATGCATACAAAGTTTTAAAAATAGAAACAAATATAAGAAAAGTGCAATCAATGAACATGTATCACTAGATAAATTACTCCAAATAAATTATAAAGAATCTGATCTTGCTTTTAAAAAGTTCAAGAAGTAATACAAGAGTTAAGAAACATTTTTTCTATCACTACATTGTAAAGCAATTATACTCCAATTTTAAAAAATACAAGTAAACATTTTAAGGTGACAGAAGTGGGTTTAGCGAAAATATGGCAAAAACAAAAACATTACAGATTTGAAGAGCACACTAAAATTAAAAAAAAACCTTTCTGGAAACACATGTACATGGTTATGAAGGTTAAAAATTATCTACATCATGTCCAGATGGAAACATGGACTTCAGGATAAGGAAGAAATCATGTACGTATCATGGCAGAAAAGTGAGACACAAACAAGGGTTAAAAATCAGATTGGCCCCAAGTTCTCTTCTGTAAAACTCTAATCAGTGCCCAAAACTACAGCACCAAGACTTACAAAGACCTGAAGAAAAAGAGTGAGAAAAGCTTTATTTGATTATGTTGTTGAATTTTTTCTGTTCTTATTGAGAAACATTACCGATATGTTTGTTAGGTGTCCTTTGTTACCATCTGTTTTTAATCGTGTGTGTTCTAGTTCATCTCCGAGAGTACTCATTCTGTACCCAAAGCCTGTCCCCAGTTGCTTATTGCACTGCACTCACTGATTTCTGCCCTAGGATCAGCTGTTTGCTGAAGAACAGCAGAAGGACGTGGGATGTGAGACAGGGACTGACCCAGACTAGTCAACAGCTTCCATACCGCATTGCTGCCTGACTCCTTCTCTTATTAAGATGCTCTTTCCTTTTCTCTAGAGTCTCATCTTCCTTTTATTTTCAAAATTCAACAGTTGTGAGAGTCTCAAGAAACCCCCAGGACTTCCTTGGTGGTCCAGTGGTTAAGAATTGGCCTTGCAATGCAGGGGAAATAGGTATGATCCCTGGTCGGGGAAGTAAGAACCCACATGACTTGGGGCAATCAGCAGCAAGGAAGAACCTGTGTGCCACAGCTGTCTCAACGCAACCAAATAAATAAATAAATATTTTTAAATGAGAGACTTCTAGAGTAGGTAACGTGAAAATTTTAAACGTCAGTTCATCAAAAAAAACATAAATAAAATGAAAATATTAATATACAACAGAGAAATCATTTGCAATATATTAGGTACAAAAGACTAATATTCTTTATCTATAAAAGGCACACACAGGTTAGTGAGAAATTCTTAGTTGAAAAGTGGGAAAAAAATATGAAAATAAAATCTTTTATCCTATTTCTAATGCCTCAAAAAGACCTTACACAAAAGCAGTAATACAAATGGCCCTAAAGTATTTTTAAGAATCTCTCACTACTAAGATTTCCTTAAATCTTATACTGCCAACTACTGCGAAGTAAGATGACATTTTTATAGATGCTTTCTGAAAGGCAATTTGAAAAATTACTTATTCATTTGGCTGTGCCGAGTCTTAGTTGTGGCACAAGCTATCTGCAGTCTTCATTGTGACATGCGGTATATTTAGTTGTGGCATTTGGGATCTATTTCCCTGACCGGGGATCAAACATGGGCCCCTGTTTGGGGAGCTTACAGTCTTAGCCACTGAACCACCAGGGAAGTCCCATGAAAAGCAATTTGATAGCATAAATCAAAGGTCTTACAACTGCACCTGGTTTTTGACCCCAAGATTTTGCTTCAACAAATACATTTTCCTAGAAATGTATTCAAAGAAAATAATCACAAATATGAGCAAAGAGGATTTGCAAACATTTTCATAGCAGCATTATTTGCAACTTCAGAAAAACTAATGAACTTAAATGTTCAGCAGTAAATAATTAGTTAATAAAATATAACACACCAAATGATGCAATATTATGAAGACATTAAATATTGTGATAATAAATACAAAAATATCTAATAGATATAAATATGCCTTATATTGTTAAATCTTTACAAAGTTATCCAAATACTTTTACAAAGTTATCCAAATACTTTTTAAAAGATACATATATATGCTACTACTCAGACTATTGGAAATACATACAACAAAATCCCAACAGCTGTCAGAATGAAAGGTGATTTTATTCATCTTTGTCCTTTCCTGTATTTTCCACATTTTTTTCCTGAGTATGTTTAGTGCTTTTAAATCAGGAGAAAAAAAATGGAAATTTCAAAAGAGAGAGTGAAGGGAATTCAGAGTCCTTTAATACTAACAGTGAGTTTTTATTAATAAAATACTTATTCTTCCTTTTTAAAAAATTTTTTTCAATATAACATGTTATTATATTTATAAATGAAGACTTAGGGAACAAATGCATTTCTGAGTATTTGACCACAATAATTTATAGCATACATTGGCTGGAGCTGTTCAGTGCTGACAAATTCCAGAAAGTAATTGCATAAAATTCTTGGAGAGGAAATTGCTTTATGCTTCCATGCTATTTATGGAAATTAGCATCTTTGTAAAAATAAACTGAGAGCAATCACAATCATAGACCTTGAAATGTGGTTTCCATAAGATGTTAGCTTTGCTGCTTTAAGACCCATTAGCAATGTGGAGGGGAAACACTGCCGGCTTTTTTTTTTTTTTTCCCTGTTATGAAACTATTGCATATAATTGGTTTTTTCCTCTTGGATCCTTAATCCCTCCCTTTCTCCTGACTGCTTCCCTTTGGAATGCATATGCACTGAAGTATTCACTTTGCTCCTTAAAACCTTTCTAATGACCCTGTTCCCTTCTCAAAGAGTATTACCTATTCTCTTTATTCAGTGCCTCACCTTTTGCAATTTACAGCTTGCCCACAAAATGACTCCTTCAAACATAACTGACAATTTCCCAAGATTGGGGTGAAATTTTCACCCCTCTGTGTTCCTAAAGCAAGCTCAAAACCTAAAGGAATCTTCCATACTTCCTTTGTTCTCTCTCAATCCCACATAATCACTAGTCAAGATCTATCCCTTCAGGCTCTAAAATGGTGCCCAGAATCACATCCTCTGGTCAATGACTAACTCCCCGACCCCTCTCCCCACTTACTCTCCCACCCCATGTACTCTTGTGAACAGTTAAAGTTCTCATCATTACCAACCTGCACTGGTACCAACAATGTACCAAGTATCTCTGACTTGAATGTGCTCCTAGTGGTCCAATGGAATCATTCTAAAATTTTTTTAATATTTATTTATTTAGTTCTTTGGCTGTGTCAGGATTTATTTGCAGCGCACAGGATCTGGGATATTTAGTTGCAGCATGCGAACTCTTTGTCGTGGTATGAGAGATTCAGTTCCCCAATCAAGGATTGAATCTGGACCCCCTGCATTGGGAGTGTGGAGTCTTAGCCACTGGACCAGCAGGAAAGTCTCTCCAACGGAGTCTTAATAGCGTCTTTCCCATCACCTCCTGATCAACGCCCAAGGCTTCTGTACTGCCCATTGAGCCAAGCCCACTTTGCCATTTATTTAGCATGCTCGGCAAGGTCCTCTCTAGTGTAGCCACAGAATAACTTTGTTCATCCTTACTTCATACTCCATGCTGTCAAATATCTTACTCTTCAAATTTAGTGTCAGTGGAAACCAAGAGGACAAAACTGAATGAAGAACCGTTTCTGAGATGGAAAAAGGGAAGTTGAAGGGTATGGGCAGGAGCAACGGTGAAGAAGGTCTCCAGAGAGATCCCGGGAGTCTGGGTCAAATGAGCAGAACGTGGAGAATGTGGGCACTGAGACGGAGCCGGGTGGGTGGTGAGGACTTCTATCGAGGAAGTGCTGAGGCCTCCAAGGAATACGCTGGTGGAAGCATGCAGCAGCTCATGGATATATTAATCCGCAGCCCATGGAAGAGGCAGGCGGAAACCTCTCACAGATACTGGGCCTCTTCCATTTTAGTGAGGTCACCAAGAAGAAAGGAAGAAAGAGAGAGAGAGAAGAAGGGAGGGAGGGAGGTAGGAAGAAAGAAAGGGAGAGAGAGAAAAAAAATGAGAGAGGGAGGGAGGGAGGGAGNATCAGTAAAAGCAAAAGGGGGGAAAATAAAGAGACAGACATTCCCCTTTAGAACTAAACAGGAATTAGTGTGGGGAGTGAGGAGACAGAAAGAACCAGTAAAGAAAGAAAAGGGATACAGGAGAACAATACTACTTAATGCAGAGAATAAAATTCACTGTCCAGTATTCACAGAAGTTTAGAAAAAATGAATTGTTAAATATGCTTGCCACATTCACAAAACGGAGCACTTCGAAACTGGGCATTTAAAAACTTGAAACTTTACAGGCTGCATACTCTTGGGGGAAGAAAAGATCAGAAAATGAAGCAAAATAATTTACAAATTTGTTTGAAAAATGACATAATACTTCCTTTTCCTCTGTCCTGTAAAATTTCTGACTTAAAAAATATATACATATATGTATTTATTTATTTATTTGGCTGTGCTAGGTCTTCGTCTGCAGCATGCAGGGTTTTTAGCTGCAGCATGCAAAATTTTAGCTGTGGCATGAAGGACCTAGTTGCCTGACCAGGGATTGATCCCAAGCCCCCTTCATTGGAAGCATAAAGTCTTAGCCCCTGGACCATCAGGGAAGTCCAAAAAATTTTTGACTTTTGTTTATATGGAAGACTTCTAGAAAAAGGTAAATTACCAAAATTGATTAAAGAAGCAGGAGAAAACCTGAATAATCCAATAATCACAGAAAAATGTTTAAAAAGCTGTCAAAGAACTACTTCCCCCAAAAGGTCTTGGGTCCCATTTACTATCAAGGTAAAACTACCATTTATTTTGCTTTCAAACCTTCCAAGCCTAGGTTATTCCTGTGCTATATAAACTGATCCAGAAAAGGAAAAAATGACGGAAAATGTTCCAAGCCATTTTACAAAGTTAACAAAAATTTTGATATTAAAAACCTGGGAAATATAGCACCAACCAACACTACTTATGAACACAGATGTAGTACTTTTCAACAAAACATTTGCAAACCAAATCCAGCTGAATTTTAAAAAGGCAGTATGTCATGGCCAAGTACAGTTAATGCCGGGAACACAAGGAGGATTCAGTATTAGAAAATCTATTAATATGATTCATCATGGTAGAAGGTCAGAGGAGGAGAAGAATATGAGCATCTAGATAGCTCTGAAGAACCTTAATAACCAATTGTGTTGGAAACTGTAGCTTTAAATGGAAACCACTGGCAACCAGAATTTAAAAGCTGTGCTAGGAGCCTCATTTTTCAACCCCCTCCTTCCAGCCAAATATCAGAGGAGGAGATCAACACGCACAAAGGTAACCCTAGAATGGGGACTGTGAACTAAGGCACTGTTTGCTTTTTTCAAACTGTAAACACAGCCCATTAATGGGCGATGAAATTCACCGGGTCTTAGCCAGCCATTTTTTCATAGAATCACTTGGAATGGAATGGATATAAAAGACAAATACCATAGTGAACCACTCATGGAAAGAATTAGCATTGTTTTCTGAAACTTTTGTTCCAGAAATATGAATGCATAGACATATACATGACTTGAGTCATGATGTTAAAGGCACTTTGACAGACATAGAGAACAAATGTATGGACACCAAGGAGGAAGAGGAGGTGGGATGGAGTGGGAGACTGGGACTGACACAGATGCTGCTGCTGCTGCTGCTGCTGCTGCTGCTGCTGCTGCTGCTAAGTCGCTTCAGTCATGCCCGACTCCGTGCAACCCCATAGACGGCAGCCCACCAGGCTCCCCCGTCCCTGGGATTCTCCAGGCAAGAACACTGGAGTGGGTTGCCATTTCCTTCTCCAATGCACGAAAGTGAAAAGTGAAAGTGAAGTCGCTCAGTCCTGTCTGACTCCTAGTGACGCCATGGACTGCAGCCTACCAGGCTCCTCCATCCATGGGATTTTCCAGGCAAGAGTACTGGAGTGGGTTGCCATTGCCCTCTCCAACACAGATACACTACTATGTATAAAATAGATAACTAATGAGAACTACTGTATAGAAAAGGGAACTCTACTCAGTGCTCTGTGGTGACCTAATGGGAAGGAAATTCAAAAAGAGAGGAGATATATGTATACATACGGCTGAGTCACTTTGCTGTACAGCAGAAAGCAACACAACACTGCAAAGCCACTTTTCCAATTTTAAAAATCTTTCAAAAATAAAAAGTTTTTAAAATAAAATGTACTTCCTCCTGTGGGCTACAATTAAAAAGCTGAAGCAACACTGAACTAGGGGATTAAGAGGAATCAATTTTTAAATTTCTACTTGCTACAGACTAAAGTTTAGGGCTACAGTTAAAATCATGAGTGAGACAGAGAAGGCTGAGCACTGAAGAATGGATGCTTTTGAAATGTGGTGCTGAGGAAGACTCTTGAGAGTCCCTTGGACTGCAAGGAGATCAAACTAGTCAACCCTACAGGAAATCAGTCCTGAATAGTCATTGGAAGGACTGATGCTGAAGCTCCAGTACTTTGGCCACCTGATGCTAAGAGCTGACTCATTGGAAAAGACCCTGATGCTGAGAGAGACTGAAGGCAGGAGAAGGGGGCGACAGAGCATGAAATGATTAGATGGCATCACCGACTCAATGGACATGAATTTGAGCAAATTCCAGGAGATAGTGGAGGACAGAGGAGCCTGGCGTGCCGTGGTCCACGGGGCTCAAAAAGTCAGACACGACTTAACAACTGAACAACAATGACAAGACAGGAAGGAAGGTGTCATAACCTCCCTCTATAATAGGCACACCTACCTCATGACACGAAGCCACTAGCTTTGTGTCATGAGGTGAGCCCTGGCCACAGTTCCTCATTACAGAGACTCTTCCTAGTTCAGGAATATTAGTTTGTGACGGTGGTGTCAGTGTAGCTACTGAAGCTTGCTCTCTGGTACTATATTACCTCAGGGCAAAACCTGACATTGCCAGATTAGAATAAATTATTCAAAAATATTCACTCCCACCCCTCATTCCACCCATACAGATAATCTCTAAGGAAGGAGCATACTTTCCCACTCCAATAATTTTGTTGGGATTTTTTGCGGGGGAGGCTTATAATTTAGGTAGTTTTATTTTTTACCCTTCTAAATTAATTTTTATTGGAGTATAGTTGTTTTACAATGTTGTTCCTGCTGCACAGCAAAGTGAATCAGCTATACATATACATATGCTGCTGCTAAGTCGCTTCAGTCGTGTCCGACTCTGTGCGACCCCAGAGATGGCAGCCCACCAGGCTCCCCGGTCCCTGGGATTCTCCAGGCAAGAAAAGTGGAATAGGTTGCCATTTCCTTCTCCAATGCATGAAAGTGAAAAGTGAAAGTGAAGTCGCTCAGTCGTGTCCAACTCCTAGCGACCCCATGGACTGCAGCCTACGAGGCTCCTCTGTGCATGGGATTTTCCAGGCAACAGTACTAGAGTGGGGTGCCATTGCCTTCTCCGACATATACATATATCCCCTCTTTTTTAGATTTCTTTTCCATTTAGGTCACCACAGAGCATTAAATAGAGTTTCCAGTGGTATACAGTAGGTTCTCATTAGTTATCTACTTTATACATAGTAGTGTATATATGTCAATCCCAACCTCCCCATTCATCCCACCCCCAGCTCCCCTTCTGGTGTCCATACATTCTTGATGCTCTCTATGTCTGTGTCTCTATTTATGCTTTGCAAATAAGTTAATCTGTACCGTTTTTCTAGATTTCACATATAAGCAGTATTATACAATATTTGTTTTTCTCTTTCTGACCTACTTCACTCTGCATGAAACTCTCTAGGTCCATCCACATCTCTCAAAATGGCATTATGTCATCCTTGTGGCTGAGTAATATTCCATTGTATTCCATTGTGTATATATACATCAATCGTCTTTATCTAGCCCACTCCAATAATTTTGGCTTGGCCATATAACCTTCTCTGTTCTTCAGTCTGACGGTCTTCTACATGAGTTGCTTTGGCCAAAAAGCATAAGCAGAATGCATAAGGAAAACCCTTGTACTCTTGGACTTGCTTTCATGTGTCTCTTTCATCACCAAGAGAAGAACATGCTCTTCTCAGCCTGCTAGTCTGCTGAGAAAGATGACAGACATGTGGGGCAGAGCCTCATTAAAAGAGAATCCCTGTTGGAACAGAACCCTCACAAGATTGATGCATACAAAGTTTTAAAAATAGAAACAAATATAAGAAAAGTGCAATCAATGAACATGTATCACTAGATAAATTACTCCAAATAAATTATAAAGAATCTGATCTTGCTTTTAAAAAGTTCAAGAAGTAATACAAGAGTTAAGAAACATTTTTTCTATCACTACATTGTAAAGCAATTATACTCCAATTTTAAAAAATACAAGTAAACATTTTAAGGTGACAGAAGTGGGTTTAGCGAAAATATGGCAAAAACAAAAACATTACAGATTTGAAGAGCACACTAAAATTAAAAAAAAACCTTTCTGGAAACACATGTACATGGTTATGAAGGTTAAAAATTATGTACATCATGTCCAGATGGAAACATGGACTTCAGGATAAGGAAGAAATCATGTACGTATCATGGCAGAAAAGTGAGACACAAACAAGGGTTAAAAATCAGATTGGCCCCAAGTTCTCTTCTGTAAAACTCTAATCAGTGCCCAAAACTACAGCACCAAGACTTACAAAGACCTGAAGAAAAAGAGTGAGAAAAGCTTTATTTGATTATGTTGTTGAATTTTTTCTGTTCTTATTGAGAAACATTACCGATATGTTTGTTAGGTGTCCTTTGTTACCATCTGTTTTTAATCGTGTGTGTTCTAGTTCATCTCCGAGAGTACTCATTCTGTACCCAAAGCCTGTCCCCAGTTGCTTATTGCACTGCACTCACTGATTTCTGCCCTAGGATCAGCTGTTTGCTGAAGAACAGCAGAAGGACGTGGGATGTGAGACAGGGACTGACCCAGACTAGTCAACAGCTTCCATACCGCATTGCTGCCTGACTCCTTCTCTTATTAAGATGCTCTTTCCTTTTCTCTAGAGTCTCATCTTCCTTTTATTTTCAAAATTCAACAGTTGTGAGAGTCTCAAGAAACCCCCAGGACTTCCTTGGTGGTCCAGTGGTTAAGAATTGGCCTTGCAATGCAGGGGAAATAGGTATGATCCCTGGTCGGGGAAGTAAGAACCCACATGACTTGGGGCAATCAGCAGCAAGGAAGAACCTGTGTGCCACAGCTGTCTCAACGCAACCAAATAAACAAATAAATATTTTTAAATGAGAGACTTCTAGAGTAGGTAACGTGAAAATTTTAAACGTCAGTTCATCAAAAAAACATAAATAAAATGAAAATATTAACATACAACAGAGAAATCATTTGCAATATATTAGGTACAAAAGACTAATATTCTTTATCTATAAAAGGCACACACAGGTTAGTGAGAAATTCTTAGTTGAAAAGTGGGAAAAAAATATGAAAATAAAATCTTTTATCCTATTTCTAATGCCTCAAAAAGACCTTACACAAAAGCAGTAATACAAATGGCCCTAAAGTATTTTTAAGAATCTCTCACTACTAAGATTTCCTTAAATCTTATACTGCCAACTACTGCGAAGTAAGATGACATTTTTATAGATGCTTTCTGAAAGGCAATTTGAAAAATTACTTATTCATTTGGCTGTGCCGAGTCTTAGTTGTGGCACAAGCTATCTGCAGTCTTCATTGTGACATGCGGTATATTTAGTTGTGGCATTTGGGATCTATTTCCCTGACCGGGGATCAAACATGGGCCCCTGTTTGGGGAGCTTACAGTCTTAGCCACTGAACCACCAGGGAAGTCCCATGAAAAGCAATTTGATAGCATAAATCAAAGGTCTTACAACTGCACCTGGTTTTTGACCCCAAGATTTTGCTTCAACAAATACATTTTCCTAGAAATGTATTCAAAGAAAATAATCACAAATATGAGCAAAGAGGATTTGCAAACATTTTCATAGCAGCATTATTTGCAACTTCAGAAAAACTAATGAACTTAAATGTTCAGCAGTAAATAATTAGTTAATAAAATATAACACACCAAATGATGCAATATTATGAAGACATTAAATATTGTGATAATAAATACAAAAATATCTAATAGATATAAATATGCCTTATATTGTTAAATCTTTACAAAGTTATCCAAATACTTTTACAAAGTTATCCAAATACTTTTTAAAAGATACATATATATGCTACTACTAAGACTATTGGAAATACATACAACAAAATCCCAACAGCTGTCAGAATGAAAGGTGATTTTATTCATCTTTGTCCTTTCCTGTATTTTCCACATTTTTTTCCTGAGTATGTTTAGTGCTTTTAAATCAGGAGAAAAAAAATGGAAATTTCAAAAGAGAGAGTGAAGGGAATTCAGAGTCCTTTAATACTAACAGTGAGTTTTTATTAATAAAATACTTATTCTTCCTTTTTAAAAAATTTTTTTCAATATAACATGTTATTATATTTATAAATGAAGACTTAGGGAACAAATGCATTTCTGAGTATTTGTCCACAATAATTTATAGCATATATTGGCTGGAGCTGTTCAGTGCTGACAAATTCCAGAAAGTAATTGCATAAAATTCTTGGAGAGGAAATTGCTTTATGCTTCCATGCTATTTATGGAAATTAGCATCTTTGTAAAAATAAACTGAGAGCAATCACAATCATAGACCTTGAAATGTGGTTTCCATAAGATGTTAGCTTTGCTGCTTTAAGACCCATTAGCAATGTGGAGGGGAAACACTGCCGGTTTTTTTTTTTTTTTTCCCTGTTATGAAACTATTGCATATAATTGGTTTTTTCCTCTTGGATCCTTAATCCCTCCCTTTCTCCTGACTGCTTCCCTTTGGAATGCATATGCACTGAAGTATTCACTTTGCTCCTTAAAACCTTTCTAATGACCCTGTTCCCTTCTCAAAGAGTATTACCTATTCTCTTTATCCAGTGCCTCACCTTTTGCAATTTACAGCTTGCCCACAAAATGACTCCTTCAAACATAACTGACAATTTCCCAAGATTGGGGTGAAATTTTCACCCCTCTGTGTTCCTAAAGCAAGCTCAAAACCTAAAGGAATCTTCCATACTTCCTTTGTTCTCTCTCAATCCCACATAATCACTAGTCAAGATCTATCCCTTCAGGCTCTAAAATGGTGCCCAGAATCACATCCTCTGGTCAATGACTAACTCCCCGACCCCTCTCCCCACTTACTCTCCCACCCCATGTACTCTTGTGAACAGTTAAAGTTCTCATCATTACCAACCTGCACTGGTACCAACAATGTACCAAGTATCTCTGACTTGAATGTGCTCCTAGTGGTCCAATGGAATCATTCTAAAATTTTTTTAATATTTATTTATTTAGTTCTTTGGCTGTGTCAGGATTTATTTGCAGCGCACAGGATCTGGGATATTTAGTTGCAGCATGCGAACTCTTTGTCGTGGTATGAGAGATTCAGTTCCCCAATCAAGGATTGAATCTGGACCCCCTGCATTGGGAGTGTGGAGTCTTAGCCACTGGACCAGCAGGAAAGTCTCTCCAACGGAGTCTTAATAGCGTCTTTCCCATCACCTCCTGATCAACGCCCAAGGCTTCTGTACTGCCCATTGAGCCAAGCCCACTTTGCCATTTATTTAGCATGCTCGGCAAGGTCCTCTCTAGTGTAGCCACAGAATAACTTTGTTCATCCTTACTTCATACTCCATGCTGTCAAATATCTTACTCTTCAAATTTAGTGTCAGTGGAAACCAAGAGGACAAAACTGAATGAAGAACCGTTTCTGAGATGGAAAAAGGGAAGTTGAAGGGTATGGGCAGGAGCAACGGTGAAGAAGGTCTCCAGAGAGATCCCGGGAGTCTGGGTCAAATGAGCAGAACGTGGAGAATGTGGGCACTGAGACGGAGCCGGGTGGGTGGTGAGGACTTCTATCGAGGAAGTGCTGAGGCCTCCAAGGAATACGCTGGTGGAAGCATGCAGCAGCTCATGGATATATTAATCCGCAGCCCATGGAAGAGGCAGGCGGAAACCTCTCACAGATACTGGGCCTCTTCCATTTTAGTGAGGTCACCAAGAAGAAAGGAAGAAAGAGAGAGAGAGAAGAAGGGAGGGAGGGAGGTAGGAAGAAAGAAAGGGAGAGAGAGAAAAAAAATGAGAGAGGGAGGGAGGGAGGTAGGGAGGGAGGAAAGGAGGAAGGAAGAAAGAGAGCAAGAACAAGAGAGAGAGGAAGAAAGAGAAAGAAAGGAAGGAGGAAGGAAGGAAGGGAGAAAGAGAAAAGGAGGGAGGGAGGGGAGGGGGAAGGAAGTTATCAAAAGTGTGTTTTATTTCCAATGTTTACATTTAACAGTTGATGTAAAAATACACACTTTTTTATCTTTTCGATGTAGAGATAATCCTATTAGAAGAGAATATTAACAGCCTATCTTTGAAAGCCTGAATGACTATGAGACCTGGCCCCTCGGATGATAACCCCAGGCAGGAGCCTCTGGAGAGAAAAACCAGCAGTGACTGAGGCTGCCCAGGGAGAGCATGTGGACATGGAACTAAGTAGCTTTTAGAAAGAGTCAGAAACAAGACGATGGCTCAGACGGTGAAGAATCCGCCTGCCAGTGCAGGAGACGCTGGTTCAGTCCTCGGGTCAGGAATATCGCCTGGAGGAGGAAATAGCAACCCACTCCAGTATTCTTGCCTGGGAAATCCCACGGACAGAGGAGCCTGGTGGGCTACAGTCCATACGGTTGCAGAGAATCAGAAACCCATGCATTCAAATAAGTGATCAAAAATGTTCACTTGCTTTTGCTGTTGTTTAGTTGCCAAGTTGTCTGACTCTTTGCGAACCGTGGGCTGTAGCTCGCAAGGCTCCTCTATCCATGGACTTCTCCAGGCAAGAATACTGGAGTGGGTCGCCATGCCCTCCTCCAGGGGATCTTCCCGACGACCCAGGGATCGAACCTGTGTCTCTTGCATTGGCAGGCAGATTCTTTACCACTGCAGCACCTGGGAAGCCCCAGCCCTAGGACTAGAACCAATTAAAATCGGTATCTATCAAAATAGTCACAGGGACCTTTCTCAATGCCAAAACACTGGAATTTAGGAGGCAGAGCAGATGACAAAGAGGATCTAAGTATACACATTCTAAAGGGAACTACCAGGCTTTCCCTGGGGGTCCAGTGGTTAAGATTTGCCTTTCACTGTAGGGGGCGCAGGGTCAATCCCTCATCAAGAAGCTAAGGGCCCACATGCCTTGTGGCCAAAAAAACCAAAACAGAAGCAATATTACAAAAAAATTCAATAAAGACTTTTAAAAAAATGGTCCACATCAAAAAAAAAACTTTTAAAAAAAGTATAAGCAAAAAATAGAGAGAACTACCAACATAAGGTGGATCTTACCCTTAGAGTTCCTTAAGAAGGGACACCAGCCACCACCCCACTCCTTCCCCTCTAAGACAGAGAACTGAGATGCACTGAAGGAAAAAAAAAAAAAAAAAGAATCACTCATAGAGATCAGGGATTCCTGCAAGGAGGGACTGTCAATCCACTCTCTAAGTGGGCATCAGCTTAGACTGGATCCACTGATCTGTCCTGGCAGAGAAAGACTGGAGAACTGAAGGGAGCTGTCCAGATAGGGAGGAGGCAGTGCTGGAGCAGCCTCTACCCCCACCATCTGCACAGCATGGATGCGAACACTATAGCCCTCCAGGCACATCTGTCATGGAATTCTCCAGACAAGAATACTGGAATGGGTTCCCACTTCATTCTTGAGAGGATCTTCCCAACCCAGGGATCAAACCTGAGTCTCCTGTGTCTCCTGCATTGGCAGGCAGATACTTAACCACTGAACCACCAGGGAAGCCCATGGATCAAGTGGTCAACACCAAAGGATCTGGATTCAAACCATTCTGCCAGCATCCACTCAACTGGGCTGCCTGGAAGAGGATCCCAGCAGTATGAGACAAGCTGGAGCTGGGCCTCCTA
Source organism: Oreotragus oreotragus (assembly GCA_006410675.1). Taxonomy (NCBI): domain Eukaryota; kingdom Metazoa; phylum Chordata; class Mammalia; order Artiodactyla; family Bovidae; genus Oreotragus; species Oreotragus oreotragus. Next base: position 29,834 of record SJYX01002655.1, read on the forward strand.
CTTCAGAAAAGGCAGGCGCTGCAGAACCCTCTGAAGAACTCACACGTGCCACCCAGGGAGTGGGCAGAGAGTCAATGAGAGCCGGACAGATGATGACAAGGACCACACAGTGGCATCCAGTTAAGAGCTGTTTGCCCTTCTCCCCATCCCCTCTCCTTGTTTCCAACTTCAGCAAAGCTGGACCCAGAATAACTAAAAGGAAGAAGGATTTCCAAACCAGTCCTCACCACTGGTTGAGGTGAGAGGAGAATGGATCCCAGTACAACCCCACTTCAGTTACCTGGAGCCCTGTGTTAAGGCTAGACTAGACAGAAGGGAGATGAGATTTAAATCAAGTGGGGAATTGAAATTTTAAATTGGACTGGACTTTTAATAAATGCAGGGTTTCTCTGGTGATCCAGTGGTTGAGGATCTGCCTGCCAATGCAGGGGACACAGGTTCGATCCCCAGTCCAGGAAGATCCCACATGCCGTAGAGCAACTAAATCCGTGTGCCACAACTACTGAGCCTATTCTCTAGAGCCTGGGAGCACCAACAACTGAAGCCCATGGACCCTAAAGCCTGCGCTCCACAAGAGAAGCCACTGCAATGAGAAGCCCGCACAACACAGCTAGAGAGTAGCCCCCACTCGCCACAACTAGAGAAAGCCTGTGTGCAGCAACGGAGACCCAGCACAGCCAAAACCCTAAAAATAAATAAATAAAAATAAATAAATAAATGCAAGAGAGTTTGCCCAAGAGTGCACGGAGGCATGGAAACAGATTGGATTTGGCCAGGCATAGCTGGAGCCCATGACTGGCTTTGTGTTTATATCTGCCTGAGCTGAGACTTCTCAATGAAGAAGGCTGGAAGAGGGTTGGAACAGCAGCAGCTGTCTTCTCAGGGAAGATCTGGGTCCCTGAGGAGAAGGCCCAGAGCAACAGGAAGCATCCAGGGCCAGGGCATGACAGGAAGAGGGGAGGCCTCTCCAGCTGCCTGACTGAAGGGAACAGCGAGCTCCTCCAGAAATGGTCAAGAGCGAGTTAGGAAAACACGAGGCTGCAGACCTCATGGCTTGCTCTGCAATCTATCATGATTATTGTGGTCAGTGATTATAAAGGCTTCAGTTTTAGCTGATTCAATAAAGATAATCTAGTTTTTATTAAGTGAATTGGCACATCCCTTCCTCCTTGCATCTCAGCCTCACAGGGCTGTTAACTCTCCATCAACCAACTGCAGCAAAGCCCACGTGCAGCAAAGAAGATCCAATGCAGCCAAAAAAAAAAAAAAAACCCAGAATGATTCATTTAGTTCAGTCCAGTCGCTCAGTCATGTCTGACTCTTTGCTACCCCATAAGCTGCAGCACGCCAGGCTTCCCTGTCCTTCACTATCTCCTGGAATTTGCTCAGATTCATGTCTATTGAGTCTGTGATGCCATCCGACCATCTTTTCCTCTGTCGTATGCTTCTCTGCCTGCCCTCAGTCTTTCCCAGCATCAGGGTCTTTTCCAGTGAGTCGGCTGTTCACATCAAGTAGCCAGAGTGCTGGAGCTCCAGTTTCAGCATGGTGGTGGCAGCACTTATAAGGAAAAGTGAAAGTGAAGTCGCTCAGTCGTGTCTGCCGACTCTTTGCCACCCCATGGACTGTAGCCTACCAGGCTCCTCCGTCCATGGGATTTTCCAGGCAAGAGTACTGGAACGGGTTGCCATTTCCTTCTCCAGGGGATCTTCCCAACCTAGGGATCGAACCCAGGTCCCCCGCATTGTAGGCAGACTCTTTTACCGCCTGAGAGAGACTAAAGACGACCCCAAGGGGACTTCCCTGGCTGTCCAGCAATTAAGACTCTGTGCTTCCAATGCAGGCGGCAAGGGTTCAATCCCTGGTCAAGGAACTAAGATTCTACGTGCCATGTGGTGTGGCCCCCCCAATTTTTTTTTTAAAGACGACTCCAAGGGTCTCCCAAACAACCAAATCCTCAGAGGAGGGGCAGCTTTGAAACAAATCCAGGCTGACACTAAGGAGATAACCAAGTATCCAGCCCTCAGACAGGAGCAGAAACTGATCTAGCCTTCACTGAAACATTCACCCATGCCCTGTGATGGGACCACCCACAGCTGCCGGAACCTTCCCTGAGAAGATCAAGTCCCACCTCCCAGCCTCTGCAGCATTCTCCCTTCTCAGCTGATGCCTCTTGGGTACCCCCTACAGTTCCCCAGCAGAAATTACAGGCACTTCGCTTGTTGGAAGGACATCAAATCAGGCAATCCTAAAGGAAATCAACACTGAATATCCACTGGAAGGACTAATGCTGAAGCCGAAGCTCCAATACTTTGGTCACCTGAGGCGAAGAGCCAACTCATTGGAAAAGACCCTGATGCTGGGAAAGATTGAGGGCAGGAGGAGAAGGGGGCGACAGAGGATGAGATGGTTGGATGGCATCAATGGACACAAGTTTGAGCAAACTCTGGGAGACAGTGAAGCCTAGACAGGGAAGCCTAGCATGCTGCACTCCATGGGGTCGCAGAGTCAGACACGACTCAGCGACAGAACAACATTTGCTTTAAAAGGTTACTATATCAAGGGCATTTACTACGTGCTGTTTAGTCACTCAGTCAGTCGTGTCTGATTCTTTGTGACCCAATGGACTGTGTTCCCCCAGGCTTCTCTGTCCATGGGATTCTCCAGGCAAGAATACTGGAGTGGGTTGCCATCTCCTTCTCCAGGAGATCTTCCTCACCCAGGGATCAGACCCACATCTCCTATATTGACAGGTGGATTCTTTACCTTTGAGCCACCTGGGAAGTCATGCCAAACAGCTTTTTTTTCTGTTCACAATGGATTAACTCCTTCAGAAAAGTCTGTGAGGTAGGCATCCCCTCTCTACAAATGTGGACACTGAGATGCAGAGATGTTTGTATAATAGGCCTTGAAGTGGTGCAGCTTGGATTCCAACAGCCGATGCTGCAAATGATAAAGACAACTAGCCTGAAATCTCCATTTACAACCTCCTGTCCACACACTGCCCCATACATGGAATCAACACTGCCAAGCCACACAGATATGGAAAAATCCAAAAGAGGTCAGTGAGTGATTCAAGCTGGAAAGACACTGCCCTTGGCCAAAGGTCAACAGACTGCCTCAAAGCTCATTTTAATTTTATAGGGTGGAAGAAAACAAAACGAAGCCCCGTGCCGTGAAGCCTCAGCCCCATTTGACCAGGAACAAATCTCTGTTTCAGATCTGATGAGATGGAAAAGAAAGTCTCCACCCACCATGCCCCAACCCTATACCTCACTGACCACAGAAATCCTAAGATTACCCTGAAAAGATGTACATCTGTTCTAATAAAAGCAATCTATTAAAATGTAGATGGGGTAGCATCAATAAAGTCAATAATGGGGGAGAAGCTGTACCTCACTAACCAGTTCTGTATGAGTCACAGAAATCATGGGACACTGGAGCTGAAAGGGGCCTTAGAAACACTAAGTCTGAGAGTATAATGCGAAGCAGAGAGGTCTGATTAATCTCTCTCAGGGTGTATCTCTTTATTTATGTACACAAGCCCATCTAAGAGATGTAACAGCCTTATTAAGCGTCAGGTCCTTTGCCAGACCCTGTGAGTACAGAGGCCACTAAGCCATGTGATGACAAGTTACATGGTCAGGGAGGGGCTGCCTTGTTCTAATTCACACTAGATACTGAATGGACCAGCATGTTCTAATTCACACAGGGTGCAGTATGGGTTCGAAGCAGCCCTCAGGACAAAATACTTAGATGTGTTCTGCACTTTGTTAGTTTTTAAAGGTTTTATTGATGTGGGCCATTTTAAAGTCATCATTGAATTTGTTACAAAACTGCTTCTGTTTTATGTTTTGGTCTTTCAGTCACAAGGCATGTGGGATCCTAGCTCCCCTACCAGAGATCAGACCCACACCCCCTGCATTGGAAAGCAAAGTCCCAACCACTGGACAGCCAGGAAATCTTGTTCTGCATCTTCCCTGGTGGCTCAGTCAGTAAAGAATCCACATACAATCCACATGCAATGCAGCAGACTGCCTGCCATGCAGGAGACTCGGTTCAATGCCTGGGCTGGGATGATCCCCTGGAGAAGGGAATGACAGCCCACCCCAGTATTCTTGCCTGAGAAATCCCATGAACAGAGGAGCCTGACGGGCTACAGTCCATGGGGTCACAAAGAGTCAGACACGAGTTAGCGCCTAAATCATCAACAAACTGCTTGGCTGAATCCAGTCTACAAATATATTTGTCTGGCTTGGAACCCTTTAAAAACTAGGAGATCACATAGAAGGTCTAGATAACCAGCTATTTTGAGCAACAGTATGATCCTGAGTTTGCACTCTCATTTGGCAATGATGGCTGGAATTGAGTAGAGGCTGCCCTTAAGAGATGGAGAAGGTACCATCAACTTTGCCACAGTCTCAGCTATTCCCAATTGCCTCTCAGGCAAGGCAAGCTTCCTTTCTTGGTTGGCGTCTGCCCAGAAAGTATATGATGATACAGTGCTAGAGCTGTCCCCCCCAGACTGGTGAGAAAGACAAGAGACTAAAGAGAGGTTGCATAGGGCAGGCATACTGGTGGCCTCCACTCCATCTTCCGGAGCCTGCAGGAGCTGGGCCGGGCCGGTTGCTGGCACAACCAGTAGTACAGTGGGCAGCTTTGCACTTGGCCTATTGCTGGCATCCTCATCTGGATGCGGGGGCTGTGAGCCATGGGCCACTGCTGCCCCGCCCACCAGGTGCATCAGCCTCCTCACTGGACGCTGGGCTTCTCCAACGAGCACCTCGTGCCCTTCCCCTCCAGCAATCCAAAAACCCAGGTGCCTCTACAGGACCCACCTGCTTGCCGTGCAGCCCAGCCCCACCAGTCAAGTGATCACCACTGACCCCAAGCTGCCTGTGGAGGCGGCGGCTAAGAACTGCGCCAAGAAGCTGAGAATGGAATGGCCTTCCTAAGGGATTCCATTCTGGTTTTCAATCTGTTGATTCTGGGTGTAGATCCCGATGGTAGCCCCCTGCTCACCCTTCCCAGACCCGAATCTCCTGCACGATCAGGAGTCACCCCCATTGGCGACTCTCCCAGACACCTCAGCAGCAGGGGACCCTCACACTTCCCTGCTGAACGCAGCTAGCACTGTCATCTTTGTGGCCAGTGGAACAGGCAAGACAGCCATTCTAAAGTACATTTGGGAGGATGAGGAGGAAAACCAGTCTCCACCACCCTGGTCCAGCTCTGCACGGGGAGACTTTGCTGGTTTCTGGAAGAGGCAGTATCCCAACTCCTGACCTTGCCTCTCAAGAAGTATTCCACTTTGTAACCAGCACCAAGAGATGCTACAGCTGAGACTATGCACAGCCCAAGTAGGCAGAGGCCTTCCGGGGCTGGGACCTGCTGCCAGCCCACTACAGACTTTATTTTAGAAAAGCAGTGTTGTGTCAGTGGAAGCTGAAAGGGTGCATCCACCAGTGCTGCCAGGGGGCTCAGGCTATGTGCCATGACTCAGGTGACTCAGTTATTAGAAAGAGTATTTGTGTGTATAAAGAAAGAAATAGGGAGGGGAAGGGAAAAAGGGGAAGACAGAAAGAAAGAGTGAAAAGAACTACAAAACAGTATGTGTTGATGGACGTACACACAGAATACTTATTTAGTGGCTGAACTAAGGCCAGAAACTGGGCTCTGCCCATTCATCATGCCCTGGCCTCCAGCAGTCGTATGCCTCTCCAAGGCACATGCAGAGAGCCATTCCAGACTGAAACAGAAAGGATCCATCTCAGCCCCAAGTCACCCCTTGTATATAGTATCCACTGTGGTATTAGGACTCAGAGAGGACCCAAGGGATTGGATTATTCTTACAGCTAAGGCAACGAGAAATACCATTTGCTGGAGGTAAGAAACAAAATTAGATTCTCTTTGGTATGCGATTAACATCAGTCACACTACATCTTAGGTGATTTAGAATAATACTCCTAAGTAAACTGAGGGATGTCCACCATCCCTCTTCCCTATCTTATTACCTGCAGGAGGGCAGAGTGCATGAAGACCAGCCACATTAGCTGCCACCAGGGGCTCTTCTGGGAAGCCATGGGGTCGGGTCTCCTGGGGGTGTCTCACTTGTAGCCTAAAGAGGAGAAAAGATTTGGTTTCCGTTCAGCTCCAGACCCAGCAGTGGCAACACTCATGACTTACCAGATCAACAGAGAGATTAACCCTGAGTCCCACATACTGTCTTGGAAAGCTTTGTGTTGGCCCTGGATGGAGCTACCCACTGTAGAGTACAGGCTGCCTGGGGCTCTCTTTAGGAGGAGTCCATATCAAAGTCAAGAGGGCAGCTAGACCCGCCTGCACGGTGCAGCCCACACCTCCAGCCCTCCAAAAGCCAAGCCATCTCTGCACCAACCACTTCCCAGCCCATTTGTCAGCAGCAGGGTGTGGCTGTTGGCATCCGATTCAGGGAAGCCAGCGTGGAGCCAAGGGTTAGGGCACCTGCCAGCTTCTGCTACTTCAGGCACAAATAAGTCTAAGCCCTACTAAGCCAACCCAGAGAGGGAAAGGAAACTGCCTAAGATCACATCGCAAGACAGTGACCATTCTAGGACTGGTATGCAGGTCTTCTGCTAGTGTGAGGCTTTCCCCACCAGAAGACACCGTTCATCGTCCTCAGAACCCCCGCCCTGTAGCCAGCGAGCTGAGTGAGGAGGAGTTCAGAGGGTACAGCCTTGGAGAAGCCAACGAGCACAATAGGTGAGGGCAAACCAGCGGGAGACTGGAGGGCAGCGGGGGCTTTCCTCAGAGTCCTCCTGACGGTTTGCAAGGAAATCAGGATGGCTCGAGCCTGGAAAAGCCGAAAAGCCGCGGTCACCCTCGCCTCTCGCTTGGCCTCGCGGGCGCCTTGGCGAGCTGGTGTCCGGGGGCGGGTCGGTGGCTTCTCTCCATCTGGAGAAAGCATTAAGGGCCTGGCCTAATGCGATCCGCAAATGTGCTGCTGTTTCCGACCTGAGGCGGCGACTCTGGGCCGAAGGGAGGCGGCCAGTGCGGGGCCCTGGGACTGTGCGCCCCCTCGCTCGCTCCCACCAGCGGCCCCCAGCGCGCACTCCTCCTCCGAGAATCCGCCGCCTGGCGGTCCCCGCGCCCCCGCTGCGTCCCGGTCCTGCATGCCCACTGGCCGCGGCGGGCGCGTCGCGCAGCCCTTGGCGCTCCAGGCGCTCGCAATCCGCTTGCCAAGCGGCCGGACCTTCCGACGCCCGTTTTCTACCTAGAAAGCCCCCAATCCGAAGAGTCCCCAAGTCGGTAGAGTTCCCTCACGCTCAAGCGTCCCCGAATGTCTCTCCTCTAAACCACTGGGACCCACGGAGCCTGCCCGGCCAGAGGTCTCCGAGCCTCGCCGAGCGCCCAGGTCCTGAAGTTCCCGGGAACCGAGTCGTGCCCTGACGCTCGGAGCCCCTCAACCCCGCTGCACCGTCTTGCTCCCCCTCACACCCGCGGTGGAAGGGCCTTCCCGCCCCCCCGGGCGCCGAGCTCCGAGCTCCCACCTGGTGCCACAGAAGCGTCTGGGACGTGCAGCCGGGCGGCGCGGGCTCGGCGCGCGCTGGGGAGAGGCGGACGGGTGCGGCCCGGTCCACACCTCGCGCGGGATCGGGGACCAGTACCTTCCCCGACGCCGGCCTCCAGCCCGCGGCGCCGCAGTCGCCGCCGCCGCCGCCGCCGCTGAGAAGTTAAATGGGGCTGGGACGGGGGCCGCCCCGCCTCTCCCGCCCCCTCCGGGCGTGCGGAGCGCGGCGCTGGCCCCGGCCCAGAAGCGGAGGGCGCGCGCCGCCACCTGCACCGCCCGGCAAGTGCACGGCGCGCCCGGGCGCCCGCCCGCCCTCGCGTCGACCCCGCGCCCTCCGCCCTTGCCGGGGACGCCGCGGGCTCGAAGGGAGCGCGTGAGAGGCGGGAGCCGAGCGGCTCGGAGCGCGCGGGGCTGCGGCGACGGCGAGACTCGGCTGGAACGCTCCTCCGCCCGCTTCCTGGAAGCCACTCCTCGCCCTGGGCCGGCCGCCAGGCGCGGTGCCAAGAGCCGGGACTGCCGACGCCGCCACCGCCGCCGCCGGCAGGCGCGCAGGGAAAAGCGGCCGCTGAGCCGCGAGCCAGCCGGGACGCCCCGCCTCAGCCGGAGCCGGGAGCGGGGATGCCATCGCCACCCCCCCCACCCCAACCTCCCCGAACCTCCGCCCGCCCCGCCCGGGCCCGGGCGCCGACTCTGCTAAGTCAGGCCCAGCGGCCACACGGAGGTTTGCCCGGAACCGCTGGCTCGTGCCTGCGAGCCTCCGGCGCTCCCGGCCAGGCATGACCAAAGTCGGAGACCAGTGGCCCCTCCCGGCCTGCCCGCCTTCACCTCCAGCGGCGCCCAGAGCACACTCTGGGCCTGGGCCAGTGGACTCTGGTGAGCTCGCTCCCCACTCCCCACTTGGCTACCAGGGACCACCAGCGACCTGGTGCCTCTTGCTATGAGCCGAGCTTGGGTAACAGAGCTGCGCAGCTGCCCAAACACTGGGGAGCCCAGGCCTGAGATTTGGGGTGGCGGTGTGGGCGAATTTCCTCGTGGAGGTGGTGAGAAGTAGGCCTTGACCTAATCTCAGAGGTATGAATCCAAGGGCCTCGGGATGACTTTAAAAATCTCATTAGGCCTAGGGCGAAGTCTTCACAGTCCCCATTTCCTTGGGTGCCTAGTGTGCGGCAGCCACGTGCCAAGCTCTTCATGTGCAGCTCGTCTTCACAAGAGCCCTATGGTGTTAGTAGCATTCTTCCCATTTCATGGATGGGGAAGCTGAGACCCAGGGGACACATAACTTGTAGCCATTGAGTTGCAAAGTCAAGGCTGGAGCCCGCATTTCCTTTCTCTAAAGGCTCCACTGTTCAGCCCTCAAGGTTGTCTCCTGCCTGTTCTGTGGTTGGTACCTTACCGGTGGTGGCAGAGTTTTATCCAGAGGAGCTGGTGCTGCCTGTCTACCTCCCTCATCTTCTCTTCCTTACTGTGGGACTTCCTCTGGCCCAGAGGAGGACCTCCAAGACTGTCTCTATCTCTCCACTCCAGGTAAAATGACTGGAATCTTTTAGGAAGTGAGCAGCGGACAGTCAGTGTGAAGGAGGCAGAGGAGAGACTGGTCACTAAGTGCAGGGGAGGCTGGGCTAAACCAGAAAGAATGCAGCCATGTACAATTGATTCTCCTTATTTGCCATGTGAGTTTTGTTCTTATAAAGTCAAAAGAACTTTAAAATGAATTTGGGAATACCAAACCATTGCTCCTGGGGAAAGCACAGGATTCGACTCCTGCCAGCCTCTGAGCTAAAAAGCTACCTGGTAGATGGTAACGTGTCCACTTGCAATGTGGGAGACCCAGGTTCTATCCCTGGGGCAGGAAGATCCCCTGGAAAAGGAAGTGGCAACCCACTCCAGTATTCTTGCCTGGAAAATTCCATGGATGGAGGAGCCTGGTGGGCTACAGACCATGGGGCCACCGAGAGTCAGACATGACTGAGCTACGTTCTCGTCAACTGATCAATACATAACATTAATTTGTGTGTGTTTCCCCTTAAAGACATATTTGTTGTTATTCTTGTTGTTTAATCCCTAAGTCATGCCCAACTTTTCTGTGTCCCCATGGACTGTAGCCTGCCAGGCTCCTCTGTCTATGGGATTCTCCAGGCAAGAATACTGGAATGGGTAGCCATTCCCTTCTCCAGGGGATCTTCCTCACCCAGGGATGAAACCCACGTCTCCTGCACTGCAGGAGGATTCTTTACCCTGGAGCCACCAGGGAAGCTCTAAACACATCTTCAGTTCAGTTCAGTTCAGTCACTCAGTCGTGTCCAGCTCTTTGTGACCCCATGAATTGCAGCACGCCGTGCCTCCCTGTCCATCACCAACTCCCAGAGTTCACCCAAACCCACATTCATCGAGTCAGTGATGCCATCCAGCCATCTCATCCTCTGTCGTCCCCTTTTCCTCCTGCCCCCAATCCCTCCCAGCATTAAAGTCTTTTCCAATGAGTAAACTCTTCGCATGAGGTGGCCAGAGTACTGGAGTTTCAACTTTAGCATCATTCCTTCCAAAGAATACCCAGGGCTGATCTCCTTTAGAATGGACTGGTTGGATCTCCTTGCAGGCCAAGGGACTCTCAAGAGTCTTCTCCAACACCACAGTTCAAAAGCATCAATTCTTCAGTGCTCAGCTTTCTTCACAGTCCAACTCTCACATCGATACATGACTACTGGAAAAACCATAGCCTTGACTAAAGACATCTTACTTAACATATATTATTGATTTATTAACGCTGAACCCACAATTTGTGCCCAAGTGAGTTTATCCCACAGGTATCTCTAACACAAGGGTTTTCTCCACAGGGCACATCGTGATTCTTCTGCTTTGGAGCATGAGAGAGCAAATCAGCATTGCTCTTGAGGGCCATTTTAAACAGACTCACCAAGAAGAAAAAAAGAATAAAACGTGAAAAGTGGCACTGAATAGGCCATCAGAGAATGCTCGTTTACAATATGAGAATTGAAACAAGGTGGAACATGGGACCTGGAAGAACCTGAGCTAGGAACACGTATATCAGGTAACTCAAAATTTCACCCCTCATCAGAGAACCATGAATGTGCTGCAAATCTTGATTTGGGGGACTGCAAATACATTTTAGCAAGTAGGCAAGTTTGTAGATACAGAATCTGCAAATAAAGAGGACTGACTGTGTGTGCTTCTCCTGCAAGGAGTAAACTCAAAGCCTGAGCTGAGCATAACACGCCTGCATGGTCAATTGCTCAGTCAGGTCCAAGTCTTTGTGACTCCATGGACTGTAGCCCGCCAGGCTCCTCTGTCCATGGGGATTTTCCAGGCAAGAATACTAGACTGGGTTGCCATTTTCTTCTCCAGGGAATCTTCCAGAACCAAGGATCAAACCCATGTCTCCTGCATGGTAGGTGTATTCTTTACCACTGAGCCACCTGGGATGCCCCTGTCAAGGTATGGTCGAGGAATGATTCCAAACACAATATACCAGACTCTGTTCCAGGTACTTCGCTGGTATTAACTGTCCTTACACAAGCCCCTGGTAGCTCAACTGGTAAAGAATCCACCTGCAATGCAGGAGCTCCCGGTTCGATTCCTGGGTCAGGAAGATCCGCTGGAGAAGGGATAGGCTACCCACCCCAGTATTCTTGGACTTCCCTGGTGGCTCAGCTGGTAAAGAATCTGCCTGCAATGTGGGAGACCTGGGTTTGATCCCTGGGTTGGGAAGATCCCCTGGAGAAGGGAATGGCTACCCACTCCAGTATTCTGGCCTAGAGAATTCCATGGACTGTATAGTCCATGGGGTCACAAAGACTGAGTAAAAGACTGAGTGCCTTTCACTTTCACACCAGCCTATGGGGTAAGTATCATGTTTATTCCACTTCACAAACTAGGAGACTGATGTAGAGAAAGGTGTAGACACCACATGTTCTTAGCAACTAGACAATACCACATCTCTCGTCATTCACCTTCCAAAATAGAGCCTATTGCAAAAATCACATGAATATTCCAAATGAAATGGAGGATTCAAAGAGAGCTTATGCATGTGCGGTGGCAGCCGGGCACTCGGTCTGACTCAGGAAGGCACCAAGAAGGCTCCTGCAGTGGAGGAGGGTGGGGTTGCTAGAAGCATTTGAGCTGCTGGGCTCTCAGGAATAAATGGCTGCGCGGGGACTTCCTGTCTCATGTTCCTTGGCACACTCTCGACTCTGGCATCAGCCTCCAGGGACTGCTCACACCGAGGAGGAGGCCAGGGATGGGCCTCTCTCTCCCACAAGTGCCGGGGAACGTCAGGCCAGCCCTCTCAAGGAACGGTTGGGAGAACAGTCAGGGAACTGGTGAAAAGCAGAGGGCGAAGCATCATCAGTTCCCTGATGGAAGCTCCCCTTCCCGCTCTCCCTGGCGGGTGGAGTGGTCAGTCCTGTGAGTGCCCTTAAGGCACTGTGAGTTAGCGTTACCCACCCAAGCTCTGTCTGCTCACCGCACAGCAGGCCAAAATCAAGGGACCAGGTGTTGAGGCAAGGAATAGTGACTTTATTCAGAAAGCCAGGCATCTGAGAAGATGGAGGACTAAAGTTCTAGAGTACCATTTTATGGGGTCTGGACACCAGTTTCTTTTATAGAACAGAGAGAGGGAAGAGGTGAGGAAGTAAAATAAAAAGGCCATGGGTCTTGCAGACTATCTCCTGGCTTGGCCAGCACTGGGGAGCTAGGAGAAGATGTATTAACTTCTTCAGGGGTCAGGGTGTCTCCCTGGGAGCTGAACAAAGGTACTTTAGTTTAACATCAGGCAGAGGGGCAGGGCGGAGAAGGCCATGGCACCCCACTCCAGTACTCTTGCCTGGAAAATCCCATGGACGGAGGAGCCTGGAAGGCTGCAGTCCATGGGGTCGCTGAGGGTCGGACACGACCAAGCGACTTCACTTTCACTTTTCACTTTCATGCATTGGAGAAGGAAATGGCAACCCACTGCAGTGTTCTTGCCTGGAGGATCCCAGGGACGGGGGAGCCTGGTGGGCTGCCGTCTATGGGGTCGCACAGAGTTGGACACGACTGAAGTGACTTAGTAGTAGTAGTAGAGGGGCAGGGTTCCCTGAGGCAGGCCATTATGTGTGCTTACAGCCACAGACAGCATCCTTTTAGTGATGAGAGTATCAAAAGCAACAGGAAGCAAAGCTTAAAATAAAAGAAACAGATCCAACATGGAGTCAGGCATGCTCTTTCCTGTTACATTAGGATAGCAAACTCCCCAAGTCTGGGACGGTGGGCTGAACCTTACAGGTCCTTTCCCCAGATTCACCATCTAATCACCCCCAGAGAGCTCTCCTCCATCACTCTACCCAAGTATAAATGCAGAGCCATCCTTCAGTCCCTGTACCTACGCCCCCCTGCCACCCACTCCCCTCTTCCTGGAAACCTGCCACAGTGTTTAAACAAGACATTGCCAAAGACATGGAGGTGGGGAAGACTGGGGAATGGTAAGAACAGAAGGGAATGAACCCCCTAAAAGCTGTATCTGTCTGATCAGGCTTCTGGGTGGGACTGCAGAACGACTCTCTCTCTCGTGGGTAGGGGAGGGAAGGTGGGGGTGGGTGGGATTCAGACCGCTCACTGCCTAGCTCCTGGACTCTCCCCCCACGAGAACCCCCACCCACCTGGGGACAAAGGCAGTGCCTTTCAATGTGGGGAGGTCTAAGAAACCACGTTTCATTTCCTCCCTAAAATCCATCCTCCTGCATTCCCAGTCTCCCTTATCCGTCTCGTTTCCTAAGCATGCTCCCAGCATCGCCTACTGACCACAACCAGACAAACACAATGATGCAACATTTGTATCAGAGATATATAGGGAGGTAGAGAAAGAAATGGAAACCCATCCCTGTATTCCTGTCCGGGAAATCCCGTGGACAGAGGAGCCTGGTGGGCTATGGTCCATGGGGTCACAAAGAGTCAGTCACGACTTAGTGGGTAAACAACAACATACACAGAGGACCAGGAAGCTCCTACCAGTGATGCTGCTCTTGGGGTACGTCTGGATTTTACCCTGAGAAGTGACGTCACGTCCGGGCTTTGGCCTGAATTTGTTCCTGATAACAGAATTACTCTTTCTGGTTGCGGGTCTTGTAGATGGGCTTGGGAAGCACGCTCAAGACTGTGCTGGAGGCTTGGTGAACAGGAGCCCTTGGAGACAAATCCTAGAGAAGTTAGAGTTGACTGCAGAAGGCACGGAAGATCCACTGGGGAAACATTCGGTGAGCATGGTGTCTTCCAGATGCCAGTTTGCACGGGGAGTGCTTTTACAGGAAAGACCTGGAAGGGGGCAGGGGACACAAACAGGGACGGGCGGAGAGCAGAGACAGCCTGTGCACAAGGGTACATGTGGACAGACACACAGGCCGCCTCAGAGACTGAGAGTCATGCGCTTGTGGTAGTTTCAGCCACTTTTATGGAGCAATTCTGGGTTTCCTTTGGCCAGTCATCTTGCTCTGCCTGGTTCTGAGTCCGTATATGGTACTTCTCAGGATCCTCCCAGGCTGACCCACTCTCTTAGCCAAGATGGATTCTAGTGAAGAGGCCTATGGGTGGGTTGACATCAGCTGCTATGGGGTGGTGCCCCTCCCTTTTTCACCTTCGAGTAGCCTTTCTGTGCACGTGTAGTCGGGAAGATTTCCTAGACCTTGAGAATGAGGAATATGTGGTCTTTTATCTCTTATCTGGGGAGGACTCAAGCTCCTCTCTCACTCTTGCTATTTTGGGGCATCTGTCCACGGGGGAGGAACTCCAACAGCTCGGCCTGGGGCCCATCTCTCTCCTGCCTCACTCTCATAGGCCAAAGAGGATGCTTCAGAGAAGTTCCCGGCTTTAAGCCCCTCCCTGCTACGCTCGCATATATGGGAGGTGGGTGTATGTTCCCATGACGAGGGTTTGAACAGAGCATCTGCCCCAACAGCATCTCGCACACTGGCTTCTCAGGTGTTCCCCACTCCACATGGAAAACAAGCTCAGCTAGAGGTGGTAGTTTTCTGTCTGTCCAGAGCCCGTCTTTGGAACAGAAATTTGCTTCATAAAAAGTGTTCAAGTCTCCTGCCTCATAAGCAAAAAAAAAAGCCCTTGGGAAGAGGTGTGACAAGAGTGAGGGTACTACTTGGTGAGGGGCTCTGTGCACCTTGGCACACCCTCATTCTTGGTTTCTGCTCTTGTCCTGCACCTAGATCCCCAGGGAGCCCCTTGGGGAGCCGGATCCATGATTTCAGGACTTCTTAGAGGTACTAGATCCATCATGTCAAGGCAGGAGGCTTGGGCATTCATACTTCTGTAGCACTGGAGGTCTGAGCCAGTCAGAGTCTCTGTCAGGAGAGTGAGGTGGTGTTGGACAGACTTTCTAGAAAACTCCAAACCTTTGGGATTGGGCAGGGAAGAGCTTTAGTCCCCCAAAGTGTTGCAAAGGAATAGTTGGATTTTGGTGACCCTTCTCAGAGCCAGCAAACTCTCCAGGCCCCAGACCCAAGGCTAACTTCATGTGGCCTCTAGGGCGAGGACGGGGCTGACCTGACTGTTTTACTTGCATCTCATACTCTGATTGTATGTGTAAGTGTGTGTTTTGTGCTCAGTCATGTCCCAGTCTTGGCAACCCCATGGACTACAGCCCACCAGGCTCCTCTGTCCATGTTCTTTTATCTCTTATCTGGGGAGGACTCAAGCTCCTCTCTCACTCTTGCTATTTTGGGGCATCTGTCCACGGGGGAGGAACTCCAACAGCTCGGCCTGGGGCCCATCTCTCTCCTGCCTCACTCTCATAGGCCAAAGAGGATGCTTCAGAGAAGTTCCCGGCTTTAAGCCCCTCCCTGCTACGCTCGCATATATGGGAGGTGGGTGTATGTTCCCATGACGAGGGTTTGAACAGAGCATCTGCCCCAACAGCATCTCGCACACTGGCTTCTCAGGTGTTCCCCACTCCACATGGAAAACAAGCTCAGCTAGAGGTGGTAGTTTTCTGTCTGTCCAGAGCCCGTCTTTGGAACAGAAATTTGCTTCATAAAAAGTGTTCAAGTCTCCTGCCTCATAAGCAAAAAAAAAAGCCCTTGGGAAGAGGTGTGACAAGAGTGAGGGTACTACTTGGTGAGGGGCTCTGTGCACCTTGGCACACCCTCATTCTTGGTTTCTGCTCTTGTCCTGCACCTAGATCCCCAGGGAGCCCCTTGGGGAGCCGGATCCATGATTTCAGGACTTCTTAGAGGTACTAGATCCATCATGTCAAGGCAGGAGGCTTGGGCATTCATACTTCTGTAGCACTGGAGGTCTGAGCCAGTCAGAGTCTCTGTCAGGAGAGTGAGGTGGTGTTGGACAGACTTTCTAGAAAACTCCAAACCTTTGGGATTGGGCAGGGAAGAGCTTTAGTCCCCCAAAGTGTTGCAAAGGAATAGTTGGATTTTGGTGACCCTTCTCAGAGCCAGCAAACT
This sequence comes from Oreotragus oreotragus, assembly GCA_006410675.1. Classification (NCBI taxonomy): domain Eukaryota; kingdom Metazoa; phylum Chordata; class Mammalia; order Artiodactyla; family Bovidae; genus Oreotragus; species Oreotragus oreotragus. The sequence goes on from SJYX01002655.1 coordinate 45,837, forward strand.
CTCCAGGCCCCAGACCCAAGGCTAACTTCATGTGGCCTCTAGGGCGAGGACGGGGCTGACCTGACTGTTTTACTTGCATCTCATACTCTGATTGTATGTGTAAGTGTGTGTTTTGTGCTCAGTCATGTCCCAGTCTTGGCAACCCCATGGACTACAGCCCACCAGGCTCCTCTGTCCATGGGGTTTCCCAGGCAGGAATACTGGAGTGGGTTGCCATTTCCTTCTCCAGGGGATCTTCCTGACCCAGGGATCGAGCCTTCCTCTCCTGAATTGCAGGTGGAGTCTTTACCACTGAGCCAGGGGAAAGCCCATAAGCTTATTGCATACAAGCAAATACTTGGGCCTAATTTGAGACTATGGCTTCTTTCCTTGTACATAATTCTAACAGGTTTGTTCATCTAGTTTTCAAGACTAAATTAGAGGCTCTGAGTTAGAAAGGGACAGAATCCCTACTCAGAAAAGGAATACTGGCAGCCTAAAGGTGCTACAGAAAAACTGTAAAAGGCACGAAAGAAGTAAAAGACACCAAAAGTCTGGTACAGTTTTGTTCACACTGGTAGGGCCTGAGAGGATAGAGGGTCACTGCAAGGGCTTTGTTCATGCTCGTGAACTCAGGTTATCTACAAATGCACTTGTTCATCACATTAAGTTTATGGATGTATGGAAGTAAAGGCTACATTTCAGAAAAACAGTCACTCATCAAAGGGCTAAATTGTAAGAAAAAGAAAACAAAGGCAGGCACCATCTATTCCTTTAACAAGTCACCTTTAACTTCCTGAAAAGTTCACACCTGTGGTGAACAGTCCTGCAATGAACATTGGGGTACATGCGTCTTTTTCGATTATGGTTCTCTCAGGGTATATGTCCAGTAGTGGGACTGCAACAAAGGTCCATCTAGTCAAGGCTATGGTTTCTCCAGTGGTCATGTATCGATGTGAGAGTTGGACTATAATGAAAGCTGAGCACCGAAGAATTGATGCTTTTGAACTGTGGTGTTGGAGAAGACTCTTGAGAGTCCCTTGGACTGCAAGGAGATCCAACCAGTCCATCCTAAAGGAGATCAGTCCTGAATATTCATTGGAAGGACCGATGCTGAAGCTGAAACTCCAATACTTTGGCCACCTGATGCAAAGAGCTGACTCATTTGAAAGACCCTGATGCTGGGAAAGATTGAGGGCAGGAGGAGAAGGGGATGACAGAGGATGAGACAGTTGGATGGCATCACCAACTCGATGCACATGGGTTTGGGTAGACTAAGGCGATGGCACCCCACTCCAGTGCTCTTGCCTGGAAAATCCCATGGACAGAGGAGCCTGGTAGGCCGCAGTCCATGGGGTTGCCAAGAGTTGGACATGACCAAGGGACTTCACTTTCACTTTCATACGTTGGGGAAGGAAATGGCAGCCCACTCCAGTGTTCTTGCTTGGAGAATCCCAGGGATGGGGGAGCCTGGTGGGCTGCCATCTATGGGGTCGCACAGAGTCGGACACGACTGAAGTGACTTAGCAGTAGCACCAGTAGCCAGGAGTTGGTAATGGACAGGGAGGCCTGGCGTACTGCAGTTCATGGGGTCACAGAGAGTCGGACACAAACTGAGCGACTGAATTGAACTGAACTGATGGTACTTTTATTTCTAGTTTGTTAAGGAATCTTCGAACTGTTCTACATAGTGGCTGTACCGATTTACATAACATGTGTATAACAGATAACTAGTGGATGGGACAGCGGGAAGCTGCTATATAGCACAGGGAGCCCAGCCTGGCCCTCTGTAATGCTCCACCTTAGAGGGTGGGAGCCTCAAGGTGAAGGTGAAGTCGCTCAGTTGTGTCCGACTCTTTGTGACCCCATGGACTGTAGCCTACCAGGCTTCTCTGTCCATGGGATTCTCCAGGCAAGAACACTGGAGTGGGTTGCCATTTCCTTCTCCAGGAGATCTTCCTGACCCAGGAATTGAACCCGGGTCTCCCGCATTGTAGGCAGACGCTTTACCGTCTGAGCCACCAGGGAAGTAAAATAGATAATTAGTGGGTGGGGCAGCGGGAAGCTGCTATATAATGCAGGGAGCCCAGCCTGGCGCTCTATAACGCTCCACCTTATAGGGTGGGAGGCTCAAGAGGGAGGGGATATATAGGCTCAAGAGGGTGGCGCTAGTGGTAAAAAAACAACAACAACAAAAAAAACCTGCTTGCCTATACAGGACACACAGGAGGCATGGGTTCTACCCCTAGGTGGGGAAGATTCCCTGGAGGCAGGCATGGCAGCCCACTCCAGTATTCTTGTCTAGAGAATTCCACGGACAGAGGAGCCTGGCAGGCAACAGTCCACAGGGTCGCAAAGAGTCAAGACATGACTGAAGCAACTTAGCATGCACACACACATATATGTATATATATGTAAGAAAGTGTTAGTCGCTCAGTCGTGCCTCTTTGCAACCCCGTGGACTGCAGCCCACTAGGCTCCTCTGTCCATGAGATTTTCCAGGCAAGGTGTGTGTGTGTGTGTGTGTGTGTGTGTGTGTGTATTTATATTTATATATAACTGATTCACATTGATGTATGGCAGAGACTGTGACAACACTGTAAGGCAATTATCCTTCAATAAAAAAAGTTCACACCTAGCACATCATCTCTGACAATTCCAGACCAAGCTTTTATTCCAGAATTGATTCATTTGAGCAAAAAGAACAGAGTGCAAAGTACTCTGTACACTTCACTGTTTAAAAATGTGATACCAGTTTTCTTACAAGTTGTCAAGAAAAGTTGTGCCCCAAAGAATTTTCTCCCGTGCTGCACTGCACGTCACTCACCCCACGCTGCAGAATGAGACCCGCCTGTTTAGTCTGCTTCCTTACGTGTTCTTCCTTACTCTCTCCGCTTGGCAATATTTGGGTTGGAAACACCACAAAGAAATACTTGAAAAGTCTTTTTTCAAATATAAGTTCAATAAAAACATTTCTATGTATTACATTTTGCAAAACACACTTAACTTCAGGAGAGTTTAGATAGCCAATTAAGCATTTTTTATCCCTTCTTTACCAAGACTTGGGCAAAATTTTCTATGGATGAGTATGAAGAACTAAATTCCTTCAGATGCAACCATTCACATCTGGTCAGTTTTAGGCTTAAAGAACAATTCAGTTCAATGCAGGAAAATGCAATTTTATATTTTTTGCAATATATATTAAATTTTTGCCAGATATGTCTAGGTCCTGGGCATACAGTGGCATGGTAAGATACAGCTCTTCCTGGAGAAGCAAATGAGATACAGTGTGATAAATGATTTCAGAGATATAGGCACAAGGAGCTAGAAAAGTTTTGCATAGGATGGCAACTAATTCAGTCATGGGGCTTTTAAAGATGTCTTAGAAGTGATATTTCAGCTATGAACTAAACTATTTTTTTTTTTTAGAATCTCCATACTGCTTTCTATGGTGGTTGCACCAGCTTACATTCCCACCAACAATGTAGGAGGGTTTCTTTTTTTTCCTCACACCCAGTCTGCTGCTGCTGCTGCTGCTAAGTCACTTCAGTCGTGTCCGACTTTGTGCGACCCCATAGACGGTAGCCCACCAGGCTCACCCATTCCTGGGATTCTCCAGGCAAGAACACTGGAGTGGTTGCCATTTCCTTCTCCAATGCATGAAAGTGAAAAGTGAAAGTGAAGTCGCTCAGTTGTGTCCGACTCTTTGTGACCCCATGGACTGCAGCTCACCAGGCTCCTCTGTCCATGGGATTTACCAGGCAAGAGTCCTGGAGTGAGGTGCCATTGCCTCCTCCCTGTCTAGCATTTGTTATTTGTAGAGGCGGCTCAGATGGAAAAGAATCTGCCTACAATGCAGAACAGGGTTTGATCCCTGGATCAGGAAGATCCCCTGAAGAAGGAAATGGCTATCCACCCCAGTATTCCTGCCTGGGAAATCCCATGGACAGAGGAGTCTGGTGGGCTACAGTCCATGGGATCTGAGTCGGACACGACTGAGCAACTAACACTTTCAAGCTTTCATTCTGCCTGGTGTGAGGTGGTCCCTCATTGTAGTTTTGGTTTGCATTTCTCTGATAATTAGCAATGCTGAGCATCTTTTCATGTGCCTGTTGGCCATCTGTGTATCTTCTGTAGAGAAATGTCTATTTAGATCATTTTCCATTGGATTGTTTGTTTTTTGTTGATTTGTATGAGCTGTTTGTGTATTTTGGAAATTAAGTCCTTGTCAGTCCCATCATTTGTAAATGTTTTCTCCTAGCCTGTAGATTGTCTTTTCTATTTGTTTATGGTTTTCTTTGCTGTGCAAAAGCTTGTAAGTTTGATTAGGTCCCATTTGTTTACTTTTGTTTTTATTTCTGTTGCCTTGGGAGATTGATATTGGTATGATTTATGTCAAAGAATGTTTTGTCTGGCTGTATTTTTAATAATTCAAGCAAGAGCTCATAATGGCCTAAGCTGGTACAAATGGTAGTGAAAACAGAAGAAAATAGAAAGATTTGAGACAGTTGTTAAAGAATTTTTAAGACTTGGTGAATTACTTAAAAGAGTAGAGAGAGACAGTCAAGGTTGATACTGATTCCTGCCATGGGCCATGGGTGATGGCAGTGTCATTTGTGGAGACTGGGAGTGTAAGAGGAAGTGGAGTATTTTGGGTGGAAAGACAGTGAGTGAGAGATGATGACTTAACTTGGAACATTCTGAGGTGGAAATCCCTCTGGGTCTAGAAGCAGGAGGACAACCTGAGCTGGAGATTTAGCTTCATAACTCATCAGCATGTGGTTGATACTTGAAGCCATGGAAGTTGATAGTGTGGATGAAAACAGCCAGCTCATCCACCATCTATCCATACATCCATTCATCAGAAAAGGAATTTCTGTGTGTTCTCCAGTGTGCATGCAGTATATGTGCGAAAGTTTGAAAATTTAGTCACCCAGTCGTGTCCGACTCTTTGCGACCCCATGGACTGTAGCCCCACCAGGCTCCTCTGTCCACGGGATTTTTCAGGCGAGAGTACTGGAGTGGGTTGCCATTTCCTTCTCCAGATGATCTTCCTGACCCAGGGATTGAACCTGGGTCTCCCACATTGTAGGCAGACACTGTACAGTCTGAGCCACCAGGGAAGTCCCTATATGTATAATTTCTCCTAAACAGTGAAAATATCACACGTTTCTTTTTCTCAAAAAATAAAAAACCACCACCAAGGAGTCATCATTGTGAGGCACTTTTGATTTCTGTCTTCACCACTTGCTCATAGGGTTGAGTGGCTCTGGCCAGAAGGATGTTTCCTCAGCTCTGTTCTTTTGCTCTTTCATTGTGAACTTCAATCTGAAAGACACACCCACTGCTGAATCCTCCAAGGCAAAGTTTGACATTCAATCCTAGCCTGGGGCTCTGGTTTACCATCAAAGCATGAGTGGGTCTTATTCAGCCTTTCCCATGAAATTGCTAAATGCTGTTTCATTAAATGTGCGCCAAAGAAGTGTATTTTTTTTGTTGTTTTTTAAAAACCAAGAAACCAAAAAACTCTGTGAAACAAGTATCCCCAAATTCATGTATGGTGTCAGGAAGACTGAGAACAAAATGCCTAGTGTTCTGCAAAGCATAAGAAAAATGGAAAAGAATGTTTTCTTTAAAAAAGGAAGTCCCTAGGTATACCTGGCAACCCACTCCAGTGTTCTTGCCTGGAGAATCCCAGGGACAGCAGATCCTGGTTGGCTGCTGTCTATGGGGTCGCACAGAGTCGGACACGACTGAAGCGACTTAGCAGCAGCAGCAGNAGCATAAGAAAAATGGAAAAGAATGTTTTCTTTAAAAAAGGAAGTCCCTAGGTATACCTGGCAACCCACTCCAGTGTTCTTGCCTGGAGAATCCCAGGGACAGCAGATCCTGGTTGGCTGCTGTCTATGGGGTCGCACAGAGTCGGACACGACTGAAGCGACTTAGCAGCAGCAGCAGCAGCAGCAGCAGGTATACCTATGGCTAATTCATGTTGATGTACAGTAGAAAACAAAGCAATATTGTAAAGCAATTATCCTTCAATTAAAAATAAATAATTTTTTTAAAAACCCTGATATTGACATGAACTGTCAGATCAGGTAGAGACTTCAGATCAAAGATGATTTGAACTCAAATGTTGTATTCAAACTACCCATTCCCCACTGATACTGTATCAAGTTCTCTATGAATGCTGGAAGCTGAGGAAGGGAACTGCCCCCATAACTGCAGCTCACAGGGTTGATGCGATTCACCGGTAGCCAATGCTCTGAGGACAGTGACCCTTGTGACGGAGGAAGAGAGCTGTGCACTGTGAGTGTCATCCTAGGACGCCGCCAGGGAGCGAAGGCAACTACGGTTATCTTGTGGGAGAGCCAACATCGCCTGTTCTTTTCTTATTTATTTATTTATTTTTGACTGTGCCGCACAGCATGCAGGATCTTAGTTCCCTGACCAGGGATCAAACCCATGCCCCCTACAATGGAAGCATGGATTCCCAACCACAGGACTGCCAGGGTTAGTCCCGGCATCACCTGATTCTTTACTACATCAGGCCTGCGACCTCACAGGGATGGTCCCTCTAGAGGGGCATCTCCCTGTGTGGTATGCCCCTGGGCTGCCTCCTGGAGTATATGCAAACTGCAGATCGTGGTTTTCACAATGATCAGTTTAAGGTGACCAAAGTGTGTCACCCTTCTGGTGAAGGTTCTGAGGAGCCGCAACCCTTCCATCCTTGGAATCTCAAGAGTCACAGGAGCCTTTGAAGAGCGATCATCTTCTGAGTTGCATCTAGATGCACTAGGAGAGTCAAGAGGCAGAGGTGGTGACAGCTGAGAGCAACACAGCCTCGTGCCTCCCGTTATGGGTGCTCAGTTATTACCATGCCTGTGGCTTCACACGGACAGTTACTGATATGTACATAAGGATCGAATAGGCTTCCCAGGTGGCACTAGCGGTAAAGAGCCCGCCTGCCAATGCAGGACGGCATGGCAACCCACTCCAGTATTCTTGCCTGGAGAATCCCATGAGCAGAGGGGCCTGGCGGGCTACAGTCCATGGGCTCATAAAGAGTTGGACCCGACTGAGTGACTGACACAATGCTGCATCAGTCCCTAGGGCTGTCCTAACAAATGACTGTGGCTGGGTGACTCAGAACAACAGAGACTAACTGTCTCACTCTTCTGGGGGCCAGATGTCCAAAGTCAGTGTGTCAACAAGTCGTGCAGCACTTGAAGGCTCCAAGGAGAACCCTTTCTCGCCTCTTCCTTGGCTTCTGGGAGCACCACTCCAGTCTTTCTCTGTCTTCACTGCTCTCCCTGTGGCCTGCTCCCCTGTGTCTGGTTCTGTGATAAACCCCCCTCTCCTTTCTCTGTCTTCACTGCTCTCCCTGTGGCCTGCTCCCCTGTGTGGTTCTGTGATAAGCCCCCTCTCCTTTCTCTGTCTTCACTGCTCTCCCTGGGGCCTGCTCCCCCATGTGGTTCTGTGATAAGCCCCCTCTCCTCACTCATTGGGTTAAGTGCGTGTGTTTGCTCACTCAGTTATGTCTGACCTGCGACCCCAAGGACCGCAGCCCACCAGGCGCCTCTGTCCATGGGATTTTCCAGGCAAGAATACTAGAATGGGTTGCCATTTCCTCTTCCAGGAGTTCTTCCCGACCCAGGGATTGAGCCGGTATCTCCTGTGTCTCCTGCACTGCAGGTGGATTCTTTACTCCCTGAGCCATTGGGGAAGCCCCTCTGGATTCAAGGCCCACCCTAAATCCAGGATTATCTCACCTTAAGACCCTTAATTTGACTCCATCTGCAAAGACCTTATTTCCGAACTCACATTTTCAGGAACTGGAGATGATGACTCATACATTTCTTTTAGGAGGACATTAATCAACCTACTCCAGCCACCAATACTAAAGTTTACTCTACATTCTGTGTCCCACTTGAAATGATGCCCAATGAAGTTGTCCAACATAGCTTATCAGAGGTTCTATGACCGAGACCAAAGGACATTAAGGCACTCTAATAATAACATACTAATATAAATGTAGACACAGAGAGAATGTAGAAAGAATTCTCACAGGTCAATAATAAACACTTGAAAATGGTCAAAAGATTTGAAGAGGCACTCACAAAAGCTACACGTATGCCCGGTGAGTGAATGAAAAGACGCTCCACATCATCACTCATCATCAGAGATTGGTCCACGGGAGGCACAAAGGGGCTTAGAGTTACAGCACTGTACATTAAACAAGAGACTTTCTACACTAAGTCCCCTACATATGAACGAGTTCCATTCCAAGGCTGCATCCATAAGTCCAGTTCGCTCATCAATCCAACAAAGTTAGCCTAGGTACGCAACTAACACAATAGGCTATATAGTACTGCAGTGTCATAGGTTTATAATACTTTTCACAGAAATATTACATTAAAAAAAACAAACAAAAAATAAACATTTTTAATCTTACAGTACAGTACCTTGAAAAGTACAGTAGTGCCAGCTACATCACCGCTGCTTTTACGCGGTATAGGGGAGTGCAGGTTCAGTTCCAGGTCAGGAAGCCAAGAACCCACATGCCTTGCAGCCAAAGAATCAAAACAACACAGGAGCAATGGTAACAAATTCAGTAAGGACTTTAAAAATGGCCCAGATTTTTAAAAAATTAAGAAAGCAAACAACAAAAGAATATCTAATAGCTATTTATATTTAGAATTGTGGTGGGTTAGTGTCTGCTTCCTTACCTTTGTGCACAGGTCTGGAGGTTGGCTAGGGTCATTCAGTTCGGGCCATGCATCTCCCTGCAGTCAGCTAGCTTGGGCATGTTCTCCTGATGGAGATGCACAGGTGCAGGGCACAGGGAGAAAGACCTGAGTATTTTTCAAGTCTCCGTCGGTATCCAGCCTGCTACCATCCCACAGGCCAAACAAGTCACCAGCCTGCACCCCAGGTCAGGGTGGTCACAGGAGGAATTCGCAGCTGTACGATGGTACTTCAGAATCAGTTCAACATTAAGAATGACCAAGGCCTTTTGCCAACACAGTGTCATGTTTATTGGGTGATTCACAGGTCAGCTAAAACACATGAAGGGGAAAGACCGGAGGCTATCAGTCATGTCAGGAAACAAAATATTTAGCAGTTCTTAGCTTCAAGTGTTGTCTTACATCACAGCTTGAGGAAGATGGGCCAGTCCCTGATGGAGCTGTAGTGGGTGCTGTTTATTTTTAGCAACAAGAAGCACATACTTTTATTTAGCCAGTGACTTTAGGACAATCAGCAAAAGAAGAGAACTGTACTTCCACGCAGCGAAGACAAGAAAATCATTTATACAAATTAAACTGATACAAAATACATTATAAAGAGAACCACACATACAAAAGTCATTAAGTTGGTCAAAGAGCAAGAATGCCACAGAACAACCACGCTGAGAACACTGGTGTGAATTCATTTCGGTTATGAAACTTATGTCCAAGAGAGTGTGAGTTATCACATTTACTGAGGTAAAGGCACAATCACTTCCACATAGTTAATGGGGAAGAAGCCAGATTCCCCATGCAGAATTCCTTCATACCAGTTTTCATCTATTTGATTGGTTAATGTAATGATGTCCCCTTCTTTAAATCCTAGTTCTCCTTGGTTTTCAGGCTCAAAGTCATAGAGACCACGACAGCAGGGCTGGTCCATGGGAACGTTAGAACCTGTCCGCATCGTGTGGAGACAAAAAGCACATGGTTAACACGACGGAGCATCCGTGGGGCGCTGCAAAGGTGGAGAGTCGCAGAGGCCAGGAACAGCAGGCCCCTGCCTGCCTTTCCAGTGGCTGGCTCAGCACCCACTGTGGGCCCTGCACTTGTGGCCTCTGCCCACCTCAGCTCTCCCTCCTCCTCTAGCTGACCTCCTGAGCCCATGGCCTTCCTCATCAGTTCTCCTAGACAGAAAAATTCAGGCCCAGCTCCTGTTCTTGAAGCAGCTGTTCAGCTCTGCCCGCAGCCCAAGGGAGGTGCAGAATTTTACAAGGCCTAACCCCTGCCCTCAGGGAGCTCATAGTTTCTTTCTAGAGAGTGGACAACACATGAGAAACACCTGAAGAACAAAGATGAGGGACTTCCCTGGTGGTCCAGTGGTTCAGACTCCAAGCTTCCAATGCTGGGGACACAGATTCAATCCCTGATCAGGGAACTAAGATCCCCGCATGCCACACAGTGTAGCCAAAAAATAAAATAAATTGGTACGAAACCAAGGCTAAAAGAACATCAAAACAACAAAGGCAAGGTAGTGTATCACCTATAACTCAGAGAAGAAGGAAGCAGAAAAGGCCTGGATGATCAGGGCCATATTCCTACAGCTGGTAACCAGGGGGTGGAACATGGCAGGGTGTGAGAAGAGAGACAAGGGCAGAATCTCTACAGACCAGCCTTCAGCCGTGGGATTGTTGTACCAAGCCAGTAGTTCTTAGGACAACATTTTTAACGTAAATATTTTTTCATTTCAAAACCAAAACTAAACACAGTAAGAAGAGAAAGACAAAAAGAGAGAGTAAATACATGCAAAATTGACTGCTAATGAAGAGGTGCGTGTGTGTGTGTTAAGTCATTTCAGTCCTGTCTGACTCTGTGTGACCCCATGGACTGTAGCCCCCTAGGCTCCTCTGTCCACGGGATTTTCCAGGCAAGAATACTGGAGTGGGTTGCCATGCCCACCTCCAGGGGATCTTCTGGACCCAGGGATCAAACCCACATCTCTTAACAACTCCTGCATTGACAGGCGGGTTCTTTACCACTAGTACCACCTGGGAAGCCCCAGTGAAGAGGTCACCAGTGTTAAATTAACGTGATGGCATAGAAGTTTCCAGATCTTCAGAATGGTAAATAAGCATTGGCTTCTACTTAAAGTCACCTGCTGCAATAGCCCCTAACAAGAGAGATACCCTGTCTTTTAAAACTTTGAAGACAGACACTGATTTTTCTTCTCAAGTTATCAAAGTCCTACTTGGCACCTTCTTCCAACAGAAAGCTGTTTCATTTACAGTGAAGATCTCTTCTTTAGTGTAGCCACCTTCATGAATTATCTTAGCTAGATCTTCCTGATAACTTGCTGCAGCTTCTACATTACTTGCTACAGCTTCAACATCAGCACGTGCTTCTTCACCTTGCAGTGGTTAAGAATCCACCTGCCAGTGCCGGGGACATGGGTTGAATCCCTGGTCCCAGAAGATCGCACACGTAGCAGAGCAACTAAGCCTGTGTACCACAACCAGTGAGCCTGTGCTGGAGAGTCTGTGCTCTGAAACAAGAGTTCCTCTGCCATCCTGCGTTTTCCATTTCAATTTCCTCTATTATTATGAAACATTCTTATTTCTCTCCGCATCCAGACTTTAAGAGTTGAAACAAGTTCTGCTAGAGACTGTGTTCCTTCCTCAACAAGCCTTTTCCAGCCAAGTAAACAGAGAAGATAAATTTGGGGCTGGTCAAAAAATTCAGCGAGCAGCGCCTGTTCTCCGGGAGAGGGCCTCCCTCAGTGCCTCCCTCAGCATCAGTTCAGTCCAGTTCAGTCACTCAGTCATGTCCGACTCTGCGACCCCATGAATCGCAGCACGCCAGGCCTCCCTATCCATCACCATCTCCTGGAGTTCACTCAGACTCATGTCCATCGAGTCCATGATGCCATCCAGCCATCTCATCCTCTGTCGTCCCCTTCTCCTCCTGCCCCCAATCCCTCCCAGCATCAGAGTCTTTTCCAATGAGTCAACTCTTCTCATGAGGTGGCCAAAGTACTGGAGTTTCAGCTTTAGCATCATTCCTTCCAAAGAACACCCAGGACTGATTTCCTTTAGAATGGACTGGTTGGATCTCCTTGAAGTCCAAGGGACTCTCAAGAGTCTTCTCCAACACCACAGTTCAAAAGCATCAATTCTTCGGTGCTCAGCTTTCTTCACAGTCCAACTCTCACATCCATACATGACCACAGGAAAAACCATAGCCTTGACTAGATGGACCTTTGTTGGCAAAATAATGTCTCTGCTTTTGAATATGTTATCTAGGTTGGTCATAACTTTTCTTCCAAGGAGTAAGTGTCTTTTAATTTCATGGCTGCAGTTACCATCTGCAGTGATTTTGGAGCCCCCCAAAATAAAGTCTGACACTGTTTCCCCATCTTTTTGCCATGAAGTGATGGAACCAGATGCCATGATTTTCATTTTCTGAATGTTGGGCTTATTTAAGCCAACTTTTTCACTCTCCTCTTTCACTTTCATCAAGAGGTTTTTTAGTTCTTCTTCACTTTCTGCCATAACGGTAGTGTCATCTGCATATCTGAGGTTATTGATATTTCTCCTGGCAATCTTGATTCCGGCTTGTGCTTCTTCCAGCCCAGCGTTTCTCATGATGTACTCTGCATATAAGTTNTCCAACACCACAGTTGAAAAGCATCAATTCTTCAGCGCTCAGCCTTCTTCACAGTCCAACTCTCACATCCATACATGACCACAGGAAAAACCATAGCCTTGACTAGATGGACCTTAGTTGGCAAAGTAATGTCTCTGCTTTTGAATATACTAACTAGGTTGGTCATTTTCTTCCAAGGAGTAAGCGTCTTTTAATTTCATGGCTGCAGTCACCATCTGCAGTGATTTTGGAGCCCCAAAAAATAAAGTCTGACACTGTTTCCACTGTTTCCCTATCTATTTCCCATGAAATGATGGGACCTGATGCCATGATCTTTGTTTTCTGAATGTTCAGCTTTAAGCCAAATTTTTCACTCTCCTCTTTTACTTTCATCAAGAGGCTTTTTAGCTCCTCTTCACTTTCTGCCATCAGGGTGGTGTCATCTGCATATGTGAGGTAATTGATATTTCTCCCAGCAGTCTTGATTCCAACTTGTGTTTCTTCCAGTCCAGCATTTCTCATGATGCACTCTGCATATAAGTTAAATAAGCAGGGTGACAATATACAGCCTTGACGTACTCCTTTTCCTATTTGGAACCAGTCTGTTGTTCCATGTCCAGTTCTAACTGTTGCTTCCTTAGAATATGATATTTGTCTTTCTCTTTCTGACTCACTTCACTCTGTACAATAGGTTCTAGGTTCATCCACCTCATCAGGACTGACTCAAATGCATTCCTTTTTATGGTTGAGTAATATTCCATTGTGTATATGTACCATGACTTCTTTATCCATTCATCTGTCTATGGACATCTAGGTTGCTTCCATGTTCTAGCTATTGTAAGTAGTGCTGCAATGAATGATGGAATACATGTGCCTTTTTCAGTTTTGGTTTCCTCAAGGTATAGGCCTAAGAGTGGGATTGCTGCATCATATGCTGGTTTAATTCCTAGTATTTTAAGGAATCTCCATACCATCTTCCATAGTGGCTGTATCGATTTACATTCCCACCAACAGTGAAAGAGTATTCCCTCCTCTCCACATCCTCTCCAGCATTTATTGTTTATAGACTTTTTGATGATAGCCATTCTGACCGGTATGAGGTGATATCTCATTATAGTTTTGATTTGAATTTCTCTAATAATTTAAAATAAATTTTATTTTATATTGGAGTATAACCAATTGACAATGTTATGATAGTTTCAGGAGAACATCCAAGGGACTCACCCATACATATACATGTATCTGTTCTCCCCCAAAGTCCCCTTCCTTCCAGACTGCCACATAACAATGAACAGTGCTATACCATAGGTTCTTGTTGATTATTTATTTTAAATATAGCAGTGTGCACATGTCAGTCCCAAACTCCTTAACTCCCTTCTTTGTTTGGCTGACTTTCAATGGTCATCTGTACTCAGTAGCATTGCTTGGCATAGCAAATAAAAACACAGCACACCCTGTAAACTTCAAATTTCAAATAAATAACACATAATATCTTTTGAGTAGACATAGCCCACCCACCCCTTTCTGCCAACTTGCATTAAGTGTACTATGTCTGCCATATTGTGACCATGAGACAACAAACCATCATGCTGAGGACATGGGAGTGAAACAGTAGCAAGAGTCCAGGTTTCTAAAATGACTCATACTGAGTTCTGACTTTGTGCTGGGCACATGCATCCTGCATGAGAGTGATTGTTTTCATTTTACAGGAAACAGAGGCTAACAGAGTTTAAGTAACTCTCACAAATCACAAATGTGGCAAATGGTGGGTCAGAGACTGCGTTCTTAGTCTCCATGCTATATGGATTCCCTGCTATGCTATAAAACAGAAGGTCAAAACTAAACATATAACTACCATGTGTGTGATCAATCACTCAGTCATGTCAGACTCTTTGTGACTCCACAGAGTGGAGCCTGCCAGGCTCCTCTGTCCATGGAATTTTTCAGGCAACAATACTGGGGGCAGGCTGACATTTCCTACTTCAAGGGATCTTTCCAATCCATAGATTAAACCCACGTCTCTCATGTCTCTTGCATTGCCATGCAGATTCTTTACCACTGCCCTACCTGGGAAGCCCAGTGATCCAGCAATCCCACTACTGAACATATACCCTGAGAAAATCAACCTTTAAAAAGATGCATTCACCCCAGTGTTCACTGCAGCACTCATTTACAATAGCCAGAACATGGAAGTACCTAAATGTCCAATGACAGATCAATGGATAAAGATGTGGTACATATATACAATGGGATATTGCTCAACCGTAGAAAGAAATGAAATTGGGTCATTTGTAGAGATGTGGATGAACCTAGAGAGAGTCATGCAAAGTGAAAGAAAGAGAAAGACAAATATTGTATATTAACACATGCATGTGGAATTTAGAAAATGGTACAGATGAACCTATTTCCAAGGCAAGAATAGTGACACAGATGTAAAGAACAGATATCTGGATTTGGGGGAGGGGGAGGGATGAATTAAGAGAGTAGCACTGACATACATACACTGCTATGTGTAAAACAGATAGCTAGTGGGAAGCTGCTGTATAGAACAGGGAGCTCAGCTCAGTGCTCTGTGATGACCTAGAGGGGATCACAGAAGATGGGGGATGGGGGATGGGATGGGGGATTGAAGGGAGGTTTAAAAGGGAGAGGATATGTGTACACATATAGCTAGTCACATTGTTGTACAGCAGAAACTAACACAGCATTATAAAGCAACTATACCTCAATTAAAAAATTAAAACATTGGCTATAACAATTTGAAAAAAGAAATCTTTCAGTAAAGTCTAAGAGTCATTTAGTTTTTCCAGTGGGAGTATATGCCCATGGAGATACAACTCCTATAAGTATCAGGGCCTGGATCCTAACCAAATCTGTCTACTGCTAAAATCCTTGAGGATTCCATGAGACCAGCATCTATGGTCCCTGGGTTGGCCATAAGGAACTCAACAGCCACATCACAAGGCAGCAGAAATCTTCTGGTTTAAAAAGGGACCTCAGGATGCTGAAGTCAGGCTCCTAAAGTAACATGGGCATCATCTGAACGTGGAAATGTCTGGTGAGAGATGGAGTATTTCCTGCCATATTAATAAACAAGGATGTTACAATCATCAGCTACTGCAGCCCTCCAGTGTGAGCCAGTGAGACTGAAGGAACTCAAGAAGGGAAAGAACACCTGCTATCTATTCATCAGGCTGCAGCCATTCCCCACGGTGAGCCCCAGGGAAACTCAGGATGAGAATACACAGGAATGATGCTACAGCTGAAACTCCAGTACTTTGGCCACCTCATGTGAAGAGTTGACTCATTGGAAAAGACTCTGATGCTGGGAGGAATTGGAGGCAGGAGGAGAAGGGGACGACAGAGGATGAGATGGCTGGATGGCATCACTGACTTGATGGACATGAGTCTGAGTTAACTCTGGGAGTTGGTGATGGACAGGGAGGACTGGCATGCTGTGATTCACGGGGTCGCAAAGAGTCAGACACGACTGAGCAACTGAACTGAACTGAACTGACTGAATCTTTTGATGTTCAGATCACCTGCCCTTCCTTGCAAAACTTCTATATAACCTGACTCTTCCCCAGCTCACCTCTTGGGAGCAGTTCTCTCAGGGTAATCTGAAATGCTGTCTCCCAGGCTTAAAGTCCTAAAAATTCCCACCAAGTAAAATATAACCCTCAATTTTTAGGTTGTGAGTATTTTTTAAGCCAACACTGGGAGTATCTGAGCAACAGCCTCTTGATTCCTTGAGGACTTTTGCAATGTGTCCTTGCAAATCCTAACCACAGAGAGGTGTCTCCTTTCAAATGCTCCTCATCCTCCTTTTTCTCCTCCTCTTCCCCCTCTTTGTATATCTTTGGCTCAGAGAACGAGAAAGGCAACAGCACAGAGAGAAGAAACTTGATCTCCGAGACTCTTAGGAAAAAGGATGGTTTTGGACGATCCACTGGGGAGTGCTTCAGCTTTCGTGAGAGAAATGACCAAGTGCCAGTTTTGAACACTGACCCTGAGAGGAATCTGGGGGAAGGGTCCCCAGCTTCAAAGTCCAAGAAACAGCAGCATCACAGCACCGTAGCCTTCTCTGTGACCCACCCAGACTTGTCCCCTTCAAAGAGACAAACTGTATAGGAAAACACCTGGGCTTTCCCCATGGCTCAGTGGTAAAGAATCTGCTTGCCGATGCAGGAGATGTGGATTTAACCCTTGGAACTGGAAGATTCCCTGGAGGAGGAAAGGGCTACTCACTCCAGTATTCTTGCCTGGGAAATCCCATGGACAGAGGAGCCTGGCAGGCTACAGTCCCTGGGGTCACATAGAGTCGACACGACTTAGTGACTAAACAAGAGGAAAACATGTGCATTCTTAGTGCCTCTTTTTATTCTAAGCAGGACAACTTCATCTTGAATTGGTTTCTGAGGGAAGTCAGGCACAGCCAGGGTAGGGGAGGGTGGATCAGGGGGGAGGAGACAACATGTCCAAGGGCTTCTTGTTGTGAGGTTGGCAATTATTTCCAAACAAAGTATGAAAAGTCACACACTGAAGATAAGTGAAAATGCATTTCATTCATAACCAAATTAAAATGCTTAGAACTCTGTGAGTAATCTCAGACTGGTCTCCCTCTTTTTATTATCCTAATTTAACCATCTGGAATTCTTTAAAGACTGCCATCCTATTCAGCATTTAAAAATGAAGGACTTGACTTTAAATGGAAAATCTACATTTCCTTTTGAAGTGAGAACTCAAGTTCTCCTATTCTGCACAAATCACAAAATATGTATGCTTAGCAATGGTAAAGGATAACTCCAGAAAAATTCATTTCACACATGATGGAAGCCATGCAGATGTGATGAACTGACTGAAAAACCTGAAAAACACATCTCCTCTTCAGGGTCCTGAGATGCAGGAGATGCAAGAGATGTGGATTCGATCCCTGGGTCGAGAAGATCCCCTGGAGAAGGGAATGGCAATCCACTCCAGTATTCTTGCCTGAAGAATCTCATGGACAGAGGAGCCTAGTGGGCTACTATCCATGGCACCACAGAGAGTAGGACATGACTGAGCATGCACAATGCAGAGAAAGAGTCAGTCCTCTAGGACCTCAGAATGTGAAGTAGTCACGTATCCCTTTACCGTGATAATTAAGCTAAAGTTAGGTGATTAGAGTGGACCCTCCAATCCAATGACCGGTGTCCTGAAAAAGAGGAGAAAGATAGAGACAGACACAGAGAGGATGCCAGGTGAAAGTAAAGGCAGAGACTGGAGCAATACTTCACCAAGCAAAGACCACCAAAGACTGCAAACAAACCATCAGGAGCCAGGGGAGATGCATGAAAAAGATGCTCTTTTATAGCCCCCCAGAAGGAACAGACTCTGCCTAGACCTTGCTCTCAGACATCCAGTCTTTACAATTATGAAAATCAGTTTCTGTTGGTTAAGCCCATCCTGTTTGTGGTTCTTCGCTGGGGCAGCTGTAGCAAACTAATATGATGTATGTGTAGCTGTAGCATTTCCCAGGTGGCGCTAGTGGTAAAGAAACTGCCTGCCAATGCACGGACGTAAGAGACGTGTTTGGTCCCTGGTTCGGGAAGATCCCCTGGAGGAGAGCATGGCAACACTCCAGTATTCTTGCCTGGAGAATCCCCATGGACAGAGGAGTCTGACAGGCAACAGTCCATGGGGTCGCAAAGAGCTGTAAATGACAAGCAACCTGGCACACACGCATCCATGCAGTATGATATTACAGTTGTAGACCTTTAGAAAGACTCTCTCTCCATAAGCTGCAACTGTATGCTTCCTTTCTTGATTTCTTAGGAGGAGTGTGAGTATTTGCATCTGGAAGAGATCATCATTTTTAGTCCTCTATAAATAAACTAACAAATGATTCCCTTCATCACACTCTGCCTGGCGCTCCTTCACTCATTCATCAGCACCCACAGCTGGAGAGCAGCCCACACCCCACCTCCATCCCCCCCAACCTGCAGGATCTGTGTAAGCTGTGGATCTGAAGTCTCAGGGTAATCATCAGGTCTGGAAAAAATTACTAAATCTCACAGGTAGCTCCCACTTGAGCCTCAGTCAGTCTGCTTCAGCTTATATTCTGGCTTGTATTCCTGAGTTTTCCTTCTGTTACCTGCCCACATCCAAGCCCCCTTCTGGAGTCCTACACGTTCCTTTACAAGCTCCTCCCATCACAGTGGCCGAATCTGCCAGATGCTTAACCAACCAGCTAGACTCTCCTGCTATCAATTTATCTAGACAGTTGTCTGCCAGCATCACCCAGAATCTGCCATAACCTTGGAAATCTGGCTCCGATTCACATCTCAGGCTGACTGCTGGAAGGAAGGATGCTCTGGACAGGAGACCTGGAAGGCACTTCAATAGGACTTGGCTGGTTTTTTTTTTTTTTTAATGAACAGAATGGATTTTATGTCGGCATAGTTTTCACATGAATTCTTTATACCATACAAACTGTCCTGCTTAATATCATTTTCTTCTCAAGGCTGTCTGAGTGCCCCTGGGATGGTAGATTGTCTAGGACTCTGGCTTAGGAATCACTTCTCTGGGACCTGGATGGTACTAGCAGAGGGAGGGACTCACACTTAACTCAGTGTTTGGCATACATTTGAGTCAAAAGAGCTCTGGGGGAGCTCATCTCTGGCTCTGCAATGACCTAGAGAGGTGAGGAGGGCGGCTCTGAAGGGAGGGGATAACTGTATACCTACAGGCTTTCCTGGTGGGTCAGATGGTAAAGAATCTGCCTGCAATGCAGGGGACGTGTATTCAATCCTTGGGTTTGAAAGATCCCCTGGAGAAAGACATGGCAACCCACTCCAGTACTCTTGCCCGTAGAATCCAATGAACAGAGGAGACTGGTGAGCTACAGTCCACGGGACTGCAAAAAGTTGGACATAACTGAGCAACTAACACTTAATAGCTGATTCAGTTTGTTATACAGCAGAAACTAACACATCGTTGTAAAGCAATTGTTCTCCAATTAATTCTCTTTTAATGAGGAGAATTTTAAAATTAAAAAAAAAAAAAAAAAAGAGCCCTGGGATTAGGTTGCTCTGGAATTGCAGCCAAAGACATCAAATGGAAAAAGGAGGCAGGCAAAGTAAAGTCAGGTCTAAAAAGTTTGGGATTGGCATGTACACATTGCCATATTTAAAATGGACAACCAACAAGTTCCTACTGTACAGCACAGAGAACTTTGCTCAGTGTTATGTGTCAGCCTGGGTGGGTGGGGAGTTTGACAGAGAATGGATACATGTGTATATACAGCTGAGTCCCTTCACTGTCCACATGAAACTATCACAACATTGTTAATTGGCTATATTCCAATACAAAATAGTAAGTTTTAAAAAATAAAAGATCTAACAGTGAAATCAGCAAGACAGCACAAAAACAGGAATCAGAATCTGCAGAGATTCTTGGGGATGCAGGTTCTAGGAAAGTGGGAGGACACCTTTAATACTGAGTCTATACATCTGCCATAGGTGGACAGAGAAAGAAATAAAAGGACTAACCTGGTTCAAACCAAACACAACAAGACAAAGAATGCTAGCTAATGCTATAATACATAGATCCTGGACAAATAGCTTCACTGGGAAAAAAAAAGTACCATTTATGATACTTCAGTTATACTCCCCCCCAAAACTGAATAAAAGCAAAACAAAATAAGCAAAAAATCCAGTGGGCAATTCTCCACGTTTTCCTTCTTCTTCCTGCCATGGTGACCAGTGACCAACAGAAGGTGGTGAAGCCCCCATCGCTCAGCATTCCTGAACGAGACATGGATAAAGGGTTTGCCAGCCAAGTGGGATGAACTTGTAGAATAAGCAAGAAATAGACCTTTATTGTTCTAAGCAAGTGACACTGAGGCATTGTCTATTACAGCAGCGTAACCCTAACCCATCTGATTGACAAAAATTCTGAAACACAGCATATTATCCCAAGTCTCATTTAAAAAAAAAAGTTAACAGTCCAGAACATAATAGAATATGAAACACAATAGTATAAAATCTTCCCATGGAATTTATGAAACATAAATGATACTTCTATTTGTTTAAATGACAGAGTAATTATCAAGTTTGTTTCAAGACAGAAACTCTCCATGACACCCATCATATCCATCACAGTGTATGCAGTTATTAGAGAAGAATTAGAACATGATAAGGGGGAGATGGTAATTTGCTTTCTATTCATTTATTGGCACACTGTGAAGCAAGTGGGAACTTAGTTTCCCGACCAGGGATGGAACCTGTGCCCCAAGCAGTGGGAGTGTGATGTCGTATAACCACTGAACCACCAGGAAAGTCCCTGGACTCAATCCTGTTTTAAGACAAATCTCTATTTAGACTTCACACCATCTCTATCCCTAAACCACACAATTCCTTTAGGAAGTATACAGGGCATAAATCCTAAATAATAGAGCCTAGAAAAAGATATGCAATTAGAATACCAAGATTATAAGGAAAAAATTCTGCAGAAGTAGGTGTTCTGGAGACATGCAATTTATGCCATGTTGGGGCAACATATGTTCCTTCACCTAAGAGCACACATTCCCCTGACACAAAAATAAAACAAAGGGTGGAGGAATTAACCTCAATTCAGTTCCAAATCTGGGTGGGGTGCAGGAGAGGGCAAGGGTATGGTTGTGTCAAAGACGGACTCTGATTTTTCATTTCCAAAAAATCCATTATAGACCAAAAGGCATAATTAGGACATTAACACAATAAACACAGAATGTGCTCACAATGCAGCAATATAAATATGACTGTCGTATGATAAAATTTTGTGTGGACCTGGGCAAGAGCTTGAACAAAGCATGAATAAAAATAAACAGCTTGGTCTGTTGTCAGAGCATGGGTTAATTTTTATTTTCCTTTTGTTTGGTTTCCATCAATGTTGTTCATACAACAGATAATTTGTAAGAAGCCATTAAGGTGCCTTGGTGACAACTGGAAAACCAATTATAAATTCCTGCATCTCTGAAATGAGACTGAATCAATGGTGCAGAGCGACAGCGTGGAGAAGCAGAGCCCCTGCACTTGAACTTTTTTTGTTTCAATTTTGCCTGAATAAAAAGAAGGCTTGATTTAAAGAGAAAAGACATCTTTATCTGAGTATCATTTATCTATGTTTTATTCTAAGAACATGGCCTATTTACGGAGGATTGCTCAAATGGCCTCTAAGCCTTATCCCATGAATTTACTGCTGAGCGATTTTGTTAGGCATTGACCTACTGTCCCAGTGCTCCAAGTTGTACCATTAGTCACTGCTTGGGGCGAGCTGTGCTTCTCCACAGCACTCTTATTATTTTGCAAATAATTTTTTAAATTTATTTTTGGCTATGCTGGGTCTTCGTTGCTGAGCAGGCTTTCTCTAGTTTCAGAGAGCAGCGGCTACTCTCCAGCTTCGGTGCCTGGGCTCCTCTTGTCACAGAGTGCAGGCTCTAGAGCACAGGCTCAGTACTTGCCATGCACAGGCTTAGTTGCCCCTCAGCGTGTGGGATCTTCCTGGATCCAGGACAGAATCCATGTCTCCTGCATTGGCAGGTGGATTCTTTACCAGTGAGACACCAGAGAAGCCCCACAAGGCTCTTTTGCATCCACTGCTCTAATACCTGAAATCATCATGTAATATTACCTACTCCATCATCAGTGCTTCAGCAAAGCTGGATTGATTTCTGGTCCCTGGGCAAAGTCCTCAGTGCCTGAGGTGGGGGAGGGGCCAGGACTCAGAGCCAGTGAGTGGATTCCACCCGACCTCCAACGAGTGGTTTCCCTGGTGGCTCAGAGGTTAAAGCATCTGCCTCCAGTGTGGGAGACCTGGGTTCAATCCCTGGGTCGGGAAGATCCCAGATGTGTATAAGAGACAGCCTTTAATACTGAGTCTATACATCTGCCATAGGTGGACAGAGAAAGAAATAAAAGGACTAACCTGGTTCAAACCAAACACAACAAGACAAAGAATGCTAGCTAATGCTATAATACATAGATCCTGGACAAATAGCTTCACTGGGAAAAAAAAAGTACCATTTATGATACTTCAGTTATACTCCCCCCCAAAACTGAATAAAAGCAAAACAAAATAAGCAAAAAATCCAGTGGGCAATTCTCCACGTTTTCCTTCTTCTTCCTGCCATGGTGACCAGTGACCAACAGAAGGTGGTGAAGCCCCCATCGCTCAGCATTCCTGAACGAGACATGGATAAAGGGTTTGCCAGCCAAGTGGGATGAACTTGTAGAATAAGCAAGAAATAGACCTTTATTGTTCTAAGCAAGTGACACTGAGGCATTGTCTATTACAGCAGCGTAACCCTAACCCATCTGATTGACAAAAATTCTGAAACACAGCATATTATCCCNACAAAATAAGCAAAAAATCCAGTGGGCAATTCTCCACGTTTTCCTTCTTCTTCCTGCCATGGTGACCAGCGACCAACAGAAGGTGGTGAAGCCCCCATCGCTCAGCATTCCTGAATGAGACATGGATAAAGGGTTTGCCAGCCAAGTGGGATGAACTTGTAGAATAAGCAAGAAATAGACCTTTATTGTTCTAAGCAAGTGACACTGAGGCATTGTCTATTACAGCAGCGTAACCCTAACCCATCTGATTGACAAAAATTCTGAAACACAGCATATTATCCCAAGTCTCATTTAAAAAAAAAAGTTAACAGTCCAGAACATAATAGAATATGAAACACAATAGTATAAAATCTTCCCATGGAATTTATGAAACATAAATGATACTTCTATTTGTTTAAATGACAGAGTAATTATCAAGTTTGTTTCAAGACAGAAACTCTCCATGACACCCATCATATCCATCACAGTGTATGCAGTTATTAGAGAAGAATTAGAACATGATAAGGGGGAGATGGTAATTTGCTTTCTATTCATTTATTGGCACACTGTGAAGCAAGTGGGAACTTAGTTTCCCGACCAGGGATGGAACCTGTGCCCCAAGCAGTGGGAGTGTGATGTCGTATAACCACTGAACCACCAGGAAAGTCCCTGGACTCAATCCTGTTTTAAGACAAATCTCTAATTAGACTTCACACCATCTCTATCCCTAAACCACACAATTCCTTTAGGAAGTATACAGGGCATAAATCCTAAATAATAGAGCCTAGAAAAAGATATGCAATTAGAATACCAAGATTATAAGGAAAAAATTCTGCAGAAGTAGGTGTTCTGGAGACATGCAATTTATGCCATGTTGGGGCAACATATGTTCCTTCACCTAAGAGCACACATTCCCCTGACACAAAAATAAAACAAAGGGTGGAGGAATTAACCTCAATTCAGTTCCAAATCTGGGTGGGGTGCAGGAGAGGGCAAGGGTATGGTTGTGTCAAAGACGGACTCTGATTTTTCATTTCCAAAAAATCCATTATAGACCAAAACGCATAATTAGGACATTAACACAATAAACACAGAATGTGCTCACAATGCAGCAATATAAATATGACTGTCGTATGATAAAATTTTGTGTGGACCTGGGCAAGAGCTTGAACAAAGCATGAATAAAAATAAACAGCTTGGTCTGTTGTCAGAGCATGGGTTAATTTTTATTTTCCTTTTGTTTGGTTTCCATCAATGTTGTTCATACAACAGATAATTTGTAAGAAGCCATTAAGGTGCCTTGGTGACAACTGGAAAACCAATTATAAATTCCTGCATCTCTGAAATGAGACTGAATCAATGGTGCAGAGCGACAGCGTGGAGAAGCAGAGCCCCTGCACTTGAACTTTTTTTGTTTCAATTTTGCCTGAATAAAAAGAAGGCTTGATTTAAAGAGAAAAGACATCTTTATCTGAGTATCATTTATCTATGTTTTATTCTAAGAACATGGCCTATTTACGGAGGATTGCTCAAATGGCCTCTAAGCCTTATCCCATGAATTTACTGCTGAGCGATTTTGTTAGGCATTGACCTACTGTCCCAGTGCTCCAAGTTGTACCATTAGTCACTGCTTGGGGCGAGCTGTGCTTCTCCACAGCACTCTTATTATTTTGCAAATAATTTTTTAAATTTATTTTTGGCTATGCTGGGTCTTCGTTGCTGAGCAGGCTTTCTCTAGTTTCAGAGAGCAGTGGCTACTCTCCAGCTTCGGTGCCTGGGCTCCTCTTGTCACAGAGTGCAGGCTCTAGAGCACAGGCTCAGTACTTGCCATGCACAGGCTTAGTTGCCCCTCAGCGTGTGGGATCTTCCTGGATCCAGGACAGAATCCATGTCTCCTGCATTGGCAGGTNGGGATGGTCTTGATCCCTGTCTCCTGTACAATGTCACGAACCTCATTCCATAGTTCATCAGGAACTCTATCTATCAGATCTAGGCCCTTAAATCTATTTCTCACTTCCACTGTATAATCATAAGGGATTTGATTTAGGTCATACCTGAATGGTCTAGCGGTTTTCCCTACTTTCTTCAATTTAAGTCTGAATTTGGAAACAAAGGTACAAAGAGTAATAACTCACTAAAAATATCAAAAATGTTGAGAGATAGCCTAACCTAATATAATTTTTAATATAAACAGAACTTAAAACAAGTCATACTATAGCATTTTTTCATTTTAAAAAAATGCCTTTCAGTGTCTACGAGAAATTTATTATCTAACAGTAAGATTTGACAAAAGAAATTTATAGAAATATTTCCAGGACTTTTTAAAGATTCCTTTCTGAATGCTTGACAATCCAGCTAAGTTCATCATGTTTATCCAGTAAACTTTTCAACTTTTCCCATATTTATTTCACCATATTATCTGGCATTGCTTATCTGATGAAAAAAGACAAAAGTTACTGTAGCAAAGAGAAAATGTGGCTGAGCTGAAGAGTGGGAAGGATGGAATATATTATTCCCATGAGCAAGTGACATTAACATATTCACTGTATATAGTAAGTGCCTGGGTCTCCCTTTTAGAAGCAGAAGTCCTTTGGTGTCCTAGGATACCTTAAAGACAGTGAATTTAACCTACAAAAGCTTGTGAGAATATGGATTTTATGAAGTGCGCAGTACCATACCTCCTTGCTTTTTCATGTTGCTTGCTAAGGTGGAGGAGAATCCTCCCAATCCCCAGTCCTAATTTTTTGCTATATTGAGAAGAATGTAGTAATTAATTCAGATCATACCTCAGATGTGTATAAGAGACAGGGCTTAGTTGCCCCTCAGCGTGTGGGATCTTCCTGGATCCAGGACAGAATCCATGTCTCCTGCATTGGCAGGCGGATTCTTTACCAGTGAGACACCAGAGAAGCCCCACAAGGCTCTTTTGCATCCACTGCTCTAATACCTGAAATCATCATGTAATATTACCTACTCCATCATCAGTGCTTCAGCAAAGCTGGATTGATTTCTGGTCCCTGGGCAAAGTCCTCAGTGCCTGAGGTGGGGGAGGGGCCAGGACTCAGAGCCAGTGAGTGGATTCCACCCGACCTCCAACGAGTGGCTTCCCTGGTGGCTCAGAGGTTAAAGCATCTGCCTCCAATGTGGGAGACCTGGGTTCGATCCCTGGGTCGGGAAGATCCCCTGGAGAAGGAAATGGCAATCCACTCCAGTATTCTTGCCTGGAGAATCCCATGGACGGAGAAGCCTAATAGGTTATAGTCCACGGGGTCGCGAAGAGTCGGACACGACTGAGCGACTTCACCTTCCAACGAGTGGCAGATTGCAGGTGCATCCTGGCTCATCTCAGTCAGTACTGGTGTTCCCATCCTCTCACCAGTGAATGGGTCAAGACCCCAGGATGATGGGGTTTTCTTCTGCCTTTAGGACTGACCCAACTGGGGCCAAGGAGACTCTAGAAAAGGTTGCTGGGGGTTCTTGCTTTGGGTGTCGCTGCACCCTTCAGGGGTCTAGAACTCGGTTGCTGGCCTGAGTAAAGCAGAGTCAAGAGGAAGGCAGGAAAATGGAAAGTGCACCCCTGGATCAAGTCGACCTCAAGATCACCCTACCCTCAGATTTCTAGTCATGTAGCCCTCGTTATTTCTATCTTCTGCATCATCTCAACTGACAGTTAGACCTCATCTCTGAAGGGATATACATGTGTGTACAGCTGATTCAGTTTGTTGTACAGCAAAAACTAACACAAAATTGTAAAGTAACTATTGGTTGTTGTTCAGTCACTAAGTCATGCCTGACTTTCTATAGCCCCATGGGCTGGAGCATTCCAGGCTCCCCTGTCCATCACTATCTCCCAGAGTTTGCTCAGACTCATGTCCATTGAGTCATTGATGTCATCCAACCATCTCATCCTCTGCTGCCCTCTTCTCCTCCTGCCCTCAGCCTTTTCCAGTGTCAGGGTCTTTTCCAATGAATTGGCTCTTTGCATCAAGTGGTCAAAATATTGGAGCTCCAGCTTTAGCATCAGTCCTTTCAATGAAAATTCCGGGTTGCCTTCCTTTAGAACTGAGTGGTTTGATCTCCTTGTTGTCCAAGAGACTCTCAAGAGTCTTCTCCAGCACCACAGTTAGAAAGCATCAATTCTCCAGTGCTCAGCCTTCTTTATGGTCCAACTCTCATATCCATATATGACTATTAGAGAAACAATAGCTTCTATACCCCAATTTAAAAAAGAAGAAGAAAGGAGGAAAGAAAGAGAGAAAAGAAAGAAAGACAGGGTCCTCCTAGAATCTTCAATTCAATTCAGTTCAGTTCAGTCGCTCAGTTGTGTCTGACTCTTTGCGACCCCATGAATCGCAGCACGCAGGCCTCCCTGTCCATCACCAACTCCCAGAGTTCACTCAGACTCACGTCCATCAAGTCAGTGGTCAGTGATGCCATCCAGCCATCTCATCCTCGGTCATCCCCTTCTCCTCCTGCCCCCAATCCCTCCCAGCATCAGAGTCTTTTCCAATGAGTCAACTCTTCGCATGAGGTGGCCAAAGTATTGGAGTTTCAGCTTTAGCATCATTTCTTCCAAAGAAATTCCAGGGTTGATCTCCTTCAGAATGGACTGGTAGGATCTCCTTGCAGTCCAAGGGACTCACAATAGTCTTCTCCAACACCATAGTTAAAAGCATCAATTCTTCGGCGCCCAGCCTTCTTCACAGTCCAACTCTCACATCCATACATGACCACAGGAAAAACCATAGCCTTGACTAGATGGACCTTTGTTGACAAAGTAATGTCTCTGTTTTTGAATATGCTATCTAGGTTGGTCATAACTTTTCTTTCAAGGAGTAAGCGTCTTTTAATTTCATGGCTGCAGTCACCATCTGCAGTGATTTTGGAGCCCCAAAAAATAAAGTCTGACACTGTTTCCAATCTTAGAAGGGCCCTAACAATGGTCATTCTTACTCAGGGAGGTGTCTGATATTTGGTTTCTTCTGGAAAGCCTCTGATTATGACTGAACAAACTCAAAGGCAGCCTCTGGAAAGAGCTGTCCAAATTCTGTCTACAAATAGTTGTTTTCTATCTTAAGACAGACTCTAGACCCATCTGTGTGCTCCAGAAGTCAGCTTCCTCTTCCTGGCTTCTTCGGGCTCTGCTTAATGGCCTTCTGATTAAAGCAGTCCCAGAGTGGGCCCGGCTTATATATGAGGAGAAGAAATCAGCAGGGAACACTCACCTTGTGATGCATAGAGAATGAGCTCCTCACTGAAGATGCAAATTTTGAAGGATGAAAATCTCACTTCTGAATACATAATGGTCTCTAATTAGCTCACAGGTAATTAGAGCAATTGCCAGGGGCCAGCACACTCCTAGAAGCTGTGTGCCTAGGGGTTTTCCCCTAGGGAACATAACTCATATGGTTAAAATTCCCTTTCTGCAAAGATGACGTTTTCTCACACATTAACATTGAACCAATGTTGGTTGTATGTGGTAAAAAATGTTTCTGTTTACGGCCTTCTTTATAACTCATTCCCAGGAGGATCTCAGCTCTACACTTAGTGCAGTAATGAGTGAAGTCAGGCTGACAAAGACAAGAGACATTGAGGGGAGTAAAATTTGCCACACAAGGACTTTCCCTGGTGGTCCATTGGTTAAGAATACAACTGCCAATGCAGGGGACATATGTTCCATCCCTGGTTGGGGAAGATTCCACATGCCTCGAGGCAACTAACCCCGTGTGCCGCAACTACTGAATCTGTACTCTAGAGCCTGTGCTCCGCAACAAGAGAAGCCCACGCACCACAACTAGAGAGTAGTCCCGCACCTCCGTTACTATAGAGAGCCCGTGTAACATGGAAGACCCAGAACACCCCAAAATAAAGTTTTTTAAAGTTTAAAAAAAAATAAAATGGGGAATCCCCTGGCTGTCCAGTGGTTAAGACTTTAAGCTTCTACTGCAGGGGGCTTTGGTTTGATGCCTGGTGGGGAACTAAGATCCCAGGTGCCACATGGTGTTGCCAAAAAAAAATAACAATAATAATTAATCAACTGAGGATTTTGGCAAGTTTAGCAAGTTACTCAATTTTCCTAGATCTCTCCTATTTACATAGGTTACTGAACTTTTGTTTGATTTATTTCTTGTTAATCTATCTGATGTCAAGTTAATTCTTAGGTCAGCCAGAATAACACAAAAATACAGAGGAAAATTTCTTCTTCCCCAACAATATTCATTGATTGGATGAGCCAAGGGCCAAAGGGGATAGATCTGAAGTCAGTCATAAAGCTCTCAAAGCTACAGGAATATTCATATTTTTTAATCCAGTAACCCCACTATGGGAACATTTTTAGACAAAGAAAATCATCCTAAATAATTAAATAGCATTATGTACAGTCTCAGCCTGGGTTGACCAGAAAGCCAGGCTGAAATTGTACACATTTGTTTACTATTATTTCATTGAGAAATCTGTATGCAGGTCAAGAAGCAGCAGTTAGAACTAGACATGGAACAACAGACTGGTTCCAAATAGAAAAAGGAATACATCAAGGCTGTATATTGTCACCCTGCTTATTTAACTTATATGCAGAGTACATCATGAGAAATGCTGGGCTGGAGGAAGCACAAGCTAGAATCAAGATTGCTGGGAGAAGTATCAACAACTTCAGACATGCAAATGACACCACCCTGGTGGCAGAAAGTGAAGAAGAACTAAAAAGCCTCTTGATGAAAGTGAAAGAGGAGAGTGCAAAAGTTGGCTTAAAACTCAGCATTCAGAAAACTAAGATCATGGCCTCTGGTCCCATCACTTCATGGCAAATAGATAGGGAAACAATGGAAACAGTGACAGACTTTATTTTGGGGGGCTCCAAATCAGTGCAGATGGTGACTGCAGCCATGAAATTAACACTAATTCCTTGGAAGAAAAGCTAGATAGCATATTAAAAAGCAAAGACATTACTTTGCCAACAAAGGTCCGTTTAGTCAAAGCTATGGTTTTTCTAGTAGTCATGTGTGAGTGTGAGAGTCGGACTATAAAGAAACCTGAGCACTGAAGAATTGATGCTTTTGAACTGTGGTGTTGGAGAATACTCTTGAGAGTCCCTTGGACTCCAAGGAGATCCAACCAGTCCATCCTAAAGGAGATCAGTCCTGGGTGTTCATTGCAAGGACTGATGTTGAAGTTGAAACTCTAATACTTTGGCCACCTGATGCAAAGAGCTGACCCATTTGAAAAGACCCTGATGCTGGGAAAGATTGAGGGCAGGAGGAGAAGGGGACAACAGAGGAAGAGATGCTTGGATGGCATCACTGACTCAATGGACATAGGTTTGGGTAAACTCCGGGAGATGGTGATGGACAGGGAAGCCTGGTGTGCTGCAATACATGGTGTCACAAACAGTCAGACACAACTGAGCGACTGAACTGAACTGAACTTCATTATCAGGGAAATGGGGGAGGAGAATGAAGAAAACAAGGAGAAAGAATCAACATGGGGGGAGCAGGGAGCTGCCCATTGCTTGGTATTAAGCAAAACTGATTATTTGATGTCACAAGACCACCTTGAACAAGGCCATGCAATAACCATGAATCAACAGTCCATATACAAGGAGGAAATGCAGAAATTATCCCCTGGTTTCCATCTCCCATTGGTCAAAGTTTGCCCCACGAGGCATTAATTCCTTCAAACTTCCAGGCTACAGACCGGTGAATGTCCAGAGAGTCCCTCAGTGGCTCACACCTCAGATTCCACAGGAGACGCTGGGGCACCCAAAGAAGTGTAGTAGCATGGGCTGACATGAAGTTGGATAAAGTCTGTACTGATGTAGTCACTATAGAGGCAGTGGAGCCTGGACTACATGCTGCAAAGCCAGAGAGGCTAAGAGGATCTGAACACGACTGATACACCCACACAAAGGTCCATTTCAGTGTGGATTCCAATCAAAAAGCACAGCCTTTGTAGATAAAGCATCTTCTCTGTGAATCCTGACTCTGCTTCTCACTAGTTGTAGAACTTAGGGCAGACTAATTTCCCTGCACCTAGATTTCCACATCTGATAAATTGAAATAATACCTATATAGGTATTTTTCCTATGTAGGACGGTTTTGAGGTTTGAATGAAGTAATCCGTGTAACATACGTGGACCAGAACATAAACTTAACTAAATTTTCCTCTCCTATAATAATATAATAGATAAAAAATAACAAATTTCCAACTAAAGAGAAATGGTTAAGTAAATCATGATGCAGTCAGTTAATGGACCTTCTCTGTGCATCTTTTAAAAAAGGATGATGAGGGATTTTCCTGATGGTCCAGTGGCTAAGACTCAGGGCTCCCAATGCAAGGGGCTGCGGTTCAATCCCTGGTCAGGGAACTAGATTCCACATGCCATAATGAACAGCTTGCATACCACAAGTAAAGCCCCTACATGCTGCAACTAAGACCTGGCATGGCCAAATAAAGAAATAGATATTTTAAAATAATAAAACTTAAAACTAAAAATGATAATAAGTGGGAAATGGCCATGTATTGAGAAAAGGCACAATAAAAAATTGTGTAAGTACCATGTGGGAGGGGGTTGTTGTATGCACACAACAGTCCAGTTCAGTCACTCAGTGTCTCTTTACAACCCCATGGACTGCAGCACACCAGGCTTTCCTGTCCATCACCAACTTCCAGAGCCTACTCAAACTCATGTCCATCACGCTGGTGATGCCATCCAACTATCTCATCCTCTGTCATCCCCTTCTCCTCCTGCTCTCAATCTTTCCCAGCATCAGTGTCTTTTCAAATGAGTCAGTTCTTCGCATCAAATGGCCAAAGTATTGGAGTTTCAGCTTCAGCATCAGTCCTTCCAATGAACATTCAGGACTTATTTCCTATAGGATGGACTGGTTGGATCTCCTTGCAGTCCAAGGGACTCTCAAGAGTCTTCTCCAACACCACAGTTCAAAAGCATCAATTCTTCTGCGCTCAGCTTTCTTTATAGTCCAACTCTCATATCCATACATGACTACTGGAAAAACCGTAGCTTTGACTAGACGGACCTTTGTCGGCAAAGTAATGTCTTTGCTTTTTAATATGCTGTCTAGCTTTTCTTCCAAGGAATTAGTGTCTTTTAATTTCATGGCTGAAATCACCATCTGCAGTGATTTGGAACCCCCCAAATAAAGTCTCTCACTGTTTCCATTGTTTCCCTATCTATTTGCCATGAAGTAATGGGACCAGAGGCCATGATCTTAGTTTTCTGAATGTTGAGTTTTAAGCCAACTTTTGCACTCTCCTCTTTCACTTTCATCAAGAGGCTTTTTAGTTCTTCTTCACTTTCTGCTATCAGAGTGGTGTCATCTGCATAGCTGAGGTTATTGATATTTCTCCCAGCAATCTTGATTCCAGCTTGTGCTTCCTCCAGCCCAGCAATTCTCATGATGTACTCTGCATATAAATTAAATAAGCAGAGTGACAATATACAGCCTTGATGTATTCCTTTTTCTATTTGGAACCAGTCTGTTGTTCCATGTCTAGTTCTAACTGCTGCTTCTTGACCTGCATACAGATTTCTCAGGCGGCAGGTCAGTTGGTCTGGTATTCCCATCTCTTAAAGAATTCTCCACAGTTTGTTGTGACCCACACAGTCAAAGGCTTTCGCATAGTCAATGAAGCAAAAGTAGATATTTTTCTGGAACTCTCTTGCTTTTTTGATGATCCATCGGATGTTGGCAATTTGATCTCTACCTCCTCTGCCTTTTCTAAATCTAGCTTGAACGTCTGGAAGTTCACAATTCATGTACTGTTGAAGCCTGACTTGGAGAATTTTGAGTATTACTTTGCTAGCGTATGAGCACACAACATACCACGTGTAAATACTTAGTGACATGAACACATGTGGGTTTTCTTGTGGAAAGATTTGAAAACACTAATGAGTAATGCTGGTAATGACTGATGTGTTTAGAAAATACTATTGAGTAATGCTAGTCAATACCATTTGCTCATTTTCCTTGTTAACTGAACTCCAAATTCATTCAGAGTGGCAAGGTGCCCATCCCCAAATGACAAATCATGATTTGTTTCAACCAGTCTGGAAAATTCATCTCTCCAAATTCCCAACCTCCATAACAAGAGAAGAAGGCCATGTGATCTGCTTCTGGGTGAAAAAAATGGTCTAATGAAAAATCTTCTATGTGGAATTCAGGAGATTTTTACTAATCTGATGAAAAAGAGTAATATAGCAGTCACTATCCCTTCCCCTTTCCTTCCTTGAATGTAGATGTAAAGTCTGGACCCACAGCAACAATACTGTGAGCATGAGGTGACCAGCATGAGATCAAGAAATTCAGCCCTGTCATTTTTGAGCCACTGAATCAAGACTGAAACTACTTCCAATTTCTGTACATTTATTTGTCTAAACTTCTACAGTCAGGTGTTCTGTTCAGTTCAGTTCAGTTCAGTTCAATCGCTCAGTCGTATCCGACTCTTTGTGACCCCATGAATTGCAGCATGCCAGGCCTCCCTGTCCATCACCAACTCCCAGAGTTCACTCAGACTCACGTCCATCAAGTCAGTAATGCCAACCAGCCATCTCATCCTCGGTCGTCCCCTTCTCCTCCTGCCCCCAATCCCTCCCAGCATCAGAGTCTTTTCCAATGAGTCAGCTCTTCGCATGAGGTGGCCAAAGTGCTGGAGTTTCAGCTTTAGCATCATTCCTTCCAAAGAAATCCTAGGGTTGATCTCCTTCAGAATGGACTGGTTTGATCTCCTTGCAGTCCAAGGGACTCTCAAGAGTTTTCTCCAACACCACAGTTAAAAGCATCAATTCTTCAGTGCTCAGCCTTCTTCACAGTTCAACTCTCACATCCATACATGACTACTGGAAAAACCACAGCTTTGACTAGATGGACCTTGGTCAGCAAAGTAATGTCTCTGCTTTTGAATATGCTATCTAGGTTGGTCATAACTTTTCTTCCAAGGAGTAAGCGTCTCTTAATTTCATGGCTGCAGTCACCATCTGCAGTGAGTTCTGCTACTTGTGACCAAATCAACTGATATGACACTGTGCTAGTCAATTTACATTCCTATATCATTGATTTTTACAGGAGATGTTTAAGGTCTGTTTTATAATAAATAAACTGAGAACCTAACTGACTTACCCAAGGTCATCTCCCTTTTAAGTCTCCCAACCAGAATTCATACCCAATCCTAATCCTAGAGTCCTTTCCACGACTTCAATAACAAACAGTTGTGTACAGAATACAAGGAAGATTATAAGGCAGAAAAATGAATGCCAAGCCTTGAGGCTGCTAAGAGTCTAGGTTATAAATGGCATTGTGTGCCATGGGAGGAGTTTTTACTTTATCGTACTGATAGAGAACAGCAATATGTCAAGATCTATGCCTCAGCAAAAATTGCTGCCATGTTCCCAAGGCCTTGTACTTGATAGAGCTCAGTAAACATTAAATCAACCAATAAATAATCAGATAAAATTCTCCAGGTAGACTTGGAGAATGTAGGACTTCCTTGATGGGTCCAGTGATTAAGACTCCATTCTTGTACTGCAGAGGGTCATGGGTTTGATCCCTAGTCTGGGAACTAATATCCCATGTGCCGTGCAGCATGGCTGAGAAAAAAAAAAATTGTTCACACGGAGAATGAATCAGAATAAACAAGGTTAGAGGGAAGAAGACCATTTAGACGATTACTGCAGTATCTATGTCACACGAGCGATGTTAAGTTATGAACTATGGCAGTGTCTATAGGACAAGTGCATGTGCTCAGTCACTCAGTCATGCCCAGCTCTTTGCAACCACATGACTGTAGCCTACGAGGCTCCTCTGTCCATGGGATTCTCCAGGCAAGAATACATAGGACAGGAGGAGGGAACAAATTCAAGAGGAATTCAGAAAACAGAATCGAAAGGGTCGTAGTTCTCAAATGGCAACTAGCTTGTCTTCTGAAAAGAACATTTTTATTAGGCTACTTGGCTAACCAAAACCTTCAGAGGTTTCCCACTGCTTGTAGACTACATCCTAAAGTTGCCACCTGGTGTTCATGGTCCTCCATTAGCTTCTAGCTCTAGATCTTCAGGGGTTTTCCTGATGGCTCAGATGGTAAAGAATCTGCCTGCAATGCAGGAGACCCAGGTTCAATCCCTGGGTCAGGAAGAGCCCCTGGNTTCCCACTGCTTGTAGACTACATCCTAAAGTTGCCACCTGGTGTTCATGGTCCTCCATTAGCTTCTAGCTCTAGATCTTCAGGGGTTTTCCTGATGGCTCAGATGGTAAAGAATCTGCCTGCAATGCAGGAGACCCAGGTTCAATCCCTGGGTCAGGAAGAGCCCCTGGAGAAGGGAATGGCTACCCACTCCAGTATCCTTGCTGGAAAATCCCATGGACAGAGGAGTCTGGTGGGCTACAGTCCAGTGGGGTGCAAATAGTTGGACTTGACTGAGTGACTAACACTAGATCTTCAGAGTAACTATTCACCAAACACTTTTGAATAGAAAGATAAGCTCATTAATCGTGTAATTTGCATAATATTTACACATGACTTCACTGGCATTATTTCTTTGTTTGGATTTCCCTTCATTTGCTATTTATTATTTCCCAACAACCATGTGGGTTAAGCAGGGGCAGGATTGTGCAATTACAAATTGTATGGTCTTATAGATGAAGTAATGATTGGATGGCATCACTAACTCAGTGACATGAGTTTGCACAAACTCCAGGAGAGAGTAAAGGACAGGGAAGCCTGGCGTGCTGCAGTCCATGGGGTCAAAGAGTCAGACATGAATTAGCGACTGCACAACAACAGATGAAGAAACCAAGATTCAGAAACACCAAGTGTCAAATTAACCCTCTGGTTAGACCTTCCTCATTGGTTGCCTCTGCTACTCAGGACCAACTTGTACTGCAGTGAGGCTCCAAAGTCACAGTCAACTGATTCAGCTTATTGGCCCCAGAACTGAGGGCATGCCTGGTATCCACCAACTGTCCAAACCTCAAATAAACTCATGATAACAGCCCACACCCAGACAGCTTTCTCAACAAGAAAATTAAAGTCATCAATCTTAACCCAGAAATTGGTTTACACATCTTTGTCCCACACAGATGGATTATAAATTGCTCTGTTGAACACTCTGTCAAATATGAAACTTCTGAAAGCTTTTTAGTGAACAAAGATGAGGCTAAATCTCCCACCGATCTCATAATGATTGTTGTTGTGAATATTTTCGCTCTGGCTGGACTGTAGCTTAGTATCTATAATTTCTGACTAACCACCTTCAGACCCTGCCTGAATATACCTCTCTCCTTTAAAGTCAGTCAGTTTTCTTACATCTTCAAGACTCTGGTAGACTCAGAGAAACTTGAATCTGTAGGCTTTCAAATGTTGTTTTGGTCATAAGGGTAGAAATAGTTCTCTTTTCAGCTTTCTACATTGCAAATAGGAGCCAGAGTTCCAGGTGTGGATTATTTTAAAATTATAAGATACTGTGCTAGGGTCCAGTGGCTAAGACTACTGACCTCGTGGTCCAGTGGCTAAGACTTCATGCTCCCAATGCAGGGTGCCTGGGTTTGATCCTTGGTCAGGAAACTAGATCCCACATGCCACAGGGATCCTGCATGCTACAAATAAAGATCTCACCTGCAGCAATAAAGATCAAGATCTCGAATGCTGCAACTAAGACCCAGAGCAGCCAAATAAATATATTAAAAAAAAGAAATTTTTTTCAAAAAATTATAAGATATTGTGCTCAACTTTATAGTAAAGAATTTCAAAATCTCACCAAGATGTATTTATTTTTGGAAATTTTGTTTTCAAGTTAAAATTATAAAATACTTTGCTACTATTATGAAATATTGGAAATAGGGGCTGCTTTTTTTTATAATCTAAACACAGTGGACACGAACTTAAGCTTATTTATTTTCTCCAACCACTGTGACCTTCAACTCTGCCTTGTTCATTCCTCTTATCAACACCTGGATGACACTGAGGGCAAAACCTACAGCTTCCTGGTCAGTTTTTGATAATTTCTCTCTAAAGTCCAGTCTTATTTGAAACTTCAGGTTCTTATCATCCTACCCGTCTCTCCAGGTGTTCTCTTGGCTATACTGACAGACCATCCACATCCTCTGCAGAGCAGGCATGACGTTGGTTCTCAAGGGCGCCTACTGTGAATTCTTCAGAAGGCACTTTCCAGGGTGTGGTTGCCCAGTTTGGGAGATAAACTGAAGCTTGCTCTCTTCCAAACTGGGTGCAGTGCCTGCCTTGTGGTCCTTCTCACTGCTGGGGTTCCTTCACCCTGCAAGCCACACTTTTGGGCAAGGAATTGTAAACAGCCCAAGTCCAACTGCCTTCCATAGTGTTCTTTTTTCCTCTTGGCTGCACTAGGTCTTGATCGCTGTGTACAGGCTTTCTCTAGTTGCAGCGAGCGGGGGATACCCTCTAGTTGAAGTGAGTGGGCTTCTCATTGTGGTGGCTTCTCTTGTTTCAGAGCACTGGCTCTAGGGTACTCAGGCTCCAGTAGCTGTGGCACATGAGCTTAGTTTCTCTGCAGCATGTGGAATCTTCTTGGACCAGAAATTGAACCCATGTTTCCTGCATTGTCAGAAGCATCCCCCACAGTGTTCTTGACCACAGGAAATAGACTCATCCATGCCACCCTGACTTCCCCTTTCCCTTCTCCCTCTCCTTTCTTCCTGCTGTAAAGGACACATCAGCAAGTTTACAGCACAGGTGACTGCCCAGCTGGGGAATGATACCCTAGTATCTTCTACTTGTGGGGACTACCTGTTTCCACAGTGGAGCTATCAGGCCTCCACTCTCGGCTTAGAGGCATGGGGCTGATGAATGCTTCAGTGTTTAGTCTTCTGTTCAGTGATCAGCTGGTAAAGAATCTGCCTGCAATGTGGGAGACCTGGGTCGGATCCCTGGGATGGGAAGTCCCCTTGAAAAGGGAAAGGCTACCCACTCCAGTATTATTGCCTGGAGATTTCCATGTAGTCCATGGGGTTGTAAAGACTCGGACATGACTGAGCAACTTTCACTTTCACTTTCAGTGGTATAGTTGACATATCAGGTGAATCATTCTGTTAAAGCTCCCATCCTCTACAGGACAAAACTGTTTTCATGAATAAACATGAAATGAAACAGATAATAATAGCCAAGAAAAAATGCTGGAGAGAAAAATGCTCACTGAACTTCATATACACAATCATGCCTATAAAAATAAAATAAATATTAAAGCACAAAAAAGTTCAAAAGTAAGGGATTACTTCTTTTTAATTAACCTATTTTTTTTTTAAAGAAAAACTTGTACCTACATATTGACCTGTCACAGTCATGAAAAATAGCACTATGGTTTCTATGTTCAAGGCTTAATTTCTGCACATTTGTCAGTGACTTCTGAAAATTGATGTTGTTTGCATGTTCATGTTCAGTAGACAGTAGAGCCAGATTTGTCATATTGCTTTGCTTGTAGTTGATAAAAGAACACTTTTTATAAATTCTAACTTCAAAAAGTTTCTTTAACATGACGTAAGAGATAGAGAAAGAGTTGGGGAAAATCTTAAGTTTGACAGAGATTCATTAAAAATCCCATTTCACAATAAATTCCAGAAATTAAAATAATGTCCATGTCTTTGTTTCTTTGGGATGAACTCTGTAGGCAATCAAATAGAAAACTTTCACTAGAATATCATCACCAGAAAATAAAGGTCTATTCTGAAGTTTTTCTTCTTCTGCAAAGATCAGAGAAAAATGGCTGATAATAGCAGACACTATTTGATCCAGGGCTTTAGAAAGATTGCCTGCTTTTTGGTGAAAATTATTGCCCTTTTGGCTTCTCCAGGCAGTGAGGATCAACGTCTTTAGTCATTTCTCTAGAGTTTCATAGACTGATAGAATTGAAGTAACTCGGATCTTGTTTCATTGTCTTTGCAATCAGTCTGCTACCCTTATAACATATTTCTAATCCACCATTTAGATGTAGGGAGGTATGGTATGAGGAACGGAGATACCAATTGTTTCTGAAAAAAGCACAGTGATTCTGAATCTTTATGAACTTACTCTCCAAAGGAATGCCTGTAGCTGAGTCCATGGGGTTGGGGTCAAGGACATGTAACACTAGGAGTTCTTCCAATTAAATTCCATGTAAATTACAATGTTTAATGCTGCTGCTGCTGTTAAGTCACTTAAGTCGTGTCCGACTCTGTACGACCCCATAGACGGCAGCCCACCAGGCTCCCCCGCCCCTGGGATTCTCCAGGCAAGAACACTGGAGTGGGTTGCCATTTCCTTCTCCAATGCATGAAAGTGAAAAGTAAAAGTGAAGACGCTCAGTCGTGTCCAACTCTTTGTGACCCCATGGACTGCAGCCTACCAGGCTCCTCTGTCCATGGGATTTTCCAGGCAAGAGTACTGGAGTCGGTTGCCATTGCCTTCTCTACAATGTTTAATAAATAAGTGCAAATGTGAGCCTTATAGTAAGTCCCTTATAAAATAAGTTCTATTCCAAGAGCACATTTATTAAGTCCAATTTGTTCATACATCCAACAAAGTTAGCTTAGGTACCCAACTAACACACTCGGCTATATAGTACTGTACTGTCATAAGTTTATAATACTCTTCACACTAATAATATATAGCAAACACAAAGAAAACATTTTAATGTTACAGTACAGTACCTTGAATAGTACAAGAGTACAGTACAATAGCTGGCATACCAGTGTTGACATCGAATGAACACACAAGAAGAGTTACTGGCTGGAGGAGGGAGAGGAGATGGGAGATAGTAGAGCTGAAGGGTCATCAGCAATAAGAGATGGAGGGCAAACTGAGATGTCACTCACAACTGATA
Source organism: Oreotragus oreotragus (assembly GCA_006410675.1). Taxonomy (NCBI): domain Eukaryota; kingdom Metazoa; phylum Chordata; class Mammalia; order Artiodactyla; family Bovidae; genus Oreotragus; species Oreotragus oreotragus. The sequence continues at coordinate 85,373 of SJYX01002655.1, forward strand.
TTGATGGCACAGGTTCTGGGCTTGAAATAAAGACGCTGTACTACTGTACTCCATACCAGAATGTACAGTAAAGTACACACGAGCACAACTACTTGTAGAGGATGCACACACATGACAATGTATGCCAGACACATGAACTAACTCATGTGACTGGACATGTGAACGCACGTTCACATCTTTGGAAGTTCACAACTTGAAAGTTCATATGCGAGGGACTTACTATATTTACACACAGTTTGCTAGAACTCAATAACTACAGCAGTTGTTAGAACTTAGACTAAAACAGTTAGGTGGGGAGCCCTACTTTATCACTGACATTGTTCAAAATCGGCAGTGTATAGTGATAATAAAAAGCAGACCATTTTTAGCTGGGGATACATCACAGCTGCAGGAGACACAAGAAACATGGATTCAGTCTCTGGGTTGGGAAGACCCCCTGGAAGAAGGCATGGCAACCCACTCCAGTGTTCTTGCTATGGACAGAGAAGCCTCGTGGGTTACAGTCGATAGGACCTCAAAGAGTCAGACACGACTAAAGTGATTTAGCACACACACCACAGCTACCGCTTACATACACGGCCTCAGAAATGGAGTTGGTGAGAGCCCCTGGGTGATTTCTGTGCCTTCTACTAAGACACAGGGAGATGTCTCCAGCAACCCTCTTGAGGTGGAATATTTAGGACCTGTTTGAAAGTGAAAGAGGCGAGTGAACAAGTTGGCTTAAAGCTCAACATTCAGAAAACTAAGATCATGGCATCTGGTCACATTGCTTCCTGGCAAATAGATGGGGAAACAGTGGAAACAGTGGCTGACTTTATTCTGGGGGGCTCCAAAATCACTGTGGGTGGTGATTGCAGCCATGAAATTAAAAGATGCTTACTCCTTGGAAGGAAAGCTATGACCAACCTCGACAGCATATTAAAAAGCAAAGACATTACTTTGCCAACAAAGGTCTGTCTAGTCAAGGCTATGGTTTTTCCAGTAGTCATGTATGGATGTGAGAGCTGGACTGTGAAGAAAGCTGAGTGCTGAAGAATTGATGCTTTTGAACTGTGGTGTTGGAGAAGACTCTTGAGAGTCCCTTGGACTGCAAGGAGATCCAACCAGTCCATCCTAAAGGAGATCAGTCCTGGGTGTTCACTGCAAGGGCTGATGTTGAAGCTGAAACTCCAATACTTTGGCCACCTGATGCAAAGAGCTGACTCATTTGAAAAGACCCTGATGCTGGGGAAAATTGAGGAGAAGGGGACAACAAAGCATAAGATGGTTGGATGGCATCACTGACTCAATGGACATGAGTTTGGGTAGGCTCCGGGAGTTGGTGATGGACAGGGAGGCCTGGCATGCTGCGATTCATGGGGTCGCAAAGAATCAGACATGACTGAGCGACTGAACTGAACTGAACTTACTTAACATTAGGACTCTAGCAGGAATTCTAAAACAACATGGAAATTCTTGCCTATTACTGTTTCACACAATATTCCTCCTCTCTGATATAGCTCCTGCACTTCAAAGAGAGAAATCACATCCAATAATGTCATCTGATTATCTTTCAGTAGCTCCCCAACACTGAAAGGATGATATTTAAACTCTTTAATAAAGGGAAATGGAAGAAGAACTAATATTTACTGAAATTCTACTATGTACTAACCAGTTTACATGAGTTATTTTATTTAAACCTTACACCTCCATGAGAGGTAAGTATTATTACCCTAATTTTTCAACAGAGGGAACTAAGACACAGAGAAATTAAGTCGCAAGACACAGAAAGATTAAGACCTAGTGGCACATAGCTTCCCCTAGTGGCTCAGTGGTAAAGAATCTGCCTTCAATGCAGGTTTGATCTCTGGGTTGGGAAGATCCCTTGGAGAAGGAAATGGCAATCCACTTTAGTATTCTTGCCTGGAAAGTCCCATGTACAGAGGAATTTGGTGCGCTACAATCCATGGGGTCGCAAAAGAGTCAGACATGACTTAGCGACTAACCAACAGCAACAAAGCACATAGCTACTAGCAGATATCTGGGATTTCCACCTAATTGTACATCGAAAATTGGACCTTGAACCTTTGTTAGTTTCCAAGCTCACCTATGGGAAGCTTGACCTTGAAACCATATGAGTTGAGGTCAGGTTCCTTCATCAACCACGTGACACACAGACAACACAAAGTAGACCCCAGAGAGAGCTGGCCTTGCAGACTCAGGCCCTCCAAGTGGCAGCTCTTGGGGCAGCTGGTGTGCACCTGCCCTGGCCATGCCCAGGCCCAGCTGGACCCTTCCTCGCCTGCCTGCTGGCCTGTTCCCTGGACTCTGTAGGACAGGACAATTCTTGTTGTACAGCAGAAGTGAACACAGCATTGCAAAGCAACTATACTCTAATAAAATTTTTAAATGTATTTTTTTTTCACTGTACTGGGTCTTCATTGCTGTGTGAGCTTTTCTCTAGTTGCGGCAAGCAGGGACTATCCTCTAGTTGCTGTGCATGGGCTTCTTATTGCAGTGGCTGGTGGCTCAGATGGTAAAAGCTGCTGCTGCTGCTAAGTCACTTCAGTCATGTCCGACTCTGTGTGACCCCATAGACGGCAGCCCACCAGGCTCCCCCGTCCCTGGGATTCTCCAGGCAAGAACACTGGAGTGGGTTGCCATTTCCTTCTCCAATGCATGAAAGAGAAAAGTGAAAGTGAAGTCGCTCAGTCTGTCCGACTGTTAGCGACCCCATAGACTGCAGCCCACCAGGCTACTCCGTCCATTGGATTTTCCAGGCATCTGCCTACAATGGGGAAGACCCAGATTTGATCCCTGGGTTGGGAAGATCCCCTGGAGAAGGAAATGGCAACCCACTCCAGTACTCTTGCCTGGAAAATCCTATGGACAGAGGGGCCTGGTAGGCTACAGTCCATGGGGTTGCAAAGAGTCAGACATGACTGAGTGACTTCACTTTCACTTTCTCTTCTTGAGGAGCATGGGATCCAGGCATATGGGGTCTTCCCAGACCTGGGATGGAGCTTGTTTTCCCCTACACTGGCAGGTGAATTATTATTCACTGTACAATCAGGGAAATTCTAAATTTAAAAAAAATAGAGAGAGAGAGCAAGGTAAGGGGGACATGGTACTGGATGTGAGTAGTGACAGGTGACAGGCAGGTGTCATTAAGCTATGAGTCCAGCTGACATATATCACCGCCACACCTAGGCTATGACCTCTGGCCCCTGCTGCCCACTGGAGGCCACTAGAGTCACTGCTCCTTCAAGACAGTGGTTGTCACTACAAGGGGGATGAATTCTCTCTTCCCTGCTCCTTGGAAGGGCTAGCTCAGCTTCTCTCAGGTGTGCTACCTGCTTGGACACAACTCTGTCACAGGAGTGCATCCCGGCTCCCAGGACACTGCACTGCAGGTGCCTGGTCGTGTCTGCTTCTATAGCAGGAGGTAGGTTCCCTCTCCCACTAGAATGTTCCACAACATTAGATCCTAGGCAGAGAAGAGAAATGGACACCCACTGAGAGGATATAAACCAAGAAATTAGGCCAGGGGGCAGAGCAGAAGAGAGGAATGGGATAATGACATCAGAGCCCATTAGTAGGGGTCTGATGAGATGAGACCAACAGAAAAGATTCTGGTTTCAGAAACTGGCACTCTTGAGCCCATGATGTGTCTCCTTATAAACAGATCCTTAAAAAAAAAAAAACCAACAAACTGTAAATAATTCTGTACAAACTAGATTTCCACTTCAATGAGTCTGTGTTAAGCAAAGTCTGATGAAGAAAAATCAAGCCATTTAAATTTCTGTTGCCATAACCAGTACTGAGCAGCATATTTAAACCTGTAGACACAGTGATTCGGGCACAGAAGGTCATCATTTCAAACGCAGCATCCTTCTCCTGCGTTATATTAAACACCTCTTCTAGCTGTTTGCCTGGATGCAAAGGCTTGATTCATCCTCTAATTGTTGTCAAGATGCAGTTCAGTTGGGGAGGTTAAAAAAAAAACACACACAGAATGTCTAAATCAGCAGAGACATGAACATTTGCTCTCCCTCCCTTTTGGTTCATCTTTTTAAGCCTATTTTGTGTTTATTGTTGGTGAGATTTTCATATCGGCTGGTGGGATCACATTACATTCATCTAGTCCACACTGTCATAAGCCACCTTCTGTCAGTATTCACAATTGACAGGTAGCTGTACCATAGTGGACATTCAGTTCAGTTCATTTCACTCAGTCATGTCCAATTCTCTGCGACCCCATGAACTGCAGCACACCAGGCTTCCCAGTCCATTGCTAACTCCTGGAGCCTACTTAAACTCATCCATTGAGTCGGTGATGCCATCCAACCATCTCATCCTCTGTCGTCCCCTTCTCCTGCTGCCTTCCATCTTTCCCAGCTTCAGGGTCTTTTCCAATGAGTCAGTTCTTCACATCAGGTGGCCAAAGTATTAGAGCTTCAGCTTCATCATCAGTCCTTCCAATGAATATTCTACTCAGGACTTATTTCCTTTAAGATGGGCTGGTTTGATCTCCTTGCAGTCCAAGGGATTCTCAAGTGTCTTCTCCAACACCACAGTTCAAAAACATCAATTCTTCCACGCTCAGCTTTCTTTATAGTCCAACTCTCACATCCATACATGACTACTGAAAAAAACCATACCTTTGACTAGACAGACCTTTGTTGGCAAAGTAATGTCTCTGCTTTTTAATATGCTGTCTGGGTTGGTCATAGTTTTTCTTCCAAGGAGCAAGCATCTTTTAATTTTATGGCTGCAGTCACCATCTGCAGTGATTTTGGAGCCCTCCAAAAGAGAGTCTCTCACTGTTTCCATTGTTTCCCCATCTATTTGCCATGCATGAAGTGATGGGACCAGATGCCATAATCTTTGTTTTCTGAATGTTGAGTTTCAAGCCAACCTTTTCACTCTCCCCTTTCACTTTCATCAAGAGGCTCTTTAGTTCTTCACTTTCTGACATAAGGGTGGTGTCATCTGCGTATCTGAAGTTATTGATATTTCTCCCAGCAATCTTGATTCAAGCTTGTGCTTCATCCAGTCTGGCTGAGTTTTCCAAATTTGCTGATGTACACTGCATATAAGTTAAATAAGCAGCATGACAATATACAGTCTTGACATACTCCTTTTCCGATTTGGAACCAGTCTGTTGTTCCATGTCCAGTTCTAACTGCTGCTTCCTAACCTGCATACAGATTTCTCAAGAGGCAGGTCAGGTGGTCTGGTATTCCCATCTCTTTAAGAATTTCCCACAGTTTGTTGTGATCCAGATAGTCAAAGGTTTTGGCATAGTCAATAAAGCAGAAGTAAATGTTTTTCTGGAACTCTCTTGCCTTTTGATGATCCAGCCAATGTTGGCACTTTGATCTCTGGCTCCTCTGCCTTTTCTAAATCCAGCTTGAACATCTGGAAGTTCACAGTTCATGTACTGTTGAAGCCTGACTTGGAGAACTTTGAGAATTACTTTGCTAGTGTGAGAAATGAGTACAACTGTGCAGTAGTTTGATCATTCTTTGGCATTGCCTTTCTTTGGGATTGGACTGAAAACTGACCTTTTCCAGTCCTGTGGCCACTGCTGAGTTTTCCAAATTTGCTGACATATTGAGTGTAGCACTTTC
>SJYX01002655.1:91205-113567 GCA_006410675.1 Oreotragus oreotragus
ACCCACTCCAGTACTCTTGCCTGGAAAATCCTATGGACAGAGGGGCCTGGTAGGCTACAGTCCATGGGGTTGCAAAGAGTCAGACATGACTGAGTGACTTCACTTTCACTTTCTCTTCTTGAGGAGCATGGGATCCAGGCATATGGGGTCTTCCCAGACCTGGGATGGAGCTTGTTTTCCCCTACACTGGCAGGTGAATTATTATTCACTGTACAATCAGGGAAATTCTAAATTTAAAAAAAATAGAGAGAGAGAGCAAGGTAAGGGGGACATGGTACTGGATGTGAGTAGTGACAGGTGACAGGCAGGTGTCATTAAGCTATGAGTCCAGCTGACATATATCACCGCCACACCTAGGCTATGACCTCTGGCCCCTGCTGCCCACTGGAGGCCACTAGAGTCACTGCTCCTTCAAGACAGTGGTTGTCACTACAAGGGGGATGAATTCTCTCTTCCCTGCTCCTTGGAAGGGCTAGCTCAGCTTCTCTCAGGTGTGCTACCTGCTTGGACACAACTCTGTCACAGGAGTGCATCCCGGCTCCCAGGACACTGCACTGCAGGTGCCTGGTCGTGTCTGCTTCTATAGCAGGAGGTAGGTTCCCTCTCCCACTAGAATGTTCCACAACATTAGATCCTAGGCAGAGAAGAGAAATGGACACCCACTGAGAGGATATAAACCAAGAAATTAGGCCAGGGGGCAGAGCAGAAGAGAGGAATGGGATAATGACATCAGAGCCCATTAGTAGGGGTCTGATGAGATGAGACCAACAGAAAAGATTCTGGTTTCAGAAACTGGCACTCTTGAGCCCATGATGTGTCTCCTTATAAACAGATCCTTAAAAAAAAAAAAAACCAACAAACTGTAAATAATTCTGTACAAACTAGATTTCCACTTCAATGAGTCTGTGTTAAGCAAAGTCTGATGAAGAAAAATCAAGCCATTTAAATTTCTGTTGCCATAACCAGTACTGAGCAGCATATTTAAACCTGTAGACACAGTGATTCGGGCACAGAAGGTCATCATTTCAAACGCAGCATCCTTCTCCTGCGTTATATTAAACACCTCTTCTAGCTGTTTGCCTGGATGCAAAGGCTTGATTCATCCTCTAATTGTTGTCAAGATGCAGTTCAGTTGGGGAGGTTAAAAAAAAAACACACACAGAATGTCTAAATCAGCAGAGACATGAACATTTGCTCTCCCTCCCTTTTGGTTCATCTTTTTAAGCCTATTTTGTGATTGTTGGTGAGATTTTCATATCGGCTGGTGGGATCACATTACATTCATCTAGTCCACACTGTCATAAGCCACCTTCTGTCAGTATTCACAATTGACAGGTAGCTGTACCATAGTGGACATTCAGTTCAGTTCAGTTCACTCAGTCATGTCCAATTCTCTGCGACCCCATGAACTGCAGCACACCAGGCTTCCCAGTCCATTGCTAACTCCTGGAGCCTACTTAAACTCATCCATTGAGTCGGTGATGCCATCCAACCATCTCATCCTCTGTCGTCCCCTTCTCCTGCTGCCTTCCATCTTTCCCAGCTTCAGGGTCTTTTCCAATGAATCAGTTCTTCACATCAGGTGGCCAAAGTATTAGAGCTTCAGCTTCATCATCAGTCCTTCCAATGAATATTCTACTCAGGACTTATTTCCTTTAAGATGGGCTGGTTTGATCTCCTTGCAGTCCAAGGGATTCTCAAGTGTCTTCTCCAACACCACAGTTCAAAAACATCAATTCTTCCACGCTCAGCTTTCTTTATAGTCCAACTCTCACATCCATACATGACTACTGAAAAAAACCATACCTTTGACTAGACAGACCTTTGTTGGCAAAGTAATGTCTCTGCTTTTTAATATGCTGTCTGGGTTGGTCATAGTTTTTCTTCCAAGGAGCAAGCATCTTTTAATTTTATGGCTGCAGTCACCATCTGCAGTGATTTTGGAGCCCTCCAAAAGAGAGTCTCTCACTGTTTCCATTGTTTCCCCATCTATTTGCCATGCATGAAGTGATGGGACCAGATGCCATAATCTTTGTTTTCTGAATGTTGAGTTTCAAGCCAACCTTTTCACTCTCCCCTTTCACTTTCATCAAGAGGCTCTTTAGTTCTTCACTTTCTGACATAAGGGTGGTGTCATCTGCGTATCTGAAGTTATTGATATTTCTCCCAGCAATCTTGATTCAAGCTTGTGCTTCATCCAGTCTGGCTGAGTTTTCCAAATTTGCTGATGTACACTGCATATAAGTTAAATAAGCAGCATGACAATATACAGTCTTGACATACTCCTTTTCCGATTTGGAACCAGTCTGTTGTTCCATGTCCAGTTCTAACTGCTGCTTCCTAACCTGCATACAGATTTCTCAAGAGGCAGGTCAGGTGGTCTGGTATTCCCATCTCTTTAAGAATTTCCCACAGTTTGTTGTGATCCAGATAGTCAAAGGTTTTGGCATAGTCAATAAAGCAGAAGTAAATGTTTTTCTGGAACTCTCTTGCCTTTTGATGATCCAGCCAATGTTGGCACTTTGATCTCTGGCTCCTCTGCCTTTTCTAAATCCAGCTTGAACATCTGGAAGTTCACAGTTCATGTACTGTTGAAGCCTGACTTGGAGAACTTTGAGAATTACTTTGCTAGTGTGAGAAATGAGTACAACTGTGCAGTAGTTTGATCATTCTTTGGCATTGCCTTTCTTTGGGATTGGACTGAAAACTGACCTTTTCCAGTCCTGTGGCCACTGCTGAGTTTTCCAAATTTGCTGACATATTGAGTGTAGCACTTTCACAGCATCATCTTTTAGGATTTGAAATAGCTCAACTGTAATCCCATCACCTCCACTAGCTTTGTTCATACTGATGCTTCCTAAGGCCCACTTGACTTCACATTCCAGGATGTCTGGCTCTAGGTGAGTGGACATTAAGTATCTTAATACCTTTTGGTCAATTGGCCCTTCTTTTTTAATAAGTTATAAAACAAGGATTTGGAAATGACCTTACAGGATATGGAACCTACTCTCATTTCACAGGATTTAAAAAGAGATACCCAGAAAAAGAGAAAGATTTGTCCAAAGAAATGCAGCAAGTCAATGCCTTTCTTGTTCCCCTTCCTGCCAAGAGGCTTTCCTGGTGGCTCAGATGGTAAAGAATTTGCCTGCAATGCAAGAGACCTGGGTTCAATCCCTGGATTGGGAAGTTCCCCTGGAGAAGAGAATGGCTACTACTCCAGTATTCTTGCCTGAAGAATCCCATGGACAGAGGAGTCTGGGAGGCTACAGTCCATGGGGTCACAAAGAGTCTAATACAACTACGTGACTAAGACCCACTCACTCACTTCCTGCTCCAAGATGGAAAGAGAATAAAGTACTACAGTGAGTACCACCTGGAACAACTCTGTTTCAGAGTTAAAAGTTAAAAAGAGACAGATTAAATAAGTACTACTAACATACATTTTTATTTAGCACAATATATCCAAAATACTCTCCTTTGATGTGCAATCAATAAGGAAATTAATATGAGATGTTTCACTTTCTTTTCTTTATCCTAAGTCCTCAAATTCCAATGAGCACTTCTATTTTTACAGCACATCTTAACTGGAAGCAGCCACATGTGGCCAGTGGCTACTATATTTTTTTCTACTTTTTGGCCATGCTGTGCAGCTTGTGGGATCTTAGTTCCCTGACCAGGTATGGAACCAGTGTCCCCCTGCAGAGAAATTTGGAATCTCAACCATTGGACCCCCAGGGAAGTCCTGTGGCTACCAAATCAGACAGCATAGAAGCTGCCTTATTTTTGCATCTGTGAAGTTTCTTCTCCAATTAGCCAATGAGTTCTCAAAGCATCTTTAAGAGCTGGCAGGATGTGAAACATTAATCAAATAATTAGAAAGTTAAAAGGAAGCATTTGGAAGACCATCACTGCCTTGTAATATGTTTCTAGGGAAGACAAGAACATTTCCCTGGCAATTTTAAGGAACAATCCAGCTCCACTAGCAGTCTTTGAAAGCCGACTGTGCTTGGCTCTAGGGAAGCCCCACCAACAAGACAGGCTTTCCCTGCTCTCCAGGTTCTTCCCTCTCAGCAGGGGCTCAGTATGTGCCAGGAGGGCCTCCAAGGGCTGAGGGTGGATGAAGGTGGATGAACCGTTTGTGGCCCTGTGGTTCTAGCTTCACTTTGTGTGAAGCCTGTGGCCACAGGAAAGAAAACAGAATGAAGTGCTGGAACTGAGACACTGAGAAGCACTGCTCTTCTGCCTTCCTATCCACATGTCTGCAAGTGGCGCTACCCATTCCCTTTTGATGGCCGAGTGATATGCCATTGTATACACGTACCACATCCTATTTCCAGCTATGAATCATGCCAAGCCACACTGTCTAGAACAGGCCACTCAGAGATGAAGCAACAAATGCAAACGACCATACAGAATTTTCCCAAAACTTACAGAGCCAGTCACATAGATAATGCTAAAGTTGGAACTCTTCTGAACCCCTTCCCATTTCTTATTTCCTGAGAAAAACTGAGGTCCAAAAACTTAAGTTCCCATGCCTTGTAACTTGAAGCTCATGCAAATTCTCACATTTTTTTTCTCTTCCTGATCCCTCAGTCTGGCATTTCCAGTCATAGGGGTTTCACTCAGAGTCTGGATAAAGAGAAATTTCTTTCAGCAGCTCAAAATCTGGGTGTTCTGTTTTTGTTTTGTTTTGTTTTTTTGGTGGGGAGGGGTTGAAGTACTTGCAGGTTCAACATTTTAGACTGCAAGTATCCATAAGATACAGAAAATGACCACAGCACCAGCCCCCAACCACAGTCACCCTTAGACCCCCCCACCTCACCCCAGGGGACATAGGGTGTGCAGAAGGCCAAGTTCAGCATCACCCAGACCCACATCACTGTGGGCAGCAAGTGATCAAGCAGAGACACAGTGGCCTCAGGTAAACAGAAAAATCACAAGAGAAAAAAGAAATTCTTCTTTGTTTCAATCCTGCCGGGATGCCAGCCCTTCTACATTGTCTGCCTGGAGTTCCCCGTCAATAAGCATTCACTCAAGCAGAAGAAACCCCTCATTTAAGGTGTAATTGTGCTCCCAAGCCCTCCTCCTCCCAGACCAGGCAGAAGACCAATGGTCTCTCAGCCCTGGGGCCTCCCCTGGAACCCTGAATAGAGACAATGCCACCCTCTACCTGCTTCACCCCAAGTCTTGCCTTCTCAGCCTTTAATTTCCCACTTCTTGGTTAAGATTCTCAATTTCGATGGGAGTATCACCATTCCTTAGGGCTTCCCAGGTGGCACTGATGGTAAAGAACCTGCCTGTCAATACAGGAGACATAAGAGATGCTAGCTCAACCCCTGGGTCAGGAAGATTCCCTGGAGGAGGGCATGACAACCCACTCCAGTATTCTTGCCTGGAGAATCTTATGGACAGAGGAGCCTGGCAGGCAACAGTCCATGGGGTCACAAAGAGTCAGAGGCAACTGAGCACACAGCACAGACACGTGCACGCGTGCGTGCACACACACACACACACACACACACACATCACCATTCCTTTCCATCAGCCTTTTCCCTGTTTCAGCAGGGTTTAATTTCTCCTGGGGTACCAGCCCCTTAGCCAGAGCTAAGAGGATGAAGGCAGAAAACAAGCAAAAATACAGTTACCCTCTACGGCTCAATGCCCCGCAGTACATTAATTGTAAAGGCTCTAGCACATGCACACTTGAGGCCCCAGGACTAGAGAAAAACGCCGTGAAGGGTCTTACTCCTCCCCAGCAACCTAGGAGGAGGCAAAGCCCTTGCCTTCTCCGTGTGAGACGCTGAAGTTCCCAGGGAGCAAAGCTGCTTTTCCAGAGGCAGTGCCCTCAAGAGTTGGACTCAACTTAGCAACTGAACAACAACGTAGTTGGGTAAAATTAGACAATGGGACTTGGGCCCAAGGCCAAGGTGCTCTTTGCCCCTGTCTGATGGCAAGCAGAGCGTCTGAATATCTGAATCATATCCTCAGGCACCTCCCTGAATGTCCAGCTCCACAGCGCCCCGGCGCGGGCAAAGCCTGCCCCTGGTTGCTTCTCCTGTGTGGAAGGCAGAGCGGAAGACAGAAGGCAGGTGATAGAAAGATTCTAAGATTGAGCTGTGGAGGACAAGCAAGGACACACCTGTGCGGTGGCATGTTCCCAAACCTTGCCAAGTAGGCAGGTCACCCCTGCTCCCTGGAGAGGAGCAAAGGACGAGTGGAGAGCTCTGCAGAGGCCATGGCCCAACACTCCCAGGTACAAGTTCCCCCTTGCTTTGTCTGAAGTTCCCAGGGAGCAAAGCTGCTTTTCCAGAGGCAGTGCCCTCAAGAGTTGGACTCAACTTAGCAACTGAACAACAACGTAGTTGGGTAAAATTAGACAATGGGACTTGGGCCCAAGGCCAAGGTGCTCTTTGCCCCTGTCTGATGGCAAGCAGAGCGTCTGAATATCTGAATCATATCCTCAGGCACCTCCCTGAATGTCCAGCTCCACAGCGCCCCGGCGCGGGCAAAGCCTGCCCCTGGTTGCTTCTCCTGTGTGGAAGGCAGAGCGGAAGACAGAAGGCAGGTGATAGAAAGATTCTAAGATTGAGCTGTGGAGGACAAGCAAGGACACACCTGTGCGGTGGCATGTTCCCAAACCTTGCCAAGTAGGCAGGTCACCCCTGCTCCCTGGAGAGGAGCAAAGGACGAGTGGAGAGCTCTGCAGAGGCCATGGCCCAACACTCCCAGGTACAAGTTCCCCCTTGCTTTGACTAGCAGCAAGCAGGGAGATGAAACGGGCAGTTCCACCGGCAAAAATAGATGAATAATTACCTCTGATACAAAGATTCAGTTATTAGTAAACGTTGGCCCCAGAAGGGCTCTTAAGACCCAGAGAAACTAATTGACTTTTTCAAGGTGATGTGTGCTCAGTGGCTCAGTCATATCTGACTCTCTGCGACCCCATGGACTGTAGCCCATGAGGCTCCCTGTTCAGGGGATTCTGCAGGGATTCTGAAGGGGATTCTGTTCAGGAGACTCTGGTAGATTGTTGCCTGGGTCCTTCAACGTTCCTGTTTTTTTTGCCCCAGTCTAGGACTTGTCTCTCACTGCTTCTTGGTTCAGCTCCCACTTCTTTCATTAGCCCCAGGATCCACTCTCTGTGTTTCTCTGGCAGGCATTCCAGAGACTGCAAGAATACTTTCAATCTGGTTCCAAACTACATTTTCAACAAGCTCTGTCTCCATCCTCTGCCTCCACCAGCCTTCCTACAGAATTCAGGAGTCTCTAAATCTCCAGAAACACGTAACCCACATGAGAGCTGGAGTTCCAAGCAGCTCATGCTCAGTAGTTCCGTCATGTCCGACTCTTGTGACTCCATGGACTGGAGTGAGTTGCCATTTCCTTCTCCAGGTATTCAAGGTCATACAGCAAATCTAACCCCAGAGTCCAGACCTCCAAGGGCCCCAGCTTGTGTTGTATTCTGGGACTGTGTAGGCTTGTTTATTTATTTCTTAAGCTAACAAGAGTTTCCCAGGTGGCTCAGTGGTACAGATCATACTCGACAATGCAGGAGATTGGGTTAGATGCCTGGGTAGGGAAGATATCCCCTGGAGAAGGAAATGGCAACCCACTCCAGTATTTCTGCATGGAGAATTCCATGGACAGAGGAGCCTGGCAGTCTGCAGTCCATGGGGTCAAAAGAGTCGGACATGACGGAAAGACAGCATGAGCTGCTTGGAGCTCCAGCTCTGATGTGGGTTACATGTTTCTGGAGATTCAGAGAATCCTGAATATGAATATGAAGGCCCTCATATCACAACCAGAGAGTTCTGCTCACCACAGTTAGAGAAAGCTCACGCAAAGCAACAAAGACCCACCACAGCCAAAATAAAAAAAAATTAATTAATTACTTTTAAAAAAGAACTGAAGGACTAGAAAGCTGGTGGCCAAGGTAAGGGCTGACTAGAGGTTGCTGTGTTGACCTGAAGGAGTGTGCATTTGAAGTGCTTTCCTGATCTAGGATTGATTCCGAAAAAGGCAGAGCCTCTAATTGGCATGAGACTCCTCCAGACTCTCTCATCAAGGTTACCCTGCAGTCCTGGGCAGGCTGGAAGATGAAGCCCAGTCACAAGATGTACTTGCCAAAGTCAGACCATCTGAGTTTGAGCTGGTTGGCTGTGCGTAGGTTTAATTTATTTTTTTAATATTTATTTACTTATTTGTTTGTTTGGCTGCCCCAGGTCTTAGCTACAGCATGCAAAGTCTTTAGCTGTGTCATGTGAGCTTTTAGTTGCAGCATGTGGGATCTAGTGCCCTGACCTGGGATCAAACCTGGGCCCCCTGCATTGGAAGTGTGGAGCCACTAGACCACCAGGGAAGTCCCCTGGGCTTATATTTAGAAGCCTGCTTCTCTGGATTTGAGGATTTCTATCAGGAGGTGGAAGAGAATGGAATGATAAAGAAAGGCAGCAACAGTGGATAAAAAGAGTAATTATTATACATCAACAGCAGCAGTGATCCTGGACCTGTCTCTCTCCCTGCAGGCAGGGGAAACAGGATACAAAGCAGCCAACCACAGAGGTTCATCAAATCCCCAAGGAAAAGCTGACAAGTGGGTAACCTCAGTGGGGTCTGATAGAAGACCTTGTTTTCCAACCCATGCCCTCTGTTCTCACATCTTTAGATGTCCGTGCAAAAGACATAAGTGAATTTAGAGACCTGTTCCTTGGCTCGATGGGCATTCAGAATCAATGCTACTACAATAATTATCCTTGCCACAGATGATTTCTAAATCCAGGGTCCTGGCCAGACTTTTAAAGGGAAAATCAAATATGGATATCTGAGGCCGAATGAACATATTTTTAATTAAACCACGTCCCCAAGTATATCAAGTGTTAGAAAGATGGTTCTGTTACACTGATGTTTCTGTTATTCACTGAGAATTTAATGAGCCTCTGTCTGAAATAACATCACGGAGAATGCCTGCAAATCATGTTTGCTGAGCATAAACAGCCGAATTTTCAATACACCTCGCTAAGAGATTAGCATAGTGCCTTGAGAGTAATTAAACATCATTACTTTAAAACCAAAAATGTCCTGCACAGTGGGAAAAAATAACTGCCTATGTAATTGTCTAGACATCCCTTTAAACAAAAGAATTCCTGGTTTCAGAGGCAGATGGGTGATGGAACAGACAGACCAATATATGGGTTTTGTTTTTCTGTACAATCCTGACGACCCACCGTGGTGGTTTTCATAGTTGGAGTGTTTTGTTTCCCACTAATAGGACAATTTTTCATGTTGACTCAAGAGGCTCATATTTCCTCTTTAATATGTTCATCTCTCTAACTACAAAACTAGTGTTCCTCGGACTGCCTGCTTATTCATGTCGAAGCCCTGAAAACCCAGCCCGCCAAGACTCTTGGCCCCAGTTGCTTGCACACACATGCACACACATACACAAACACACACACACACACCAAACCTTAGAGCACCATTATTGATATTTGGGGCTGGATAGTTCTTTGTGGTGGGGACTGTTTCATTAATTGTAAGTTGTTTAGCAGCATCACTAACCCCTACCCACTAGCTGCCTGTGAAACCCTTCCTAAGTTGTGGCAACCAAAAATGTATGCAGACATTGTAAAATGTCTCTTAGGGACACACACACAAAACCAACTCAGAAAGGTTAAAGGGTAAAACAAAAAAAGTAAGATAAAAATAAAAGGAAAGCAGGTATTATGATCTTGGTGTCAAATAATCTATAATTCAAGATTAAAAGCATTAAAAAAGACAAAGAAGGATACTTTATAATGCTAAAAGCCATAATATATATGAAATTGTGCATAAATTTCTATGTATAAAAGAAAATAGCAGAAATTTTAATAAAGCAGAAACTACAGAATGAAAACTAGACAAATCCATATTAATAATAAGAATTCAAAATATCTCCCTTTGACCTAGACAGATTAAGGAGAAAATATCTAGAAAGAATAAAGAAAACCTAAATGAAGAGTCAATAAAGTGTATCTTATAGCTATATGTCCAACCCTGTACCATTATAATACAAAATATTCCTTCTTTTCAACTACATTTAGATTATTTAGGAAAACAAACCATATTTTAAGTCATAAGGAAAATCTAAATTAATTCCAAAAAGAGAAACAGCATTCTGACCAGAATACATAATGGTTATGACAAGGAATCTCATGGTGGTTTTGATTTGCATTTCCCTAATAATTAACGTCAGTTGAGCATTTTTTATGTGCTTATTGACAATTTGTATGTTATTTAGAGAAATGTCTATTCCAGATCCTTTGCCATTTTAACTGTTTTTTTTTTTTAAGTTTTGTTATTGAGTTGTAAGAGATCTGAATACCAGTCCCTTTTCAGATATTTAACTTGCAAATGTTTTCTTCCGTCTCATGGGTTGTCTTTTAACTTCTTTTCTTTCTTTCTTTTACCTTTCTTCATAGTATCCTCTGAAACACAAAATTTTTTAATTTTGGTAAAGTCCAATGTATCTATTTTTCTTTTGTCACATTTGCTTTTGGTTTCATACCTAAGAAACCATTTCCTAATCCAAGAACTGAAGATTTAATCCTGTGTTTTTTCCTAAAAGTTTTGTCATTTTAGCTATTATATTTAGGTCTTTGATTTCTTTTAAGTTAATCTTTGTACATGCTTTGAGGAAGCTGTCCAACTCCATTCTTTTGCATGTAGACATACAGCTGTTCCAGCATTGTTTGTTGAAAAGACCACATATTCTTTCTCTTATTTGTTTTAGTACCCTTGGCAAATGTCAATTGACCATAAATGTGAGGGTTTTTTTTTCCTGGATCCTCAATTATATTACATCAATTTGTATGTTGATTAGCGTAGCTTTGTAGTAAGTTTTAAAGTTGAAAATTGTGAGCTCTCCAGTGATTTTCAGGAGGGGCTATTTTAGGTTTCTTGCATTTTTGTATTTCTATGTGAATTTTAACAAGAATTGTACTTTTTACGTCTCATTTTGCTTCATTTAGTTTCAATGATGGGATTTTGATCTCCAGACACTTTGATCACAGTTCACTCCACTGAGCAGGAGACATTGCGCTGCTTGCCCTTGCGATGCCAGCAGACATCTTAAAAACCTATAAACTGCACTAATAGCTGTGTTGTTCAGTCATTAAGTCTTGTCCGACTCTGCGACTCCATGGACTGTAGTCCACCAAGCTCCTCTGTCCGTGGGATTCTCCAAAGAATGCTGTAATGGGTTGCCATTTCCTTCTCTGTGGGATCTTCCCAGACCCAGGAATTGAACCCGTGTATCTTGCATTGGCATGTGGATCCTTTACCACTGAGCCACCCGGGAAGCCCACCCTAATAGGCAATGAGCCAAATCACAGTCTGTCTTTCCCTGTGTCACTCTGTGAACCCACAGGACACAGCTTTGAACGGGCAGGAGACCTGAAAGTGGTGAAAAAATACTGTCTCTTGATCCCCATTTCATATATTCTTATGAACTAGAAACTGTCTGATTATTGCAATTAATGTTCTCAGGCCAGAAGTGGACATTAAGTCATCCCTTTCATTAAATTTTATCAGTTTGAGTTTGCTACTCATCACACACACACACACACACACATATACACTCACACACACACACACACACACACGCACACACACACACACACAATTTTCCAATTTACCCTGCAGAGACTTTTCACTCCTAGGTAAGCTCAATTACGCATGGAAAAGTGATTTTTCCTTCATCTGACAATAGTTTTCAAGAGAGGCCTGGCAAAAGCTGAAAGCTCAGCTGTGGGGCTTCTTTGGAAAGAAAAATTGGCTTCTGATTGTACAGAAGTGATAATGAACAAGGAATACATATTATATTGGCCAGATTTGCATATACAAATTAGACGGGCTTCTCTTAACTTCTCTTTCTCCAGCAAAAATATGGTGGGGGACGCCTTAGTCTGATTAAATGTAAATATTCACGTAGGCCTCAGCCACTTTTTGATGAGTCAGGAGCCAGCATACTGAACTGTATCAGGCAGAAAATTATTCTCATTCTTATGTCCTAAATGTGGATGAACTTTGCATTTAAATAAATTTATTTTTCTTCTTAATGAACTTAAAATGGAGACTGAGGCTATAACAGCTCGCAAAGTTGAAATACAGGTTTGATATATACTAAATTCATTCTCTGTAAATTCATCCTTCAGGACCTGACCTATACTTTGAATATTCTGTACATAGTAATCAGATAAACTTAGTAACACACTGCTAACCTTGCAGCCTCTCTTCTCTACAGGTTCACTTGCAGTACTGGAGAGCAGAGACCAACAGGGGAAAGTAAGTGAAATAAGGTGATTTACACAGGTGGTGCTTAAATGTTATTTATATCTATAATAGTGATTATTATTATCATCAGAGTAGAAATCAAGAGGCCTTTATTCTACTCTCAGGCTACATTTTATCTATTTTAGTCCTCTGATACCTTGAGAATCTTTGGCCAGGTGCAGTAGAAATTAACCCTTTCTTGGGACTTACCTGGTGGTCCAGTGGTTAAGACTCCAAGCTCCCAATGCAGAGGGCCTGGATTTCATCCCTGGTCAGGAAACTAGATCCCGTATGCTGCAACTAAGAGCCTGCATGCTGCAACTAAGGATCCTACATGCCACAACTAAGAACCAGCAAAGCCAATTGAAAAGAAACTAACTCTTCCTTTCATAGTGCTCAACAGGCAGAATAGGATTTCTATCCCAGGAGAAAGAAATGAATGCAGCTCTTTCATTTCTGAGTTGAAGACAACAGGCCTCTAATTTGGAATTAGCCTTCAGAGCCTGACTCCAAGCTCTTAGATTCTCCATCTCTTCAACCCTTGCCCCCTCCTACCCTCTCTGCATACCATCTACCACCACCATCACCAACAGAAAAACTGAACCTACACATGAAGAACACGAGCCTTGGAAATCAACCCATCAATGAAAGATGTACAGAATCACTGTCTTCATGTAGCAAGATAGAAATTCTGGCTTAAGACATGGGGTAGTCCACCAGCACATGAATGGATAAAGAAGATGTGGTCCATATATACAGTGGAATATTACTCAGTCATTAAAAGAAATGAAATAATGTCATTTGTGACAACATAGATGGGCCTAGAGATGGTCATACTAAGTGAAGAAAGCTAAACAGGGAAAGACAAATATCATATGATATTGTTTATATGAATAATTTAAAAAACTAATATAAATGAACATATTTACAAAACAGAAACAGACTCACAGACTTAGAAAACAAACTTACAGTTACTAAAAGGGAAAGGTAAGGGAGAGGGATAAGTTATGAGTTTGAGATGAACATGTACACACTGTTATATACAAAACAGGTAATCCACAATGACCTTATTATTGTAGTCTGTAATAACCTAAATGGGGAAAGAATCTGAAAAAGAATAGATATGTGTATGTATATCTATTACATATATAAATACATATATTCTCTATATATGTATATAAATAACTGGATCACTTTGCTGTACACCTCAAACTAACACAACATAAATCAACTATACTCCAATATAAAAATTTTAAATTTTTTAATTAAAAAGTAAAAAATATGTGCTAAATTTGAAAAAAAATAATGGTAAGATGATGAGTGAAAGTGAAAGTCACTCAGTTGTGTCTGACTCTTGGAACCCCATGGACCATAGCCTGCCAGGCTCCACTGTCCCTGGAATTCTCCAGACAAGAATACCAGAGTGGATTGCCATTCTCTTCTCCACGGGATCTTCCTGACCCAGGAATCAAACATGGGTCTCCTGCACTGCGGACAGTTTCTTTAACATCTGAGCCATCAGAGAAGCTGAGATGATGAGTGAATGGTGCTAAATGGCCTTGGTTTGGAATCAGAGAAAAATGTGCCAATGGGCTACCATGTTGGGTTCCCCAGGCCACTTTAGACATGGCCTGACTCTGTGTGGTTGCTGAGCAATGGAGGAAAAACTAAGCTCTTGCTTTGGCCAGCTGAGGCTGCCATGAGTGTAATCCACTAGACTCAAAAAGGCCACATGAAACCAATGCAAGTGAAGGTGTCTTGCACAGATGTCACCTATGCAGAAAAACAGGAGTCTAGTCCTGACTCCTTGGTCCCTAGGACTCTACCACCATGACATCATCTTCTATGAAAATGACCAGTGCACATCAGCGCATACTTAGTTTCTCCTATTCTAGACCTTGAAATGAGCCTGATGACCAGCTAGACACCAGTCCCCCTCTCCCAGGGTACCAGCACTCTTGCTGGGTGTTGGACTGGACATCAGCCCCCAAGATGAGAAGCACTGACTGGCCTCAGGACCCCTGCCTGCCCACGCTCCACCAGAGCCACTCAGGCATGAAGGTGAGGCTGCTGCTCCAAGAATCAGCAGTGGGGGGCATAGTCACATAGTGGCAACAGGGACACACCAGGCACACACAGTGCTGGCATGTTGTAGAGTGTGGCCCAGTCAGGGGCCACCCTGTAGGAGCAGATTCCTGTGGGGAGCTGTGTGCTGTTGGCTCTAGCTCCCTCCCCAGGCCAGGCCCTGTGGGCTGCTGCTGGGTAAGTGGGAGCTTCTCTTCTCCACTTCTGGCTTTTCACAGTGATTTCCATTGAACTAACACTCATATTCTGTGTAATCAGCTAGATACTAAATATTCAAATTCAGCAGAGAATGGAGCAGGCACCAGAAAAAAATTTTTTTAATGTGAAAATGTTTAGCTTTTTAAAAAAGTCATTCCATATATACATATGCAGTGTGAATAAATGTTAACAGTCTGCTTATTTTGGTAATCCATGTACCAAAATATAGATGTTTAACATCTCAAGCCCACTCATGATTTCAACTGACTTTCATAAGCCAATTGCCTATTACTGTATATACAGAAAAGACAAATATACCAATCCTTTATTGAAAAACTGTGCTAAGCTTTGCATACTTCATTTAAACAGTGCTAGGTTTTACATAAATTATCTTTTTTAATCCTTTCAACAGTCCTTGGAAAGGCATTATTATCTCCATTTTACAGATGAGAAAACTGAAAATCAGAGAGCGCAGCAAGATAGACTCAGATCTTTCTTTTGACTGAAAAAAGACACAATTTACCACAAAAATACCAGACCTTATGCATCCGATTAAAGTTTTCTTCTTTCAAAAAGGCTGTCAAGAGACTGCAAAATAGTCTTCCTTAGAAACAGCTTTGTGAACCTCAAGCATGATCTTCGAAATATTCTCATCGCAGTCAAGGCTTTGTCCTGGAAGGATGAAGGTAATTTTCAATGGTCTTTCAAAGCAAAGGCTGGTTGGGCATGCCGGGGGAGGGTACAGGTGGGCCATACCTCCATAGGCATGGCCTAGCTTCATCCCTCCATATGGGTCTTTTCTGCTTCCTGACTTCAAAGTGAGCATGTGATCCAAACCTGGCCACTCTGGCCTGGCTAGCTCATCCTCCTGTTCATCATGGTTGGTCCAGAAGTGGGCATATGGACAAGGCAAATCAGACACCTTCTTTAAGTGAATCAAATTCTAAAAGACACATGTACAACAGTGTTCATTGCAGCACTATTTATAACAGCCAGGACAAGGAAGCAACTTAGATGTCCAGTGACAGATGAATGGATAAAAAAAATGTGGTGCATATATATACAGTGGAATATTACTCAGCTGTAAGAAAGAACACATTTGAGTCCATTCTGATGAGGCAGATTAACTTAGAGCCTGTTATACAGAGTGAAGTAAGTCTGCAAGAGAAAAACAAGCATCATATATTAATATATTATATATGGAATCTAGAAAAAATGGTACTGATGAACCTATTTGCAGGGAGAGAACAGAGACTCAGACATAGGACATGGACTTGTGGACACAGTAGGGGAGGGAGAGAGGGGATGAATGGAGAAAGTAGCATCAGCATGTATACACTATCAGGTGTAAGACGGATGGCTGCTGAGAAGCTGTAATGCAGCACAGGGAGCCCAGCCTGGCACTCCGTGATGACCTGGAGGGATGGGATGGGGGGAGAGGAGGCATAGAGGGAGGGGATATGTGTGTAGTTGTGAGTGAAAGCCAACACAACATTGCAAAAAAATTTTTCTTTTAAGTTTTCATGGATCAATATTGAAGAAAAAGTCCTCTTTTTCTGGTTGCTGTGATAAATTCCAAAAAACTTGATGGTTTTAAACAATATGAATTTAGAGGCAGTCCTTAGATGGTGGAGGAATAGGACAGGGAGATCACTTTATCCCCGACAAATTCATCAAAAGAACATTTGGACATTGAGTAAATTCCACAAAACAACTTCTGAATGCTGGTAGAGGACATCAGGCACCCAGAAAAGCAGCCCACTGTCTTCGAAAGGAAGTAGGAAAAAATATAAAAGATAAAAAAAGAGAGGCAAAAGAGGTAGGGACAGAGATCCGTCCTGGGAAGGCAGCCTTGAAAAAAGAGAGACAAAGAAGAACACTACATGATGATCAAAGGATCAGTCCAAGAAGAAGATATAACAGTTATAAACATATATGCACCCAACACAGGAGCACCGCAATATGCAAGACAAATGCTAACAAGTATGAAAGGAAATTAACAACAACACAATAATAATGGGAGACTGTAATACCTATGGATAGATCAATTAAACAGAAAATCAACAAGGAAACACAAACTTGAAATGATACAATAGACCAGTTAGACCTATTGATATCTATAGAACATTTCAGCCCAAAACAATGAATCTCATCTTTTTCTCAAACGCACACAGAACCTTCTCCAGGATAGATCACATCTTGGGCCATAAATCTAGCCTTGGTAAATTCAAAAAAAATTTAAATCATTCCAAGCATCTTTTCTGACCACAATGCAGTAAGATTAGATCTCAATTACATATTTCTCATTAAAAATTACATCCTTTGGGGGCTAGGTTATATTAATGAAAGAATGACTTTCATAACACCTTCTGTATCTCCCCATTAAGGAAGATGAGCATAGCATGTTTTGACACCTTTCAGTTTCCTTGCCTGTGGTGAGACATTTTAGTTGTTAGGGTTCTCCTGAGTAACCACTACTGTACAGCTGATTGTTGAACAATGTGTCAGTGAAGGGTGCTACTCCTACTCAGCTGAAAAGCTCCATATAATTTATTGTCTACCCTCCATATCCTCATTTCCACATCCTTATTTTCCCCAACTAAATCCTGTAAAATGACATTTACTCTTGAAAAACGTTTGTGTGTAAGTCAACTGAGCATTTCAAATCAGTGTTTTCCAGGGTAACCTGTTATACATATAGGAAGACTTCCATTATGGTAATGGGCTTGCCTGGTTACACAATCTGCTATCTGTAACCTAGACAACCTGCAAAGGCAGTGCTACAACTCAGACTGAGGATTAAAGCTCAAAACTAGGTAAGCTGATGGTGTTAGTCCAAGTCTGAGGCCCAAAATCTAAGAAACAGGGAACCATCATTTAAATTTCATAGCATGGAGGCTTGAGAGCCAGAAGCTTCAATGTTTGTGGCTAAGAAGAAAGAGAGGAGAAAATCTGCCCTCCTTGCTTCATTTAGAACCCAAGGACTGCAAGATACCCACTCACAATGGTGAGGGGAGATCTCTTCACTCAGTCCTTTCCAATGCTTAGTTCTTCCAGAAACACCTTCAAACATAACTCATGTTTTACCAGCACTTTTTTTACATAGGAACATTTACACAAGAAAATTAACCATCATAATGACCTTAAAGAGAAGGCATTCACAGAAAAACTGTCTGCTGAGGTTTCATGGACTGGTGTTGCTGATTTGAGGTGGGAGGGTATATAGGAATGGGGGACCTTAGGCAAGAGCTCAGTTTTTCTGGTGTGCATGTGTGTGTGTGTATGTGTGTGTGTATGTGTAAAGGAAGACAGTGATACAAACCTAGATTCTGGGATTTTCTAGGATTCAATGAGATGAAGCACTTGAGAGCTTGGCATCCAACCTGGCATACAGTAAGACACTATTAAAGCGTTCTTTTCCTACTTTTTCCCTCCTTGCCACATGTAAGTTACTTCCATATCTTTTTATGTTTCATGTTACATTGTCTGAATAAACCAGACATTATTTATTCATTCACCTACTGAAAGACATCTTAATTGCTTCCTTGGTTTGCCACTACAAGATTCTCTGTGCACGTTTGATGTGGACATGTCTTCAACTCATTAAATATCAAGGAGAAAAATAGCTGGATTATATGAAAAGAGTATGTGTTACAATTATTTTTCTCCCTCGACAATCTTATCTGTTAGACATTATCCCATAAAGGGCAGGGACTGTGTCTCTATCACTCTGTGGTCCCACAAATGAACAGCAAGCCTGATGAGCAGTAAAAGCTTATAACTTCCTGAAAATCTTTAAAGTCAGTTTATAGTGAAATTTTATTTTAGACTGAAATGCAAATCTGGGGAATGTCAACTTTAGCTGGCTATCAATAACACAAATAAGTTGGATATGGAGGAAATAACACTTGTGGTCAATACATTGCACAATGTAAACTGTATATGAACCTGTAACAAGGCAAGACCCTATGGGGCATTCCTGGAGCTGATACCCCACCAAGTTCTCCTCCTGCCTCTTGTTTGTAGAGAACCTTTAGGCTTCTAGGTCTTCCTCAAGTTCCAAAGAATAAATATAAACAGAAAATATGAGAAAATGGGGAAACAGGGAGAAACAATCAAGCAGCAGACAATAATAATAGTTTAGCCGTTAATCAAATGCAAGGACCTTGAAAACCTCTTCAAGGGCTACAGATAATATTCTGAGCCATATTCTCGAGCTGTTTGTAGACACTGAAACTCCCACCAGGTGGAAGAAGTTAACAGCATGCTGACCAGATGCAAGCAGACCATAGACCAACTGGAAGAAGAAGGTTGATGAAGTTGGCTTCCAATTACATCATCACCAACTAACCAGAAGATTGCCCAGGAGCTGCTCCCCACAGCACTCTCCCTCACTCTGTCTTCAAGAGTCTTTTCCTGAAAGTCATCTGGAAATTTTGCCCTTTTGAGTAACTGGTTGTCCCTGTTCTTTGTTTAGTGCTTGTAATAAATTCTGCACTTTTCTCTGCCATCCCCATGTTAGTATATTAGCTTCACTGCATTGTGGTGAGCAAGCAGGTTTGATTCAGTAATTAAGGACTTTTTTTTGTTTTCATGCTCTTGTTGGTTATGCCCAAGGAAGACAGGGCGATATTCTCATTATAAAAATCCCAATGATACAGACAGAAAAAGCCTTTCCACTGTACCTCCTCCTCATCCAAGACCCTTCTCCAGTTTGCACCTCCTGTAGGGAAAGAGCAGATGGGGTGTAATGGTTTAAGATTCACACAGAATGAAATCACCGTCTCAGAATTTTAGCAACACTCGGACTTCCCATGTGTGCTTTTATTTCACACTCCTAACATCACCTGCTGCTTTGCCCTCTTCTTCTCTCTCTACCTCACCTTCCTCGATCTCCTTTTCCCCTTCCCTTTTATATGGCTTTCTACCTCTAGTGCCCTTAAGCATCACTGGGAGGAGGCTGGGACATGTACTTGCAGGTTCCCTTGCATCTTAGGCACTCCTGCACTGTTGGAAAGCATTTCTCAAAGTGAACTGAGCAATCGCCAAGGTCTCTGAGCTTCTTCATTGGCATCTTCAGAAGCCTCTGGTCCATCCCTTGGCCATCCACTCTTATGACACCAGCTGTCTCTTCAGGATGTCTAGGACACTTGGATCAGTCTCACCTGGGACGATCCTTCTGGGTAAGCAGGAAGCCAAGCCCATCCAACACTAGGAAACACAGATGTTTCCTAGTGAAACATCTGCATCACACCCCTCCTCCCGCAAAGGCAGGCAGGCAAAGGGTCAGGCTTGTACCATGGCCTTCAAGGTCTCACTGTGTCTCCAAAGGAGGCTGAAACAGACAGTGGTGAGAAGAGCTCTGTGGGCAGATGCTCCAAAGTGGAGACGGCTGAGGCCTCGTCCCGCAGCGGCTCACTGCTGCCAGGTCCAGGCGTCTGAGAGCATTCCAGACACTCGCACTGACTCTGCTCTAAAAAGAATCCCGTGAATATTTGCAGGGAATAAGTCATCCTTCTCAGGCTGATATCACCTTCATGCGTATGACCTTCTCCTCAGCCTTTAGAAGAAGCAAAGCCGGGCCATAGTTATTACTCTGGCAGTGGTGGAAGAACCTTTGTTTACACAAATTATACTCTGGGCTCTGTTGGCACAATGACATATGTCCACCCATTCTGGCACCATAAGTAATGTTTTGCAAGTACCATGAAGATGGAAACATCAACCACTACCCTATTAATTTTTTTCCACATCTTTGCTTAATCATGCCTTAACTGGAAGTGGGTACTATGAGTGTAAAACAATCTATTTGCGGGGAAAACTCTCAGACTATACTTAGACCCTTAATCTATGGGAATAGGAAGGTCATGTGAACCAACAGGGCCTCCATCCTCAGTTCCCACAATCAACCTGGCTGGGAAAGATTAAGNACCACAATGAGGTACCATTCCACGCCAGTCAGAATGGCTGCGATCCAAAAGTCTACAAGCAATAACTGCTGGAGAGGGTGTGGAGAAAAGGGAACCCTCTTACACTGTTGGTGGGAATGCAAACTAGTACAGTCACTATGGAGAACAGTGTGGAGATTCCTTTAAAAACTGGAAATAGAACTGCCATACAACCCAGCAATCCCACTGCTGGGCATACACACCAAGGAAACCAGAACTGAAAGATACACGTGTACCCCAGTGTTCATCGCAACACTGTTTATAATAGCCAGGACATGGAAGCAACCTAGATGTCCATCAGCAGACAAGTGGATAAGAAAGCTGTGATACATATACACAATGGAATATTACTCAGCCATTAAAAAGAATACATTTGAATCAGTTCTAATGAGGTGGATGAAACTGGACCCTATTATACAAAGTGAAGTAAGCCCGAAAGAAAAACACCAATACAGTATAATAACGCATATATATGGAATTTAGAAAGATGGTAACGATAACCCTGTATGCGAGACAGCAAAAGAGACACAGATGTATGGAACAGTCTTTTGGACTCTGTGGGAGAGGGCGAGGGTGGGATGATTTGGGAGAATGGCATTGAAACATGTATATTATCATATGTGAAACGAATCACCAGTCCAGGTTCGATGCATGATACAGGATGCTTGGGACTGGTGCACTGGGATGACCCAGAGGGAGGGTATGCGGAGGGAGGTGGGAGGGGGATTCAAGATGGGGAACACGTGTACACCCGTGGCGGATTCATGTTGATGTTTGGCAAAACCAATATAATATTGTAAAGTAATTAGCCTCCAATTAAAATAAATAAATTTAAAAATAAATAAATAAACAGTATGAATTTATTATCTTGCAGGTCTGCAGCCCAGATCTCCAAAATCAGTTTCACTTAGTTATAATTAAGATGTCAGCAGAGAGACTCCCCTGACAGTCCAGTGGTTAGGACTTCTCCTTCCAGTGCAGGGGTTGTGGGTTCTATTCCTGGTCAGGGAGCTAAGATCCCACATGTCTCAGGGGAAAAAAAAAAAAAATTTAAAACAGAAGCAAAATTGTAACAGATTCAATATAGACTTTAAAAATGGCCCATGTCAAAAAAAAAAAAAAACCTTTAAAAAAAAAAGGATGTCAGCAGAACCGCTTCCTTCTGAAGGTTCTAAGATAGAATCTCTCCCATCTTTCTAGCTTCCAGACACCACTTTGTTCCTTGGCTTGTGGCCATCCCACCATCCTCAGAGTTCATCATTCTAACTTATGCTTTGTCATCCTGTCTTCTTCTGCTTTGATCTTCTTGCCTCCCTCTTCAAAGGACCTCTGTGATGACACTGGATGCACCTGAATAATTCAGGATCATCTTCCCCTCTCAGAGCCCTTAACTTCATCACATCTGCAGAGCTCCTCACTTCCCACACACAGGAAAGCCAGTCTACTGACACCAGGTCGTGACGAAGGAAGATTTAGTATCTACTGCAGGCGCCAAGTGAGGAGAAACTGTCATTAAGGCCCCAACTTCCTGATGGCTTTCAGGAAAGGAGTTTGGTGGCCGTGTGAGGGAGGGTGTAGCCAGGGGTTTGATCACAATTTGATTGGCATCAAGATGATGTTTTGAGCATCATCAGCCTTCTGGTTTCAACCAGTGTAGGGTCTCTGTGCCTGCAGTCAGCGGTTTTCATCTGGAAGGGGTCTGCTTCCCATAAGAACAACTTGGGATTGTGTTGCTTGGCCTTTATCTGTATCTTTCTGGGAACTGGGAGTTGGGTGATTGACTATGCAGCAGATTTATACTCTCAGTTCAGTTCAGTTCAGT
>SJYX01002655.1:114241-127561 GCA_006410675.1 Oreotragus oreotragus
TTCGATGCATGATACTGGATGCTTGGGGCTGGTGCACTGAGACAATCCAGAGGGATGGTAGGGGGGGTGGGGGGGTGGCGGAAGGAAAGAGGGGGTTCAGGATGGGGAACACGTGTATACCTGTGGCGGATTCATGTTGATGTATGGCAAAACCAATACAATATTGTAAAGTAATTAACCTCCAATTAAAATTAAAAAATTTATATTTTTTAAAAAAGTTACTCTGGTAGGTTAAGGTATTTAAGAATGATATACATCAAATTACAGATCAAGGTGTTTGCTGCTAAAAGCAAAGCTACAATTAGAGGCAAAATCAAAAACCTTAAAGCTATTCACTGAAAAGCTAGAAAAAGGTAAATCTCCCTGCCATGCCTAACTGCATGCCATCATTCAAGATCAGGTTACCACAGGGGAAAGCTCGGTATCCTTAACTGAAACTGTTATCTTTCCAGCTCTGCTGTGGCTGGCAGGATATGCAGATCTCTGTTCTGTTGGAGAGCCCAGGCAGTGACTACAGAGCAAGAAAATTCTGTGTCTCTTCCTTGGTAACTAAGACCTTTCTAGACCTTTCTAATCACATTTTCCATCTTTTCAACTACTACTTTCCAATCAGAAAGTCATACCTAATTGTATTCTAGACTGTCCATCAGGTTAATGATGATTGCATCTTTGTCTTTACTCAGATGAATTGACAGAATCACATATTCATTCAAAAAAGAGAAAGAATGGGTGGAGGGCATGACAGACAAGGAATCATTCCTGGATTTGCTCTACAAACACTGATTGAGTTTTTCTAATAGGAACACTCCGTAGCCTTAGGTGTGAGACAGGAAGGGTTTAGTATCTTCCTTAAAGAGACTAATAATAAAAATAAATAAATAAAACTAAAAGCATTATTATTGGGGATTTTTGACAGATCAAAATAATTAAAATGTCCCAGAATTAGAACAACTTCCTAAAGACAATGGTTTCTTTCTCCTTAAAATCTGGATATAAACAAGTTCTTGTATCAATTTGCCACCCATTATGTAGGCAACATAGCAGATCATGAACCAATCAAGAAGCAAGAGAAAAGCAATTGGGGATATGGTTGGCTTAAAGTCATGGCTTCTCTGAAGGAAGATTATGGCTTCTCTCAGCTCATAATCACTGTGACAAGTAAGGATGGCAGCTGAGGAGAATGCAGCTGAGTATATCTAAAAGTACCTAGTGAAGGACCCAAACACTGTGAAATTTTTTTTCCCTATTAGGTAGGATCAAGATTAAAATTTTTTCTCTGAATGGAGACTAGAAATGTAAAGGGAGTAACTAAGAGGAGACAGCGTTCATCTTTAAGCTCTTTACTTTCCAGAAGGATGGGAGCAGCTCAGCAAATTGGCTTAAAAACACTAAATCTGAGAGTGTGAGTGGAGAGTGAGGCACCCAGCCCTGGGAACTCAGACATTTCCAAGTCTGAGGGCCACTGAGGGTGGACACTGTGGTCTCTTTGGAAACTTGGAGCCAGGGGAGAAACTAACGTGGGTTAGTTGCAAATAACCTTGTCCTCAACATGGCAGCTGTTCAACCCCTTCATGGATCACTTCTTGTCATAGCAAAGGGGTTTCCATAACTGATGAAGCTATGTGTCATGCTGTACCAGGGCCACCCAAGATGGACAGGTCACAGTGAAGACTTCTGACAAAATGTGATCCACTTGAGGAGGGAATGGCAAACCACCCCAGGATACTTGCCATGAGAACCTCATGAACTGTATAAAAAGACAAAAAGATATGACATCAAAAGATGAGTCCCCTGGGTCAGAAGGTGTCAAATTTGCTACTGGGGAAGAGAGGAGGATAACTACTAATACCCTCAGAAAGAAAGAAGGGTCCAAGCCAAAGCAGAAATGACCTTCAGTTGTGGATATGTCTGGTGATGAAAATAAAATCCAATGCTGCAAAGAACAGTATTGCATAGGAACCTAGAATTTTAGTTAGGCCCATGAATCAAGGTAAATTGGATGTGGTCAAGCAGGAGATGATAAGAATAAATACAGGCATCTTAGGACTCAGACAACTAAAATGGACAGGAATGAGTGAATTCAATTCAAATGACCATTATATCTACTACTGTGGGCAAAATCCCATAGAAGAAATGCAGTAGCCCTCATAACCAACAGAAGAGTCCAAAATGCAATATTTGGGTGAACCGCAAAAATAACAGAATGATCTCAGTTCATTTCCAAGGCAAGCCATTCAGTTTCACAGTAATTCACATCTATGTCTCTCTACTACTGTGGGCAAAAATCCCATAGAAGAAATGCAGTAGCCCTCATAACCAACAGAAGAGTCCAAAATGCAATATTTGGGTGAACCGCAAAAATAACAGAATGATCTCAGTTCATTTCCAAGGCAAGCCATTCAATTTCACAGTAATTCACATCTATGCCTCTACCGTTGATGCCAAAGAAGCTGAAGTTGATCAGTTCTGTGAAGATCTAGAAGACCTAGAACTAACACCAAAAAGAAAAAAGAAAGAAAGAGAGATTCTATTCTTCATTGGGGATTGGAATGCAAAAGTAGGAAGTCAAGAGATACCTGTAGTAATGGGAAAGTTCCATGGAAAGCAAAATGAAGCAGGGCAAAGGTTAACTGAATTCTGCCAAGAGAATGCACTGATCATAGCAAACACCCTTTTTCAACAACACGAGATGACTTTACACATGGACATCATTAAATGGTCAATACCAAAATCAAATTGATTACATTCTATATAGCCAAAGATAGAGAAGCTGTATACAGTCAGCAAAGACAAAACCTGGAGCTGACTGTGGCTCAGATCTTCAACTTCTCGTAGCAAAATTCTTGGTTAAACTAAAGAGAGCAGGGAAAATCATTAGGTCAGCCAGGTATGACTTAAATCAAATCCCCTATGAATATGCAATGGAGGTGATGAATAGATTCAAGAGATTAGATCTAGTAAACAGTGTGCCTAAAGATCTATGGACAGAGGTCCATAATATTGTACCGGAGGCAGCGAACAAACCATACCAAAGAAATAGAAAAGCAAGACAAAGTGGTTATCTGAGGAGGCTTTACAAATTGCTGAAGNTATGAATATGCAATGGAGGTGATGAATAGGTTCAAGGGATTAGATCTAGTAAACAGTGTGCCTAAAGATCTATGGACAGAGGTCCATAATATTGTACCGGAGGCAGCAAACAAACCATACCAAAGAAATAGAAAAGCAAGACAACGTGGTTATCTGAGGAGGCTTTACAAATTGCTGAAGAAAGAAGAGAAATGAAATGCTAGGGAGAAAGGGAAAGATAAATTTTTATGAACAGTGCATAAAAATAGAGGGAAACAACAGAAGGGGAAAGACTAGATATCTCTGGGAAAATTGGAAATATCAAGGGAACATTTCACCTAAGGTGGGCACAATAAAGGACAGAAGCAGTAAAGATCTAGTAGATGCTAAAGAGATCAAGGAGAGATGGAAAGACTACATGGAAGAACTGTGCAAAAAAGATCTTAATGACCTGCTCCCTTAAGGAAAGCTATAGCAAAACATAATACATTAAAAAGCAGGGACACCATTTTTCTGACAAAGGTCCATATAATCAAAACTATGGTTTTTCCAGTAGTCATGTACGGATGTGAGAGATGGACCATAAATAAAGCTGAGCTCCAAAGAATTGA
Source organism: Oreotragus oreotragus (assembly GCA_006410675.1). NCBI lineage: Eukaryota > Metazoa > Chordata > Mammalia > Artiodactyla > Bovidae > Oreotragus > Oreotragus oreotragus. Next base: position 117,922 of record SJYX01002655.1, read on the forward strand.
TGATTTCAGACTGTGGTGCTGGAGAAGACTCTTAAGAGTCTCTTGAACTGCAAGGAGATCAAACCAGTCAATCCAAAAGGAAATCAACCCTGAATATTCATTGGAACTATTGTTGCTGAAGCTGAAACTCCAAACTTTGGCCACCTGATGCAAAAGCCAACACACTGGAAAAGAGGGATGCTGGGAAAGATAATTAAAAAAAAAAAAAAAGTAAGTAAAAGGAGAAGGGTGCAGTAGAGGATGGGATGGGTGGATGGCATCATCATTGGCTCACATGAATGTGAACCAATTCCAGGAGACAGTGGAGAAGAGAGGAGGGTCTCATGCTGCAGTCTGTGGGGTCACAAAGAGACAGACGTGACTTAGTGACAGAACTACAACAACAAAACCTATCCTGCCTCACCTGTCAAGCTCCCTTTCATTGTACAAGTAAGTTGCCAACCCTGCAAGCATTCCCTAGCTTAGACGGTACATTACAAGACTTCGTCCTCCACCTCTCTAGATAACTCGTCTGACATACAGGTCACTATAGCAATGATTCTTTAAGTTTTGTTTTTTTCAGATCATGGATCTAGGCTTTCCTAGTTCAAACCAGTCAAAACTTTCAAGTGGGCCTGCATAAGTGTACAGTAGATTATTTTTTTTTAAAGAAAGCCAAAAACTCATCCACAGATCACAGTAATGCCACCATCTTCTGAACATGTATTCCATAAAAAAGCATGTAACTCAGATTCACCTGCACAAAGCAGTGATTTCCTCACCTTTTTTCCTGCCTTCAATCACCTTGCCCTCTCCCTTCGAGCTCCTTATACTCTGCACCCATAAATATCCCTACTCACCTGCATTTGCAGTGGTAGGGCTCAGACTTCTCATGTTTCCTCATGATTGCCTTGTAAATAACCCCTCTCCCAGCTTCAAATTTCAGAATTTAGCATTTGGCTTGCTGGACTTCCCTGATAGCTCAGCTGATAAAGAATCCACCTGCAATGGAGACCCTGGTTCGATTCTTGCATAGTGAATATCTGCTGAAGAAGGGATAGGCTACCCACTCCAGTATTCTTGGGCTTCCCTGGTGGCTCAGCTGGTAAAGAATTCACATCCAATGCAGGAGACCTGGGTTCAATCCCTGGGTTGGGAAGATCCCCTGGAGAAGGGAAAGGCTACCCACTCCCGTATTCTAGCCTGGGGAATTCCATGAACTCTGTAGTCCGTGGGGTCACAAAGAGTTAGACACAACTGAGTGACTTTCACTTCACTTGCTGACCGCCATATTGAATATGCTCCATTTTGTCTATTAACCTATGAACAACGAAAGAAATAAACAGAGAGGTAACAGACCCTCCAGACAGAATAAAGAATGTACAGGAATGGTAAGGTTTTGGATCATATACAACTCAGTGCCTTTTTAAAAAATCACTAACTGGAAACTGCTGAGGTATAAACTGAAAAAGAGAGTAATAGATCATGGAAGGCAGCAGTCAGTTTTCAATGAGGGTCTGTATATCTAACAATTGCTTTACAAATGTCTACTCAGGGAAAATTTTACCATGTGGGTCTCAAACCTGTATCCAGCTCCAGAAACTGAGGTTCATATTTGATTGTATAAACACATATTCCCAAAAGTTCTGTCACATCCCAGAGCCTACATTTCACCTTGCAATCCTGTACCTCCATTGTATCAGCTTTCCATTTCCCATTCACATTGAGCTGATGTATGAAATCATGGATTGGTTTACTTTCATGATGCATCTATTGCCTAGATGTTAGTTTCCAAATGCCCAGAAGAAAGCGTTGACAGAAGTATCCAACTAGGCAGATGTATAACAGTGGTACAGAAAGTGCTCCTCAGGATAGAATGTTTTATTGCCCCAGAGAAGACATTGGGCTGGAGCTAAGCCAGATGGCCCTTGGAAGTCCTAAATCCCACATAATCTCAATGAGTTTATCCCGAAGCTGGGCCAGTCAGCCCAGTTGGAGGGCTCCATGAGGGCTGTAACTCTCCTGAGAGGCAGGATAAAACTCCTCACTTGAGTTGATCAGCCCAGTGGTGTGACTCAGCAGCTTTTCCATGATGGCCATAGAGAGAACATTGCCACACAGACTGAAGGTCCTGAGCTGGGAACAGCAGCTCAGGACAGGCAGGATGGACTCAAGTTGGGACTCTGTGATCCCACACTGCTCTGAGTTCAGTTCATGGAGGGTGGCTGCCACTTGCTCCAGAAGAACGTGGAGGATCTCAGTACTAAAGTTGATCATGGTGACAACACTCAGATCCAGGCCCTTGAGCTGATGAATGTTTGGGTGCTGGGACAGATGGGTCAGGTCTGATTCTGTAAGCCAGCACTTAGTTGTTGCCAGGTGGTCCAAGGGTGTCCTCAGGCATCTGGGGAGAGAACCAGCAATTAGATCTGAGAAACCAGGAAGGCAGCTGAACTAAAGTTGTCAGATAAGTGATTGGCCCAAAGTCAAGGTCATACTAACAGCCTTCTGAAGGTCAGTACCCAGAATGACCAGTCTAATTTTAGCCTGACATTCCATCTCCACATCACCTGTAAACCATCTGCAGTTCTGTATGATCTCTGGCTTCTGCTCTACTTCCATCCTCTTAGAATCATGCATTTCTTAAATATTAACTAACTCACTTGGAACAAAAGACATTTTAGAGACTAGTAATTTGAGACAAGTTCATTGTGTTCAGAAACCTTGTGAGCACAGAGCTCTTCTCTCTGTCTCTCTCCCTCACTTTTTCTTTTTTCTTTTCTGGCTGCACCACATGTGAAGTTTATGCAATCTTACTTCTCCCACGAGGGATCAAACCTGGGCATTCAGCCTTGAAAGAAGAGTCCTAACTGTGGACAACCAGGAAATTTCCAAGAAATTCTCTTAAAATTGGTCAGGACTGAGGTGATTTCCCTTCTTTAATGTTCTCTTCACTTACCTGTTTTCCTAAGTCATCTGACGTAAGATTTCCCTTCTTAAGGAGGAACCCATGCCCAGCCTCGCTGGATCAAAACCACCCCATCCTCAGCTTTCTAATATGGCAGTGTTTTAGTTGCTAAGACATGTCCAACTCTTGCAACCCCATGGACTGTAGCTTGACAGGCTCCTCTGTCCATGGGATTCTCCAGGCAAGAACACTGGAGTGGGTTGCCATTTCCTTCTCCAGGGGATCTTCCTGATCCAGGGATTGAACCTGGGTCTCCTGCATTGCAAGCAAATTCTTTACCTACTGGGCTATGAGGGAAAACCTAGCATGGTGTCTCTGCTTGTTCTTCCACCTTAATTTCAGAAGAGCGGTGATACCACAGCTCAGGAGAAAGCAGCTAAGGACCCTGCGTACCTGACATGCCAGTGTTTTGTTCACTGTTACCCAGCCAGTGGTCCATACTCACCTGAGCATCTGGTCCAGGCAGCCTTCAAGGAAGGAGTGAGTCCAGATGGAGATGTCACAGCTTGAGAAACTCAGAGGTAAACTGGACAACTTGCTGCTGCTACTCCTGTACTGTGGCTTTTTGGGAACTTGGAGCCAGAGAAGATATAAACCTGGCTCAGTCCCAAGTGACCCTGTCATCCAAAGGCAAGTGCTACCAGGAAAGGTTTTCTTTAAGTTTTTTCTTTTCTCACTGAGGACACTTTACAGATGGCAAATTTTCCCAGCCAATTTTTGGGGCTCTTAGAAGTCAAATAAACCATAATTTCAAAGGATGCTTTTCAAGTATATTTAGATCACTACTGTTTCCTCAGACCTAGCTAAGTTCCACACAGATTCTGATCAAGGTGACACCTTAGGCACAGATATAAAATTCTGGTTTTCTCTTCATAAATACCAACACCTTTTCTGCACTAAATACGGAAGTTCTTATTGGTGTTTAATGTTCCACCACATTTAGGAGTGACTCCTACTTTGGGATACATCATATATAGATTTCTTTGAAATTTAAGGTCATGCATAAAGGGAGACTACTTATTCTATAAGAATTTTCCATGCATCTCACCCATGCATTATTTGATACCCAAACAATTCTTATACACCTGTGGCCACCAAAGTGAAGACACTCTGAAGACGCTCTACAGTAAAAATTAAACACAACAATCTGATTTAACTATACTTCAATAATTGAAAAAAAAAAAAAGCCTGGGGCTTCTGTGGTAGTGCAGTGGTTAAGAATAATCTTACAGTGCAGAGGATACTGATTCAATCCCTGGCCCAGGAAGATCTTGCCTGCCACGAGGCAACAGCTACTGAATATGAACTCTGGAGCCTTGAGTTCCAACTACTGAGCCCATGGGCAACAACAGCTTAAACCTGTGCACCCTAGAGCTTGTGCTTCTAAACAAGAGAAGTCACCACAGTGAGAAGCCTGAGCGCCACAACTGAGAGCAGGCCCTGTTCACCACAACTAGGGAAAGCCCTCGCAGCAATGAAGACCTAGCACAGCCAGAAACAGGAATCAATCAATCAACCGAAAAAGAATTCTCTGAAGAAAACTCGTGGGCTAATATGAGAAACTCCAACAGTGGCCAGACTCCTGGCTGGTCATTCTCAGGTATGTGGGAATTTGAGGGATATTCAGAACCTTTCCTGCCTGAGTAGTCATCAGCTGTGGAAGTTATGCCAAAGAAAATTAGAGACAGACACAGCTTTAAGTCTGAAGGCAAATTTTATTCAGCTCCATGACAATAGTGGGCCAAATGGGGTTCTTTTGACATTTCTCCAAGCTGGTCATTCTCAGGTATGTGGGAATTTGAGGGATATTCAGAACCTTTCCTGCCTGAGTAGTCATCAGCTGTGGAAGTTATGCCAAAGAAAATTAGAGACAGACACAGCTTTAAGTCTGAAGGCAAATTTTATTCAGCTCCATGACAATAGTGGGCCAAATGGGGTTCTTTTGACATTCTAAATTTGATAGTTTTGCACACACAGTTAGGAAAAGCCAACCTGATAAAATACTTTTTTCAAAATTCTAACCTTGAAGAAACAAAAGTCCTTTTAGGAGTAACTTGCATTTATCTCCCTATTTCTTTGAGATGTAATTGTTCTACCTGATCTTAGGTAGGTTTTTTTCCCCCGACTATTGATATCTTGGTCACTGCCATTAGAAAGGTACACATATGTTGCACATCTGACAATCAGTCAAATATACTGGGATTCCAAGCAGCCTTTTGGCTGTGCCAACTTCCAAAGACCTTTGTCATCTCAACCTTTGTTTCACCAACTTGTATAAAAAGGACTTTTTACTTTCTTAGACCATTTTGGGGGAGGAAGCTTTCTAGAGCTTATGAAGGGTACATCATTTGCACTGTCTTGTGGAATGCCTGTTGCATCTTTATCAGTGTAAATTGTTATTAAAATACTACTCATCAATAAATCCTTAAATTGGAGAAAATTCTAAATTGGAAAATTTTAGAGAATTTTTTAAATCTTAATTTACTTTTGAGAATATGCATTTTACTTTTGTACAAATGATATTGTGTTTCAAGATTCCATTAGTTGCAAATAATATGATTGTAAGAGCGCCGCGGCAAGAAAAGAGCCACCACAAAGGACTGTTGATAAAGGCCTTTATTGGGCAATTGCTCTCGGACAGAGCTCCCCAGGCAAGCAAGCGGAAGGGAGGGAGTCTGCAAAGGTCTGTAGGGAAAGCAGGGTTTATATAGCCTGGTCCTGCGACCGAGTCAGGGGTTTTCCATATAAGGCAACAAACGGGAGCTGCAGCTTGGGTTGGTGTCCGTGGGTCTTGTGTCGGTATCTGATTGGGCAGGCTTTTGGCGCTTCGACCCTGGAGACCTGCCCACCCTCTGGTTACTAACTGGAACATGGCCGAGCCTGGGACTTTCCGCTGCTCCGAGGTTTTCCATGTGACGGCCCACCCAACCTTTCAATGATCTCACTTTCTCTTAAAATTGTAGTTTGGAGAATAATTTCTTTACAATGTTGTGTTGGTTTCTGTAGAGCAACATCAATCAGCCATAAACATACATATATTCCCTCCCTCTTGAACCTACCTCCCATCCCTGCTGCTGCTGCTGCTAAGTCACTTCAGTCGTGCCCGACTCTGTGTGACCCCATAGACGGCAGCCTACCAGGATCCCCCATCCCTGGGATTCTCCAGGGAAGAATACTGGAGTGGGTAGCCATTTCCTTCTCCAATGCATGAAAGAGAAAAGTGAAAGTGAAGTTGCTCAGTCTGTCCGACTGTTAGCGACCCCATGGACTGCAGCCCACCAGGCTCCTCCGTCCATTGGATTTTCCGGGCAAGAGTACTGGGGTGGGGTGCCATTGCCTTCCCCGCCTCCCATCCCTAGAGAACTTTTATTAAAAGCCACTTTGGGACATATATTTAAAAAAAAAAAAAAAACTAGAAAGTGGAGAAAAATGCATCCATGTAATAACTAACCTTTGTACCTTATTTTAAAACAAATGAACAAATCAAAAACTGGTTTGGAAAGCATTATTTATGCTCCCAACTTCAGCCCAATGGTACTTACACATGCTAATAATAAACTTTGCTTTCCACAAAATTTTTTTTACCTGCATCAAATTCATAATCTATGCCTTTGTAAACGAAGATGAAGCATTTATCTTTTTCTTTCTACCTGATTCCTGCAGAATTTGGCTTCTCCAGCAGGCTCCTCTGTGAACTTGATGAATTACTGCCACTAGATGACAACTCATTTTACTAGTCATTAATTTGTCCTAACTTGTTTTCAAATTATTTATGTCTTGTGTCTTTCCTCACTGTTACATCTCCTCACATTACACTAATGAATTTATAAATGTAATGAGCTATATATCTTATAGCCCATCTACTGTATAAAATTAAGTGTCTCCTGTACTACCCAATGGAAACCCAGGCTTCAGACATAGCTAAATATCTTAAGGCCATCAATTTTATCTACAACCATATAGAGAATATTTATAATAATGCAACTCTAGATATGAGAAGAGAGAACAAGGGGAAATATTTTCTGCATCATAATAGACTAGTAAAACAGGAGATCCAGAGAATTTTAATAAATATGTTATAATGTATCTGCAGCTGATTGAAGCAGATAGTGGGAAGCTGAAGAAACAGATGGACAAGTATAAGTTATATGTTGTGTATTACAGCTATTTTATTATACAACCTGATATGCTAATGTCAAAACATGCTATACTAATCTTCCTCAATAAGGAAGACCAATAAGTGTTATGGGAATAAAATGAAACTTTTATTGACATGAACTAGCATTCAAACGGAGAAGGCAATGGCACCCCACTCCAGTACTCTTGCCTGGAAAAGTCTATGGACGGAGGAGCCTGGTGGGCTGCAGTCCATGGGGTCGCTAAGAGTCGGACACGACTGAGCGACTTCACTTTCACCTTTCACTTTCATACACTGGAGAAGGAAATGGCAACCCACTCCAGTGTTCTTGCCTGGAGAATCCCAGGGACAGGGGAGCCTGGTGGGCTGCCATCTATGGGGTTGCACAGAGTCATACACGACTGAAATGACTTAGCAGCAGTGTTTAAAAGATATACTTTTGAAATGTAGTATAAACATAAAAAAACTATGTTTCATGCCTGTATGATTTTAGAATTTTTCTCATAGGAACATGCATATCAGTTCCCACCCATGACAGAGTTGTATTGTTGAGGACCACTGAGTATGTTTCCTTTGTTGTTTGTATTAACCCACAGAACTAAGTAAAGAAAGTGAAAGGAAAAATATAACTAGGGAATGATGGATTTTCAGATCATAGGCAACAAAGTGCTCCCCTCACCACCATCAGTAACTAGAGATCCATGAGATGCAAACACAGAAATCAGAATAATGTCATAGTCAGCATTTATTAGTTTACACTGAAGGTCTCTTTATTTCTGATCATTTCTACAATTGTGCATACAGAAATAACTCGAACATGTGTGTCTCAAACTGAACTTCCAGAAATTTAGGTTCATATTTGACTCCATAAACATGTCTCTAAATAAATCCCAAACTCCCCAAGTCAACATATCCTTCTAGAATCCCGCACCCCTGCTGGATCACGTTTGCTTTTCTCAATGACACTGAGCTGGTATCAGAAATCATGGGTGTATTTTCCCTTCATAATATACCTACGTCCTAGATTTCAGTTTCCAAGTATTCAGAAGAATGCTTCTGATAGAGGCAACCACCTTCTGATAGAGGCAGGGTATTACAGAATTATGCATTGCGATTCAGATGATCACATACTTCCTCACCGCAGTGAGGACAGGGGCTGGGGCTAAGCCAGATCTTCCTGGGACGCCCTAAATCTGTAAGGAGCTGCCAAAGCTCAGCTTTTAGCTGGGCAAGTCTCTCCTGGTGAAGAATACCCAGAGAGCTGTAACTCTCCCGANATGCATTGCGATTCAGATGATCACATACTTCCTCACCGCAGTGAGGACAGGGGCTGGGGCTAAGCCAGATCTTCCTGGGACGCCCTAAATCTGTAAGGAGCTGCCAAAGCTCAGCTTTTAGCTGGGCAAGTCTCTCCTGGTGAAGAATACCCAGAGAGCTGTAACTCTCCCGAGGGGCAGGATAAAACTCTAGACGTAAAGCAGACAACCCATCAGTATGACGCAGGAGACTCTCCAGGACAGCCATGGAGATGAGGTTTCCACACATGCTGAAGACCCTGAGCTGGGAGCAGCAGCTCAGGGCAGGCACAAGAGCTGTGAGGAGGGAGTCCATGATCCCACACACGTTTAAGTTCAGCTCTTCAAGAGTACCTGCAACTTTTTCCAGCAGACCTTGGATGAGCTTGGGACAAAAGTTGGTCAGGGTAACACCACTCAGATTCAGGCCCTTTAGCTGACAGATTTTTGGACTCTGGGACAGATGGGTCAAGTCGGATTCTGTAAGCAAGCAGTTGGTTATTGAGATGTTGTTCAAGGGGATCTTCAGGCATCTGGAGGAAAAAGGAAAAAACAAGTAATTAGTTCTGGGAAACCAGAGTGATAAGTGACCTCCACTTGAGAGGCAAATGATTGGCCTGAAACCAAGCTGTTACCATCTGATAAAATTCAATATCCAGAATGCTCAGACTCATTCCAGGCTGAGTCCTGCCATTTTCATGTGTGACTAGATCAAGCTAAAAGAACCTTGAAAGCTCTTTTTCCTCATTTATCAAGCAGAGTACAGCATACTCCACTTCCTCAGGAGGATGAATGAAGATGATGGAATGCACTAGAATATGCTCAGTAGAGAGCCTGAGACAGAGTCTCCATCAAGTGTGGACACTACTTAATTTTAGTACTGGGTGATGAGATAAACATGTTTTTAATTCAGATCCCTTCAGTCCAAGCTTGGGCTCCAGATGCCTGTATCTCTGGCCAGGTGAGGCACGTGGAAGATGTGTAGAAACAGTAAGACCCCACACCATGCCCTGAGGCTGCCAGACTTCAGCAACTCCCATCCCGGCATCATCTACAAACTTTCTATCATTGTTCACCCTCCTTTGGTCTTTGCTTCATTACTTTTAAAATCCAAATCTGTAAAGATGGTCTTGGGTTGCATATAATGTAACTAAATAACATACAGGAAATGCATGATTCTGGAGCTGATGGTAATGAAGCAGAGACAAAAGGAGAGTGAACAGGGGATAGAAGGTATGTAGATGATGCCTGGATGGGAGT
>SJYX01002655.1:132383-157839 GCA_006410675.1 Oreotragus oreotragus
CAGACTCCTCCGTCCATGGGACTCTCTAGGCAAGAACACTGGAGTGGGTTGCCATGCCTTCCTCCAGGGGATCTTGCCGACCCAGGGATTGAGTCCATGTCTCCAGCATCTGCTTCTTTGGAAAGCGGATTCCTTACCACTGAACCTCCTGGGTAGTGTAGGTTAGTAAGTGGGAGGATTATTCCAACCATTTGGAAAGGGCAGGGATTTCCAGAAATGTGGCCACCGCCCCCTTTTTGATCCTGATGGTCAGCTTGGAACCCTCTGGGTACCTTGCGTGTGTCACTTATCTCATTTTGTATTACAATGAACTTATGCTGAGGCTCAAGTGGAAGTCGACTCATCTACCATCTTAAAAGTGAAACTTGCTCAGTCATGTCCAACTCCTTGCGACTCCATGGACTGTAGGCCACCAGGTTCCTCTGTCCATGGGATTCTCCAGGCAAGAATACTGGAGTGGGTTGCCATTTCCTTCTCCAGGGGATCTTCCTGACTCAGAGACTGAACCCAGATCTCCTGCATTGCAGGCGGACTCTTTGCCATAACCTGAGCCACCAGAGGCGTCCTCATCTACCATCTCGCACTGATTTGATTCTGATCAGTTTGTGTCGTGTCCTCGGGCTACATCATTCTTTCAAGAGTTGTGCTCTGCCCTCTTCCCTCCTATTTCACAGTGACCCTGTTTCCAAATACACATTCTCCTTTACTGGGTGTGGTGCTGGTGGTGGTTAGAATGTCAACACATGAATTTGGGGGAACACAGTTCAATTTGTAACAGTTAGGAATGGTAACAGGAGGGTTGGGGTATATAAAAAAAAAACACATTTATTTGGCTGTGCCAGGTCTTAGTTTTGGCAAGGGGGGTTCCTAGTTGTGGCATGTGGGATCTAGTTCTTTGATCAGGGATGGAACCCTGGGCCCCCTGCATTGGGAGTACAGAATCTTAACCACCGGACCAGCAGGGAAGTCCTGGGAAAGGGGACTTCTGAGGAGTTCTGGTTTATCCTTCAGAGGACAGAGCGATCCTGTTCTCTGAATCACAGATGGTCCAAAAGGCTCTTCCTTGCATCATCTATAAGCAAACAGGGTGGTTGACATCCTCACATCCTCTTGCTCCCCACCCTTAGCAGCTGCAAAACTGAAAGCCTGCCATTCTGCATGCATCCTCAGGGTGTCTTTGTGTCTTTAAACAGAAATGTTTTCTTCTTTTTTCGACCCAACTACGTGCAGTGAACTGACATCGTGTGCATTTTCTTGAGTTGTAATGTGTCTGGGGAGGCTGCTGTCACATTCTCCATCTCACCTTTTGCCTTGAGACACCCTCGTGTGTGCTAACTTGCTTCAGTCACGTCCAACTCTGTGACCCTATAGACTGTAGCCAGGCTCCTCTGTCCATGGGATTCTCCAGGCAAGAATACTGGAGTAGGTGGCCATTCCCTCCTCCAGGGGATCTTCCTGACCCAGAGACTGAACCTGTGTCTCTTGTGTCTTCTGCATTGGCAGGCAGGTTTTTCACCACTAGCACCACCTGGGAAGCCCTCAAGGTCCCAACTACCTTCTTGGGTGCAGACCAGGATTGGGGGCTGTAGAGTGACCCCCATTTTTCTGGAAGATCTGCACCGTATGGCTAGGACATAGCTCATGGGAAAGGCTATGGGGTGGACCTTATATCGGTCCAAAGGGCAGATTCAAACAGCTCCAAATGGAGGAGCCGTCCAAAAATAATAGTGCAGCCTGTTGGGCAGGGTCCTGGTTCCTCCTGAAAGGATACACTGCTGCTGCTGCTGCTAAGTTGCTTCAAAGGATACACGGAACAATCTAATACATATCTCTGAGTTCCGCTACAGCAACTAAGGCCCCCACCTAGGTGGAGGATGGTAACTTCAGGCTGAGCACAAGCATACATACCTCACACTACTTGGAACCAGAAGACTGAGATTCCTGGATCATCACCTATTACCTCTCCACCAACCAATCTTAGGAATGCCACATGCCCGGAAGATCTCCCCCGAAATTTTGCCTGTTAAAGGTCTTCCCTAAAACCTAAATGTTGGGTTCAAATTATACTTATTCATTTTTATGACTGCATTTCTACAGTAACTACCAGGATGCTTAATTTTCTGCCAAATTGAAATTAACACTTTCTCTAGTAGCCCATACATTATCCTCTGTGTGTGTGTTAGTCGCTCAGTCATGTCTGACTCTCTGTGACCCAAGACTGTAGCCCACCAGGCTCCTCTGTCCATGGGATTCTCCAGGGAAGAATACCGGAGTGGGTTGCCATTTCCTTCTCCAGGGGATCTTCCTGACCCAGGGATTGAACTCGGTCTCCTGCTTTGCAGGCAGATTCTTCACAGTCTGAACCACCAAGGAAGCCCATATATTATCTTAGGATATAAACTTACTACTCCTGACCTCTGAAGGAAAGTAGAGAATAGTTTTAAATGTTCTTATATTTAGGCCACAATGTTAAGACTCTTTTCCATTGAGGAAGTAAAGAACACTCTCAAAAATAGGTTACGTTTTGATCGGGAAGGGGAAAACATCCGTTCTGTTCTCTCAAATAGAACACTTTTGGGAAAAGAACATTATGAATGTCATTTAGGTTAAAGCTTCTTACAGAGTGTTCCAAAGGTTTTGCACAGTTTCTTTGGTGAATATTGAAAGGAATCAGATGCTGGGTGGAAAAAAATCGCTACCCAGATTCAGGTAGGAGTGTGTGTGAATATTTCTTGGTATTAGGGATTCTTGACCTATGGCTCAGGTAGGGGGTGTGTGTGAATGTTTCTTGGTATTAGGGATTCTTGACCTGTGGCAGTTTATAGCCTTGGTTTTCATCTGTTATTCTAGACAGAAGCTAGGTGGTCCCTGACACTGGGAGGAAATGGAGATCAGAAAGCATTTATGATCACAGAGTAGTGATCCTGGTAAAGGATACACATCTGTATGATCTTTTAGGAACAGCTACAAAGGCCCTCAACTTTCAAGTCTGATGATCTACAAATGATACAGAAAGGAGAATGTGATGTTGAGGGCAAACGGGAAAGAAAGAGGTGGAAAGGGGAGGAGGGAGGGAAGGAGAAAGGGGTTTATTGAATTAAGTTAAAGGCAAAATAAACTAATGAATAGTGAAATATTGATTCTGCTGGAAAAAGGGTTCTTAAAAAAATTTCTAATTAAAGGATAATTGCTTTGCAATGTTGTGTTGGTTTCTGCTCTACAAACATGGATCAGCCATAAGGATATGTATATCGCCTCCCTCTTGTGTTTCCCTCCCAACTCATCCCCCCATCCCACTCCTTTAGGTCATCACAGAGTGATAGGCCGGGCTTCCTATGTTATATGGCAGCTTTCCACTAGCTATCTATTTTACACATGGCAATGTATATATTGCAGTACTACTTTCTCAATTCATCCCAGCCTTTTTCCCCCACTAGAGGAGGGTTCTGCTCCTAGCAGATTCTCAGCTTGGGTTCAGGTACTGTGGAGAAGGCAAAGCTGGACAGATGTCTGCTCACCTGGATCCAGGGAAAGGAGGGCAACATCAGCACATGACCCGCCCTAAAAAACTGCCCTGCACCTCTTCCAGGGTCCTGGGTGTCTCTAGGGGTCCCCAAGGGAGGGAGGTTGGAGTATGCCGTGGGCGGGGTGGTTCTTGTTTCATCTGCAAGCAGGACACCCTCTGGTTTCCACTCCCAGCTCTGATGTATGAGCCAGAGCAGGAAAAGCCGGACCCTTTCTCTCCATCCCCGTTTTTCTCTTGTTGTGCCGCCCGACCATGCTCCTCAGTGTCCAAAAGAGGTAAAACTGCTCCTGCATAAGCCAATGGGCTGAAGTGTGTCTCTGCAGGTCCTGAAATTCAGATAAACATTTGAACTTATGAACGCTTATTAAATAGAATTGCACGGCTGAAACTTAAGGGCATAATCTATCACTCCCTCCAACTTTATAAAATCGAGACCATTATCTTTCCCGTCCAAGCTCCACATAATGGTTGTACAATGATTTTTGTTACTGCATGGATCTTGGAGAGACATACTTTTCAGCAGATATTATTAAAAGGCTTTTAATCCATGAAAGCTTAACTAGCTCAAATGGGTTGAAAGCACCATTGCTCCTTTATTGAGGATACATGAGGCATTTTTATCTAATATCCACCATTTGCTATAATAAAGATTTGGGATCAAAATGTGTTATTTAAAATCTGTTCCTGCCAATAGTTCTAGACATTCATAACCTCTTTTATTGCCTTCTCCTCCTTTGAGAATGGAAGGAAGAGATACTCTGTTACCTCCAAAGTCCCTCCAGCATCTGAATTCAATTCTCTTTTTTCTCCACCTATAGGATACTCATTCCATAGAAATGGCTTAGAACTTCAAGGAAATAGGAAATCTTGGATCTGAGCTCCATTGTATGCTTAAGGAAGCTGCCTTTTCACAGAGTATGTTTCATATCCATTTGTCTTCAGAAAAATGTCAAGTAGTTTTGCACTCATTTTCCTGTCCAGGAGAGCTTTTTTTGACCAAGCTGTGTAGCATGTGGTCAGTTCCCCAACCAGGGATCGAACACGCACACCCTGCAGTGGGAGTGTGGAGTAACCACTGGACCACTAGGGAAGAGTCCCCAGGAGTTCTTTGACCCACCCCTGGCTCACTACCTTTACAGAAAAGGGTCACATACAACCTCTATGAAATAATTACCTGATAATAATGGTAACACCTAATGCTTACTATGTGTCTGGGCTTGTTTGCAATTATTTTCAGATCTAATTTGTATACCTAGTAAAAGAATGTGTGTGTACTAAGTCACTTCAGATGTGTCCGACTCTTTTCAACCCTATGGACTATACCAGGCTCCTCTTTCCATGGGATTCTCCAGACAAGAATACTGGACTGGGTTGCAATGCCCTCCTCCAGGGGATCTTCCTGACCCAAGGACTGAGCCCGCGTCTCCTGTGGCTTCTGCACTGCAGGCAGATTCTTTATTACTGAGCCACCAGGGAAGCCTTAAAAAACAAACAAACAAACCAAAAAAAAAAAAAAACCCAAAAAACTAGCTACTACTTATTAGATCATGAGGCAGACATAGAGCAAAATCTGGCTATTTGGTTACAAAACATGGTCCTGGCCCCCTGGAGATCTAGCTCAGCAATGTTCCCAGCATCCTTAGACTGTTCTGGCCAAAGGGACATGATGCATGCATTATTAGCTCTGGTCCATGTTACCTCCTGCTGGGTTCTTCATGCTCTTTCTTCCCTCATCTCCTGGCCAGATGAAGAGGATGGCTGAGCACTTCCTCGTGAGTTGGAAGGGCCCTGGGTCTCCGAATGCCTCATACATCCATGGATTCCAGATGTATTTACCATATGCATCATAGACAAAGTATATCATGCCAAGTCATAAGGTTTCTTTTGCTAGCAAATACCATTATTGTGTTTCCCATAAGCTTTCCTGATAAGATCGTCAGACTTAACAAATCTGAACATAAGATGCCCAGTTACAAGTTGAATTTAGACAAACAAGGAATAGTTTTTTTTCATGTAAGTGTGTCCTATGCAATATTGGGGGCGCACTTATACTAAAAATTAGTTTACCTGAAAAATCAAATGTAACTGGCTTGCTATATTTCACTGGGCAATGCCGTCTCCTAAGTTTACTAAGAAATGAGAGTGTTATAGGAAGGGATAGTCTGGGAGCTTGGGAAGGACATATACACACCACTATATTTAACATGGGTAACCAACAAGGACCCACTGTGTAGTACACTGTGCTTAATGTTATGTGGCTGCCTGGATGGAAGGGGAGTTTGGGAGAGAATACATACATGTATATGTATGGCTGAGTCCCTCCTCTGTTCACCTGAAACTATCACAACATTGCAAATGGCTATACCCCAATACAAAATAAAAAGTTAGAAAAAGAAGTGAGAATGTATGTTCTTTCTTCCTTCCCAGATGCTCCCTGTAAAGGAAGAGAGTGGACTGCAAGCCTCTGCTAATCCTTTCCATCCTAATGGCTCTATAGAAAAGATACTTTTTCTCTTGTTCAGTCACTAAGCTGTGTCCAACTCTTTGTGATCCCGTGGACTACAGCACGCTGGGCCTCCCTGTCCCTCAATATCTCCCAGAGTTTGCTCAAGTTCATGTCCATTGAATCAGTGATGCTATCCCAACCATCTTATCCTCTGTCATCCCCTTCTCCTCCTTTCCCAGCATCAGGGTCTTTTCCAAAGAGTCAGCTCTTCAAGTAATGTGGCCAAAGTATTGGAGCTTCATCTTCAGCGTCACTCCTTCCAAGGAGTAAGGTTGATTTCCTTTCGGGGTTAATTTCTTTTCAGGTTGACTGGTTGGATCTCCTTACTATCCAAGGGACTCTCGAGAGTCTTCTCTAGCACCATATTTCGAAAGCATCAATTCTTTGGTGCTCAGCCTTCTTTAAGATCCAACTCTCATATCCATACATGACTACTGGAAAGACCATAGCTTTGACTATACTTTCTCTCTATCAATTCATTATCCATGTTCCTTTCACCCAGCCATTAACACATGCAGATTCAGGAGGATTTTTTTTTTTTTTTTTGNCTGCGATTCATGGGGTCGCAAAGAGTCGGACACGACTCAGCGACTGAACTGAACTGAACAAAATAGGATTGAGTTTTGCTAATATGGATAGTTGTATCCCTGGGTGGGAGTAAGGGAAGGGATTATGTGTCCCAAATATTATACAGAGAAACAAAACCCTAGACAATGTCTGGAAAACCTCACTGTTGCATGATTTTTGTCCAAATTAAAATTATTAAATGTCCTAGAATTAAAACAGCTTCATAAAAGCAGTGGTGTTATTTCTAAAAGAAACAAAATAAACCCTTCTTTGTTTCAAGTTCACACTTAGGTCTTATACGGGAAATGGCAGATTATGAGTTTATTCACAGAGGCTTGCAACCAGAGATGCGGTTTGCCCCCTAGGCTTAATCCCTGACAAAGAACATCTGGTCAATTCTATGAGAACTAAGGGTGGGTGCTGGGCAGTGTGGTGGTGGCCCTTCCTAAAGGGGCCCTGTGAATGACTCAAACAGCCTCATGCATGTGGTTTTGTTTCTCTCTTGGAAAGAAGGACACTAAAGGCTTTTCTTTGGATGATATTTAGAAACTAAACAGGAGTGGCTAAGAGGAGACAGTCATCTTTGAGGGTGTTTCCTGCTAGAATGTTGAGTTCAGGACATCAAACTGACTTGAAAAGACTAAATCTGAGAATCTGAGCAGAGGGAGACATGACCAACTCTGTGAAGGACATTTTCACATCTGAGAATCAGTAAGGGTGGTCACTGTGGGTTCTTTGGGAACTCAGAGACCAGGTGGGGAGAATGTGAATCAGTCTCAGCTAATCTTGTCTTCACTGTGCCCGCTGCTAGCAGTAAGCATTGTCTTTTAGGCTCTTCACACAGAGGATGCAGCCAAGATGGAAATTAATCCCAGGCATACTCTTGGAATCTGGGAGCTTAACCATAATCCCATTGGTCTCTTCTACACATTTTTTGATACTACAGTGATATTACTTGACTTACTCTGATACTTATTTTGTGAGTAGGGCAAAGACATGGTTTGCTATTTCCCAGTTCCCCTGGTTGCTGCTGAATCATGTTGCAAGGATTAACAAGGGAGCAAGACACCAGCAGGGGATACTTTGCTGTGCCTGGCTGCGAGTCAGGGGTTGCACTTGAGTGGCCCAGGGTTTTTCTAGGGGCTGAATCAGAAGCACTTTGCTCTTACAGGGAAGTTTAAACAGAAGGATAACAGAGGCTTCAAGGAACCTCCAAGATTTGATTGTGACTTACTGAGATTGGGGAGGATGGGAAAAGAGCAGGTATGGAGAAAGAAAGTAAGGTGTTTGTTTGGTCATATTAGACTTGAGATGGTCATAACATTAAGTAAAAAATATCAAGTACCAAATAGCACTTGCAACAAAATCCTATTCATATAAAATGATATACATACTAATTCAAGAGCTAATGGCAAATGCTTCTTGTGAAATTTAAATTTTATACCTGGAATGGCAGGCCTGTGGGGGTGCAAAGGCAATTCAAGCCCCAGCAACATCAAAATCAGGCTCACAAACCAACACTGGTCTCAGGTCGATAACAACAGAGACATGCATTTTCCCTGATATTGTGAGGATCATTGTAGGTCACATTAGAGTTCCTTCCTGAGCACTTTTCTCATACTAGAGGCTATAGGATGGCCAAATATATTCCACACACAGTGTTTTAACAAAGAAAATTTGTTGCTAGAGGCAAAGAATCCCATGTTTTACAATTTCCTCTCCATTGTCCCTTAGCAGAAAAATATTTAAAGAAAAATGGAGAGTTGGTGAAGAATATGCCTGCAATGTAGGAGACCTGGGTTTGATTCCTGTAGAAGGAAATGGCAACCCACTCCCGTATTTGTGCTTGGAGAATCTCATGGACAGAGGAGCCTGGCAGGCTATAGTCCATGGGGTTNAGCCCCAGAGCCCAGCACCGCGTCTGGAGCATAACAGACACTCGATAATACTCATCGCGTGACTTCACACAAAGGGGTTTGAAATAACAGTGTGAACGGCGAAGAGGCTAGAAGAAGAGCGATAGCAAAGGGAGCAAGCGTAGGACCAGATGCTCTCCTTGGCTCCCCTTCATCCACCCTCTGGGCCTCTCCACCCCCATTCTGTGTCCTTCCACAGCCATGCTGGTAGCTCCGCAGCCCATCTGGCTGCAGTGCGATCACTCTGCCCAGGGCTCTGAGGATGCACCTGGTACACTCCGGGATGAAGCGGCTCCAAATCGTACCCAGGCCCTGTGTCCACCCCTCCTCTCCCTCTCCCCATCCTGGAGGGGAGTTCACCATGTTCCACTGCCATCTGCTTGGGTGCAGCTCGCCAGGCTCCCCGGCAGGAAGCAGTGGTCCCTGGGCCTCCGTGGAATCAGCAGCCAGGGTAGGTGGGCAGAAGGCAAACGTGATGGCCTGGGGTTGGGAACATGATCCCAGCTGCTGAGTCTCATGGAGGGCACAGGAGGTGAGCTGGGAATCTCCATGGAGGGCAGGACGGGGGAACTGGACCAGCTCTGGGGAAAATGGCCAACACTGAAAACTGTCACAAGCAATCAGGGATGGTGTCCTGCTGGCACGGGGGTGTCTTGAATCCAGAGGGTGAGAGCAAAGGTTGCAGGGATGTCCCTGGTGATCCTGGTGGTCCAAGAGTCATTGCTTCCAATGTGGGGGACCTGGGTTCGATCTCTGCTTGGAGAGCTAGATCCCACATGCCGAGACTAAAACTCCGCATGCTACAGATAAGACCCAGAACCTCCAAATAAATATATATATATATTTTTTAATGAATGAATGAATAGAGCTAGGACAAGGTGAGGTGTCTGGCTCAAACCCCCAGAGGCCAGGCTGACTAGAAAAAAGGGGACTTGTGACTTTGTTATATCCGTTAGCAGAACCCTGGGTGGGGTGCTGGGTGGCAAGCCACGGTTCAGAGGGCAACAAGAGAAGGTGAAACAGGGAACTCTGCTCCTCCCAGCCTTTCCTGGTGGCTCAGCTGGTAAAGAATCTGCCTGCGATGCAGGAGACCTAAGCTCAATCCCTGGGTCAGGAAGATCCCCTAGAGAAGGAAATGGCTGCCCATTCCAGTATTCTCGCCTAGAGAATCCCACGGACAGAGGAGCCTGGCAGGCTACAGTCCATGGGGTGTTGCACAGAGTCAGACAAGACTGAGTGACTAACACTTCACTTCACACAATATTCTGGTGTGTACTTGAACCAACACCCAAAAGCTTTATTTTTAAAGATGTTGTTTGCCTGCCAATAGCGTAGGAATGTTCCATTTTCTCCAGCCCCTGTTACCCTGGTATGACATCTTAAAACTCAAAAACTGTTACTTGTTGATATGAATATCAATTTCATTTTAGCTCGATATGAACAGAGAAGCAAAAAAATCAGGAGGTCTATTTGTTCAGGTTTCTTCAGGGAGAAAAATGAAACTATTAGAAGACAAATTGCATGCAGCTTATGGGCTCTTTGACTCGCTATTGTTTGCAGGAATTTTATATATTTTTTCAAGTATGACTTTTCATTCATTTCACAACAAATAACAGAATTATAAGAAACTAATTTGAAATGATCGCTTGTTTCTACCCCAAAACTCTGAATACAAAGGAACCAATGGGAACCACAAATATCAGGGTGCCAAGCTTTTACGAATATTTTAGGTTTGCAAATAATTACTAGTATGCTTGCAATTTCAACAATATATTTTTATTCTGATCAAGAATATCCTTTTCCAGGAGGCTTCCAGTGTGCTCATGTCCTTCTGCAAACCTGGGATTCTGGAATCTGGCCACTTCCTGTCTGTCTTTACAGGACACTGAGCTGCACCCTAAGAAATTCCTGGCTCTCCCCTGGATCCTGACCATCACGTGGCCACAAAAATTGGTAATGTTATTGTTTTGCCTGTTGAAACGTTTAATGACACAGATCCTTTCAGTTTCCTGGTGTGGGTGAAGGGTGGAGCCCAGTGATGATTCTTCTTCAAGAAATGTACATCCTAGTTCCCCCACGAGGGTGAGTCCCCGTCCAACGATGAGAGACCTGCATGTGTGTGACCTGTGCCTGCTGGGAGACCAGCCCTAAACTCGTCTGAACCTGACCAAGTTCTGTCTACATGGTAGGTTTAGACTTCTCCAAGTCCTGTCTACAAAGATTATGTTTAATGAGACCATGTGCTTTCTGCAGTGAGGACATTTAGGCCTGACTGTTCTGTCTGCACTGGGACATGGGGACCCGGGTGCAGGCCTGGCCTGGCCTCTGTCTGGGAAACTCCGTGCCTGCGTCTGAGCATCAGTGCTCAGGTGTCTGGGCTCTGGGGCTGGGTGGGCTTCTCTGGGAACCGTGTTCTCCTCTGAGTGGGCTTCCCTGGCCCTCCCAGGGGTCAGTGCTGTGGTCAGGCTCCGAGTCTGCGCCCTGCTGGGTTCACCTTCCTGGGGCTCCTGGAGACCCCTCAGGTGGGCTACCTGGTAATCATTCCAGTTTTCCAGCACATTCAGGTTAAGTAGGGAGGCAGGTTCACCTGGTGAACTAATTCCAGGGCACAGGAATCAGGCAAAAAGCCAATGGGCAGCAGGTGAGGTTGCGGCTGTGACCTCCCAGTCGACTCTCTCCTCCAAAGAGAATAGAGCTGCCCCTCATCTTTCAGCCCAGCTCTCTCGTGTTTTCTCAACATCCTAGCGGGACAAGAAAGACAGAGCCTGCCAGAACCAAGGTACTGTGTTCAACTCTAGGATGAGCTTTCAAACCAGCAAAAAATCATATGGTACCAAAGTGAAAACAGGAGGGACCTGACTTCTCAGAGACAATTGAGGGGAGACAAGACCAACCCTAGACTTCTTTCTAGAGTCCCCAGAGGTCCCAGGGACCTGACTTGTTCATACATTGAGGGCCCACTGACCACAGCCATGGTGTCCTGACTGAGGGCTCCTGTGACCCCAGGTGGGTGGTCTGGGGACCGTGTGAGTCTCAGCCCATCTGCATGAGTCAGGGTCACGTGTACAGGGAGACCACACACACACACAAAGCTAAGAAAAAGGTAAGAATACATGAGAGCTTCTCTTGTGTTTGGACTTCCCTGATAGCTCAGTTGGTAAAGAATCCACCTGCAATGCAGGAGACCCCCGTTCGATTCTTGGGTTGGGAAGATCCACTGGAGAAGGGAAAGGCTACCCACTCCAGTATTCTGACCTGGAGAATTCCATGCACTGTATAGTCTATGGGATCACAAAGAGTCGGATACAACTGAGTGACTTTCACTTCACTCACTTTTGTTGAGGAATTTATGCTTTAGAATATTCACGTTATACAGGCCTGTGCCTGTCTGCCTCTTTACCCCTGTGAGGTTCACCCTCCCTGGGGCTCCTGGAGACTCCTCAGGTGGCCACCTGTTAATTATTCCAATTTTCCAACACGAACATGGCAAGAAGGAAGGCAGGTTTACCTGGTGAGTTGATTGCAGGGCACATGGATCAGGCAAAAGGCCGATGGGCAGCAGGTGAGGTTGCTGCAGTGATCTCCTTTCAGTCGATCATCCCTACTCAGCAGAGACCAGACCTGCCCCTTGTCTCCCAGCCCTGCGTCTGGCATGTTTTCTCAACACCTCAGTGAAACAAGAAAGGACTGAGCCTGCCAGATCCAAGGTAGTGTGTTCAACATTATCATGACAGCTGTAAAAACAGTTAATATCACACAGAACCAAAGGGAGGAGACAAGGACTTCTCTAGGACAAGTGTGGGGAGACGAGACAGACTCTGCAGTTCTTTCTGACATCCTAGGAAGTTACAGGAACCAACTTGTTTCCACCTTAGGGGCCCAAGCAGCAGAGACACCATGTCCTGCCCAAGGGTCGTGGGACCAGGTGCAGGATCTGGGGAGGTGGTGTCATCTTGGAGACTGTGGAAGTATGTCCCTAGGTGCTGGGGGTTGTGTGGGTCTCAGCCCATCCACATGGGTCAGGATCCTGTGTCCACAGAGACCACACATCTGCTCTTTACCTGCAATGTGTCTTGTCCCCTCGGAGATTCCCAACGTCTGAAGTGAGGGGGTTGCCCTGATTAACCTGTGGCATTTTTTTCACCTTGTGGCATTCACTTGAGTGGGTTGCTTCTCTGTGTACTGCTGAGTGAAAACCTTTGGAGGTGGCATATTAATATAGCATATCACATGTACATCTTCTGCAGTATTCATTCTTTGTAGATCTTTTTGACGATGGGCATTGTGACCAGCGTGAGGTAATACCTTATTGTAGTTTTGATTGGCATTGATTTAATAATTACTGATGTGGAGTATCTTTCCATGTGCTTTTATTATTTTACACCTTGTGAGTACAATTTGCCTGAGGAGTTCCGTTGCATTGTCCTTTTATTTAGACCTTTAATCCATTTGCAGGTTATTTTTGTGTATGGTATTAGGTTGTAGCCTGATTTCATTCTTGTTTCCACGCTAAGGAACCTGCCTGGTGTCCTCCACCGTGGCTGCTCCCAATTTCCATTCCCAGCATCCGTGTGGGAGGCTCTCCTTTCTCTATGCCCTCCCCAGGGTTCACTGTTTGTAGAGTTCCTGTCTATGGCCATTGTGACTGGCGTGAGGTGATAAAGCTCATTGAAGTTTTGATTTGTATTTCTCTCATATTTAGGGATGTTGACATCTTTTCATGTGATTTTTTAAAACAATGTGAGTTAAACTTATTCAGTTTGGCTTCTTGAATGCCTGCCGTATTTTGGATATTTTCCTACGACCTGGCCTCGGACATTTCTTGAGAAGAGTGTCTTTTACTTACGGTCCCCCAGACCTTTTGATGGAGAAGGCAATGGCACCCCACTCCAGCACTCTTGCCTGGAAAATCCCTTGGACGAAGGAACCTGGTAGGCTGCAGTCCGTGGGGACGCTAAGAGTCGGATACGACTGAGCGACTTCACTTTCACTTTTCACTTTCATGCATTGGAGAAGGAAATGGCAACCCACTCCAGTGTTCTTGCCTGGAGAATCCTAGGGACGGGGGAGCCTGGTGGGCTGCCGTCTATGGGGTCGCACAGAGTCGGACACGACTGAAGTGACTTAGCAGCAGACCTTTTGAATGTTAAGTGTCCAGGAGCATTGATTTTAAAGTTGTTGTTATGGGAAATGGCCACAAGGTGGCAGCATGTCTTTATGCCCAACTCTGGTTACTGGGGGAACCAGAGCCTTGGGGAAAGTCCTGTTCCTGGATTGTCAGAATGGAAGGTGCCAGAAGAAGCATTTAAGGCTTGTGTCCCATTCTCCTTCCTTCCTTACCCCTGTCCCCTGGACACATCCCAGTTCCTGCAACTCTGGGGAAAGTGCTTTCATCCATAGTGGGGCAACCCTAAGAAAGGAAGTTGGGAGGTGGGAACCCCAACACCAAGAGACATGGAGCTCACAAGGCTTTTCAAAGCTCTTCCAGCTCAGAGCCTCCACATCCTTTGGGTGCAGTAGGCGTAGTTTCACTGCAGGAGGACCTGCTTGGATCTGGAGGTTATGGGCCCGTGTAGAAGAGAGTGGGGAGAAGGAAATGGCAACCCACTCCAGCACTCTTGCCTGGAGAATCCCAGGGACGGTGGAGCCTGGTGGGCTGCCGTCTCTGGGGTCGCACAGAGTCGGACACAACTGAAGCGACTTAGCAGCAGCAGCAGAGGAGAGTGGGCATGCCAGGTCCATGGGGCAGGGCTCATTGGCTGGCACATCCTCCCCAGCTCCATCAGCCCCCTAACAGTCCATGCTTGGGAACCAAGTCTGCCCACGCTTCAGGGATGTGACCGCAGCCCAGGTCACCAAGACCTGAGGGGAATAGAGTTGACATTCACTCTGTAATTTGCATCTTGTACTGGTGTATAGGTGACTTACTATGCTGTAGGGTGTGTTTGTTTTTGCTTTTAGTTTTAGGTGGACAGCAATATGATTCACTTATGCATAGGTGTGTACACGTACTTTTTTGGGTTCTCCTCCCATATAGTTTATTATGCAGTGTTGATTAGGAGTCCTCGTTGATTGTTTATAAAAAGTAGTTCATCTCCACCTGCTCATTTCTCACTGCCCACCTCCTTTCCCTTTTGGTAACTATAAGGTTCTTTACTATGTGGCAAGGCCATTTCTGCTTGGTAAAGAAGTTCATTTGTATCCATTTGTAGAATCCACCACTAAGTGATATCATATGACACTTGTCTTTGTCTCACTTCACTTACTATGATCGTCTCCACTTCCTTATTGCTGGATGTGGCATGATGTCACCCTTTTATGGCTGAGTAATAATGCACTGTGAGCAGTGTACCCCATCTTGTTTACCCAATCATCTGTCCTCATCCACAAGGTTGCTTCCAAGTCTTGGCTATTGTACATAATGCTCCCGTGAACGTTGGGGAGCACCTGTCTTTTAAAATTATGGTTTTCTCTGGATCTATGCCCAGGAATGGGATTGCTGGTCCTATGGTGCTTCTCTGTTTAGTTTTTAACGAACCTTTGTCCTGTTCTCCTTCGTCTATTTCATGACTTTTATTCCTACCAACAGGGAGGACAGTTCATTTTTCTACATACCCTCCTCAGCTTTTATTGTTGTAGATTTTTTACTTCTGATTGTACTTCTGATTTACAGTTCTCTGGTGGGCTGCAGTCCATGGGGTTGCTAAGAGTCAGACACGAATGAGTGACTTCACTTTCACTTTTCACTTTCATGCATTGGAGAAGGAAGTGGCAACCCACTCCAGTGTTCTTGCCTGGAGAATCCCAGGGATGGGGGAGCCCGGTGGGCTGCCGTCTGTGGGGTCGCACAGAGTCAGACACGACTGAAGTGACTTAGCAGCAGCAGCAGTACTTTTGCCTGGAAAATCCCATAGACAGAGGAGCCTGGTAGGCTGCAGTCCATGAGGTCTTGAAGAGTCGGACACGACTGAGTGACTTCACTTTCACTTTTCACTTTCATGCCTTTGGAGAAGGAAATGGCAACCCACTCCAGTGTTCTTGCCTGGAGAATCCCAGGGATGGGGGAGCCTGGTGGGCTGCCATCTACCGGGTCGCACAGAGTCGGACATGACTGAAGCGACTTACCAGCAGCAGCAGTACTAACAGATGCTGAGCATCTTTTATGTGCTTCATGGCCATCTCTATGTCTTTGCAGAAATGTCCATTTAAATCTTGTTCCACTATGTGATTGGGTTTTTCTTTGATGTTGAGGTGCATAAGCTGTTTGTGTGTTTTGGAGATAAATTCCTTGCGGGTGTCTTTGTTTGCAAATATTAGTTCCATTATGAGGGTTGTCTTTTTGTTTTGTTTATGGTTTCCTCTGCTGTTACACTTTTAAGGGTAATTAGGTCCCATTTATTTTGTTTGTTTGCTTTATTTTTCATGATTCTAAGAGGTGGGTCAGAAAAGAACTTGCTGCATTTTATGTCAAAGTGTGTTCTGCTCTTTTCCTCAAGAGTTTCATTGTATCCGTCCTTTTATTTAGATCTTAATCTATTTGGAGTTTATTTCTGTGTATGCATCAGGGAGTATTCTAATTGCATTCTCATTATCATTTCTCTAAAAACCTGCACACCATTCTCCATAGTGGCTGTTACTAACTTACCTTTTCACTAACAGTGTAGGAGGGTTCTCTTTCTTCCACACTTTTTCTAGCATTTATTGTTTTTCAACTTTTGGATAATGGCAATTGTGAATCATGTGAGGAAATACCTCACTGGAGTTTTGATTTGATTTTCTCTAACATTTAGCGATGGTGACATCTTTTAATGTGATTTTTTTAAAGAGTGTGAGTTAAACTTACCACCTGAAATTGGCCCCTTGAACACTTGCCTAAATTCTTTTTCAATAACAACCCCTAGAACATTTCTCCAGGGCAGGTTTTTTTTTTTTTTTAATTTACAGCCCCTTGATCCTTGTGAATGTTAAACGCCCAGCACCATGGCTTTACATATCGTTACAGAAAAAGGCCACAAAGGAGCAACACTTCTTTAAGCCTCACTCTTTTATTTTCCTGTAATTTCCTTTATTTTATATTGGAATATAGATAAGGAATATTGCATTGTGAATATGTACCCCTCTTCCGTGTGTATTCTTCTGTTCTTCTACAATTAGCTTGCTTCTTTGTCTTGGCTAGTGGGACCGAGATTGAGAGCTACCCATGTCCTTTAATTTTTAGGTTTTCTCTGGATTTTTTCCTAGGTACTGGATTGTTGGGTCCTAAGGAACTTCTGTCTCATTTTTCAAATGAACCTCCTTACTGCTCTCCCTGTTGGCTGTCCCTCTGTGCCTGGTGAAGAACAGTGCAGGAGAGTCTCCTTGTCTGCTCACCCTCCCCAGCACTTCTGTTTGTGGAGTGTTTCACAATGGCTGTTCTGACCAGTGTGATGTGATGCCTCACTGTAGTTTAGGTTTCCTTTTCTCTAATATTTAGCAATGTTGACATCTTTTTGTGTGGTTTTTTTTAAGGGTGTTTTTGTTTTGTTTTGTTTTGTTAAACTTACCGCTTGGAATTGGCTTCATTAATGCCTGCCTTGTTTTAAATTCTTTTTCGAGGACCACTCGTAAGACAGTGCTCGAGCCTATGTGTTTTTTCTTATGGAGCTTGATACCTTGTGAATATTAAATGCCCAGCAGCACAACTCTTGGCCTTCCCTGGTGGCTCAGACAGTAAAGAATCCACCTGCAATGTGGGAGACCTGGGTTCAATCCCTGGGTTGGGAAGATCCCCTGGAGAAGGGCATGGCAATCCACTTCAGCATTCTTGCCAGCTGAATTCCACTGGCAGAGGAGCCTGGTGGGATCACAACGAATTGGGTACGGTCGAGGGATTAAGCACAACAGCACAACTCTTTAAGGTGTAATTACAGACAATGGCCACAAGGCGGCAGCACTTCTTCATGCCACACTTTTTTTTTTAATTTCCTTGTTATTTTATATTGGAATAGAGTCGATTTCTGATGTGGTATTTGTTTCCGGTGTACAGGAATTCAACTTAGTCATATATGGATGTTTATCTATTTTCTTTCAGGTTGTTTTTTGCATATAGGTGATTAT
This sequence comes from Oreotragus oreotragus, assembly GCA_006410675.1. NCBI lineage: Eukaryota > Metazoa > Chordata > Mammalia > Artiodactyla > Bovidae > Oreotragus > Oreotragus oreotragus. The sequence goes on from SJYX01002655.1 coordinate 149,995, forward strand.
AGTGTGTTCAATAAACTTCCCTCTGCTTTTCAGTAGTTAATTTTTGATCATCTTTTTTATATATATTAACGTGTATATGTTGGAGAAGGTGATGGCACCCCACTCCAGTTCTCTTGCCTGGAAAATCCCATGGACGGAGGACGGAGGAGCCTGGGAGGCTGCAGTCCATGGGGTCACTAAGAGCTGGACATGACTGAGTGACTTCACTTTCACTTTTCACTTTCATGCATTGGAGAAGGAAATGGCAACCACCCCAGTGTTCTTGCCTAGAGAATCCCAGGGACAGGGGAATCTGGTGGGCTGCCGTCTATGGGGTTGCAAAGAGTCGGTCACGACTGAAGCAACTTAGCAGCAGCAGCAGCAACATATATATGTTAACTCCAAACTCCTAGTTTCTTGCGACTTCTTTCTTGCCTCCAGTTTCTTGGAGGCTCTGCAGAGGGCAAAGGCACTAGAGTCTTTGTAGAGACACCTGTCTGCTACATGCTCCTAGTTCCCACAGCCCCAGGACACTCCAGCCTTGGGACCCAGGCAGGCCCCAGGGATGTGACAGCCACCTAGGTCACTATGGTCTGAGTGGAATAGAGTCAGCGTGTTTTTGTTTTTGTTTTTTTCTGTTTGAGGTTTTTATCCTGTAATTTGAACTGGAGTATACAGGTGAATTATAATCTTGTGGCTCTTTTTTTCTTCCTTTTCAATCTAACATAATTGATTCACTTGTACATAGATGTATACACATTATTTTGGGGGTTTTTTTGGTATAGATAATTACACAGTGTTGTAAGTTTCCTTGTGTTACACAGTAGGTCCTGGTGACTTTATAAATAGTAGTGTGTATATGTGAGTCTGAAGCAGCTCATTTCTCCCTAACCCATAGCTTCCTATATTGGTGAGCAGAAGTTTCTTTTCTAAGTCTGTGAGGCTGTGTCTCTAGGAAAAAATTTCATTTTGATCCAATTTTAGATTACACCTAGAAGTGATATCATATAATGCTTGTCTGTCTCTGTCTCCCTTACTTCACTTGGAATGATCATCTCTACTTTCTTTCCTGTGGCTGAACCTGGCATCATTTTCTACTTCTTTATGGTTGAGAAATACCACATTGTATCCATGTACTCCATCGTCTGTATCCATTCATCTGTGTTTTCTACAATTAGCTTATCTCCCAGACTTGGCTATTGTACCTTGTGGGCCAAGATTGTAGGGGTGTCTTGTGCATTTTTTAATTTTCTCTGGATTTATGCCCAAGCATGGGATTTCTAGGTCCTAAAGTACTTCTATGTTATTCTTCAAATGACCCTCCATACTGTTATCCCTCCTGAATGGACCTATATACATTGTGATCAACAGTCAGGAGGGTTTCCTTGTCTCTACACCCATTCCAGCATTTATTATTTTCTAAGTAATTTTATTTATTCATTTGTCTTTGGTTGCACTGGGCCTTGGTTGCAGAAATCCAGCTCTCTCTATCTGCAGTGAGCGGGGCCACTCTCAAGTTTCACTGTCAGAATGAGGCTTCTCATTGTGGTGGCTTCTGGTTGCAGAACGCGGGCTCTAGAGCACCAGGCTTCGGGAGTTGCGCTGGGAGGCCTCAGTAGTTGTAGTTCAGGGGCTCTAGAGCACAGGCTCAGCAGTTGTGGCACATGTGGGCTTAGTGGCCCCACTGATGGGAATCTTGTGAGACCATGCTTCCAACTCGTGTCTCCTGCATTGGCAAGTGCATTCTTAACTCTGCACCACCAAGGACGTCCTAGCATTTATTCTTTAAAGATGTTTTGAGATGACCACTCTGACCAATGTGGCTGCTTAGCTCCTTGGACTTTGATTTGTGTTTTTCTAACAGTTAGTGAGGCTGAGCACCGTGTCACATTCCTAAGTGCAGTCTGTAGGCCTTTCTCGGAGAAATAACCATTTCAACTTTTGGCCCTTGGTTGTATTTTGTTCTTGGTTGTATGTATCGTTGATATTAAGTTGTGCAAGCTGTTTGTATGTTTTGGAGATGAATCCCTTGTGGATATCTTCTTTGGCAAACTTTTTTCCTATTCTGAGGATTGTCCTTGTCTTTTCTTGAGGGTTTGCTTTAGATTTGCAAATGCTTTTAAGGTTAATTCAATCCCAGCTTCTGATTTGTGGTTTATTTTTCATTATTCTAAGAGATGGATCCATAAAGACTTGCTGCATTTTATGTAAAATTGTGTGTTGTTTATATTTTCTCAAGGATTTCATAGTATCCATCATTACATTTAGATATTTATACTCTATGGGGCTTATTTTGTGTTTGGTGTTAGGATGTTTTCTAATTTCATTCTCATTTTCATGGTTGAAGGAATCCTCACGGTGTCCTCCAGAGTGGCTGTTACCCATTTACATCCCAAGCATCGGTGGAGGAGGGATCCCTTGTCTGCACACCCTCTCAGCACTTATTGTTTGTAGGGTATCTGGCAATGGCCATTCTGAACAGTGTGATGTGATACTTCATTGTAGCTTAGAACTGCATTTCACTAATGTGTACTGAACTGAATGTTCAGAATGTGAACTGAATGTGAACCGAACGTGTAGTGATGTTGACATCTTGTGATTTTTTTTTAAAGAGGGTGAATTAAACTTATATCTTGAAATTGGCTTCTTTAACGCCTGCCTTATTTTGGATTCTTCTTTGATGACAACCCCAAGGACATTTCAGGAGGGCAGGTGTTTTTTACTTACAGCCCCTGGATCCCTGTGAATGTTAAATTCCCACAGCACAGCTCTTCATGTTATTACAGAAAATGGCCACAGGGTGGCAGCACTATTTCATGCCACATTTTTGTTTTCCCTGTAAATTTCTTGTTACTTTCTATTGGCTTAGAGTGGATATCTGATTTTGTGTTTGTTATAGGTGTACAGGAACTCGATTCAGTTACACATAGACATTTATCTATTCTCTTTAGGGTTCTTTTTCCCATATAGGTGATTACAGTATGTTCAATCGACTTTCCTAAACTATATTAGTAGGCACTTTTTATCATCTAGTTGATATATATTAGTAAGCATATGTTAATTCCAATCTCTTAATTTCTCCTGCCTGTATCTGGAGGCTGCAGGCTCTCCAGAGGCAACAAGCACTCCAGGTCCATTTTGGAGACACACTGCCTGCTACATGCTCCCAGTTCTTTCAGCCCCAGGACACTCCAGCCTCGGGAACCAAACCAGTCAGCCTCCAGGGGTGTGACACCAGCCCAGCTGAGCATGTCCTGAGGGGAACAGAGTCAGTATTTCTTTTTAATGTTTTCTGTTTCCATCCCATTATTTGAACTGGAGTATGCAGTGAATTACAATCCTGTTGGTGTTTTGTTTTTTCCCTTTTCTTCTACCATAGACTGTTTCACATAGACATAGGTGTATACAGATTTGTTGGGGGTTTTCTTTATAGGTTAATATAATGTGGAGTAAGCTTCCTTGTGCTACACGGCGGGGTTTGGTCACTTACTTTACCAATAGTGATGTGCATGTATTAGACTATCATCTGTCCATGCTGGACATCTTTATATCTTCACGGCCAGAAGCTGTGAGCCTGTGTCTCAGGCAACAAGTTCATCTGTATCCATCTTTAGTTTATACCTAGAAGTGATACCATACCATGAACTTCCAGATGTTCAAGCCGGATTTAGAAAAGGCAGAGGAGCCAGAGATCAAATTGCCAACATCCACTGGATCATCGGAAAAGCAGAAGAGTTCCAGAAAAACATCCACTTCTGCTTTATCGACTATACCAAAGCCTTTGACCGTTTGGATCACAACAAACTGTGGAAAATTCCTAAAGAAATGGGAATACCAGACCACATGACCAGCCTCCTGAGAAATCTGTATTCAGGTCAAGAAATAATAGTTAGAACTGGACATAGAACAACAGACTGGGTCCAAATCGGGAAAGGAGTACGTCAAGGCTATATATTGTCACCCTGCTTATTTAACTTATATGCAGAGTATATCATGAGAAACACTGGGCTGGATGAAGCACAGGCTGGAATCAAGATTGCCGGGAGAAATATCAATAACCTTAGATATGCAGATGACACCACTCTTATGGCAGAAAGTGAAGAAGAGCTAAAGAGCCTCTTGATGAAAGCGAAAGAGGAGAGTGAAAAGGTTGGCTTAAAGCTCAACATTCAGAAAACTAAAATTATGGTCCCGTCACTTCATGGCAAATAGATGGGGAAACAGTGGAGAAAGTGAGAGACTATTTTGGGGGCTCCAAAATCACTGCAGATGGTGACTGCAGCCATGATATTAAAAGATACCTGCTCCTTGGAAGAAATGCTATGACCAAACTAGACACCCTGTTAAAAAGCAGCGACATTACTTTGCCAACAAAGGTCCGGCTAGCTAAAGTTATGGTTTTTCCAGTAGTCATGTATGGATGTGAGATTTGGACTATAAAGAAAGCTGAGGGCTGAAGAATTGATGCTTTTGAACTGTGGTGTTGGAGAAGACTCTTGAGAGTTCCTTGGACTCCAAGGAGATCAAACCAGTCAATCTTAAGGAAAGTCAACCCTGAATACTCGTTGGAAGGACTGATGCTGAAGCTCCAGGATTTTGGTCATCTGATGCAAACAGTCAACTCATTGGAAAAGACCCTGATGCTGGGAAAGATTGAAGGTGAGAGGAGAAGGGGACGACAGAGGCTGAGATGGCTGGATGGCTGGATGGCATCACGGACTCGATGGACATGAGTTTGAGTAAACTCCGGGAGTTGGTGATGGACAGGGAGGCCTGGTGTGCTGCAGTCCATGGAGTCACAAACAGTTGGACATGACTGAGCAACTGAACTGAACTGATATCATCTGATACTTGTCTTTCCTTGTCTCCCTCACTTCGCTTGGAATGATCATCTCTACTGCCTTTCCTGGAGCTGGACTCGGCATTATTTCTGACTTCTTTATGGCTGAGAAATAGTCCATTCTGCACATGGACCCCACTGTCTGTATCCATTCGTCTGTGCTTCTACAATTAGCTTGCTTTCCTGTCTTGGCTGTTGTACCTAGTGGGGCCGAAATCGCAGGGCTACCCACCTCTATTAAAATTTTGGTTGTATCCACCTGGCTGCTTCATGTCCTGACTCCAGCCCAGTCCAGTCACAAGGCACAAGCCTGCTCAGGCTCCAGGAATGGCAGAGCAGCCCAAATCAGGGAGGTCATGGGGGATAAAACAGGCAGTGCTTTCTATTCCTTTCCTTTAGTCTCACGTCTGTGCTGTCTGGAGTAGAGTCAATCTGCAGTTTTGTGCTTGTCTTCAGGGTACAGCCACCTGATTCAGTTATGACACATGCAGACAGCTCATCTGTTCTTTTTCGGATTCTGTTGCCATAGAGTTTATGGCAGAAGGTCGAGCAAAGTACCCTGTGCTGACACCATCAGGCCCTTCCTGTCTATTAGAGATACAGATGTCTATGTATATTTGGAAGGGAGGAAGGAAAGAGACGATCCTTCTGGATTACCTATTATAGAGACTTCTGTGTATATCTTAGCCCTTCGTGCCTAATTCATCCTTGCTCTTTCACTTTTTCTTGGAAACCTCTGATTCTGTTTGAATTCTCAGTCACTCTTTTGTGGTAAATTTGTTCCATTGTTGGTTTTTGTTTTTTCTTTTGCCTACAAGGGACATCACATTCCATTGTCTTTCTCTGTGCAACTGACTTCCATTAGTCTGTGACCCTCCAGGGTCGATCCTCGTGACAGTTAGTGGCACAATTTCAGTGGCCTTTTCACGACTGAGTAATAGTCCGCTGCGTGTATGCACGCATCTTCTTTACCCTTTGATCCATCGGGTGACATCCAGCTGGTTCTGTGTCTTGGCTCTGGGGAGCAGTGCTGTAGCTAATGATGGGGTGCCTGTGTCTTTTTCACTGGCGGTTTTCTCAGGATACTGGCCCAGGTGTGGGTATGCCAGGCCATGGACTGAGCCCTTTTGAGACTTTACTTGCTGCCCTGAGGAGACTGTCCTTTCTAGGGGCTGTTTCCAGTGTCCATTCACACTGACTGCGTAGGGGGGTTTCCTCTCCACCTGGCTCTCTCCCGCATTTATTGTTTGTAGACTTGTGAGAATGACCATCCTGACAGGTAGGAATTGATTTCTTGGTGTCTTTTAGATTGGCATTCTTCCTGGAATAATTAGGGAGGTTGAGCATCTTATCCCGTGGCCATTTGGGGTTTTTCTTCCTTTTTTCTTTTACATGAATGATGTGAGGAAAATTTGCCTGGCTTCTTGAAAGTTGGTTGTTTGGAATTTCTTTCTGCAATATCCAACCCAGGACATTTCCTGAGGACAACTGTCATTAATAGCCCCCTGGGCCTTGTGATTTGGAGGTACCAAGAAGACTCTTGAGAGTCCCTTGGACTGCAAGGTGATCCAACCAGTCCATTCTGAAGGAGATCAACCCTGGGATTTCTTTGGAAGGAATGATGCTAAAGCTGAAACTCCAGTACTTTGGCCACCTCATGCAAAGAGTTGACTCATTGGAAAAGACTCTGATGCTGGGAGGGATTGGGGGCAGGAGGAGAAGGGGACGACAGAGGATGAGATGGCTGGATGGCATCACTGACTTGATGGACGCGAGTCTGAGTGAACTCCGGGAGATGGTGATGGACAGGGAGGCCTGGCGTGCTGCGATTCATGGGGTCGCAAAGAGACACGACTGAGCGACTGAACTGAACTGAACTATGTCTGTCATAGCTTTTTTTTTTTTCCAAGAAGCAAATGTCTTTTAGTTTCATGACTGCAGTCACCATCTGCAGTGATTTTGGAGCCCAAGTAAAGAAAATTTGCCCCTGTTTGCATTTTTCCCCACCTATTTGCCATGAAGCGATGGGACTGGATGCCATGATTTTAAGTTGAGTTTTAAGCCAATTGTTTCATTCTCCTCTTTCATATTCATCAAGAGGCTCTTTAGTTTTTCTTCACTTTCTGCCGTTAGGGTGGCATCATTTGCTTATGTGAGATTATTAATATTCCTCCCAGCAATCTTGATTCCAGCTTGTGCTTCATGCAGCCCAGTGTTTCTCATGATGGACAGGGAGGCCTGGCGTGCTGCAATTCACAGGGTCGCAAAGAGTCAGACACGACTGAGCGACTGAACTGAACTGAACTGATGGGCAAGTTACTCAACCTTTATCAGCTCAAGGTCCATATCTTTTAAGGAAGACATAATAATCTACCTTGCAGGATTAGTAAGACTAAATAACATTACTTGTATGATAGTGCTCATCACATACTAATATCGGTTCCATTTCTTTTCCATTCCCTGATATTGTCAGTCCTGTAATCCAGTGGCATCTTATATGCAGTAGGTCACTGTGAATTGACTGGATAAAATAACTACCGTTTACAGTATAATTTTTTTAATGGAAAAATGCTTAAAACATTTTGAACACCTGGCTTGAAAGTGAACTTTTGAAAAATAATTGCTTTGTAAGTTGGGAAGGATTCATATTCAGTTTTATAAGCACTTGTTCATATGTTGCTTTGAAACAGTTCTTTATTTAATGTGCAGCTTTTATATACCTTCCTAAGTTGATTATATGGTTTCTGAAAGTTGACATTGATTATCTCCTGGAAGATGATGCTGTGAAAGTGCTGCACTCAATATGCCAGCAGATTTGGAAAACTCAGCAGTGGCCACAGGACTGGAAAAGGTCAGTTTTCATTCCAATTCCAAAGAAAGGCAATGCCAAAGAATGCTCAAACTATCGCACAATTGCACTCATCTCACACGCTAGTAAAGTAATGCTCAAAATTCTCCAAGCCAGACTTCAGCAATATGTGAAGCGTGAACTCCCTGATGTTCAAGCTGGTTTTAGAACAGGCAGA
>SJYX01002657.1:6901-50198 GCA_006410675.1 Oreotragus oreotragus
TACCATGTATACATTTTCCTGTCTAAAAATAAAAATTTTAATACAACAAAAAGTGAAAAAAAAAGTCAGCATCATTTATCCCAGTAATTCCACTGTGACTCTATCCAGTTGGAAATGTAGACCGAATGACTGGCAGGAGTCTGACTGGGACCACGCTTCACCATCCACAAAGAGTGTCCAGGATCTTGCCTTGGATTGCCAGTATTGCCCTGATCTGCCAACCTTGTCAAAAAAAGGAAACGAAAACAGCTGGGCTCTGTTCATGGTGATCCTTCTTTTCCTTTTGAGGCTCACAGGCCATTCACTGGCAGACCCCACCCTGGGCTGACGTCATGTTCGCCTTTTGCCCTGGGCTGGGCTGGGTCATGTAGCCTGGCAACAGAAAACCAGCAGGCCCCTGCCCAACCCCCTGGGCTGCCCAGGGCCCTGGCATCTGCTGTGCCAAAGCAAGGAAAGGCTCCGGGGACTGGTGGGTTGCTCTGGCGGGGAGAAGGTAAGGGTACAGTGATGGAGAGAGAGGGAGGGAAGCCATGTATGACTTCCCAACACTGGGCAGAAAGTGCCTGAGATGCTCAGTATTTGGAATCTGTTCTTTAAAGACAGGTCCTCTCTACGCATCCTTGAATAGAAGGCAAGTGCTCCCTGAACGGACACATTTCCCAGTTGTCACCTTAGGGAGATTTCCTTGCTGAAAAAGAACCTCTGGTTCCTGCAGCCACTTGAGAAGAGAGCCACAGGGGCTGGGCTAGGTGGTTTGGGGAGCTTGGCTCGGGTGGAGCTTTGTGACAGGGAGCTCTGGGTGGGGTACCCATCTGGAGTCCCCCACAAGCTGATGGGGAAGAGTGAGTGAGCCACACTTGGCCTGGCTCACTCCCAGCCATCCTTTCTGTCTCCATTTCCAAGTCCCTTCCTCAGGGAAGCTCTCTCCTCCCTCAGACTAGATCCTCCTTTGTTCTCTCTCATAGCCCTTATCCCGTGGTGGCTCAGATGGTAAAGAATCTGCCTCAGTGCAGGAGACCTGGGTTTGATCCTTGGGTTGGGAAGATCCTCTGGAGTAGGAAATGGCAACCCACTCCATTATTCTTGTCTGGAAAATCCCATGAACAGAGGAGCCTGGCAAGCTACAGTCCATGGAGGGGCAATGAGTTGGACACAACTGAGTAACTGACACGCACTCTATCCCTCTTTGCAATGTGCACCTGTCTCTCCTTCTACCCAGCCACTAACACCACACACTCCGTGAGGGAAGCGGCCATGTCTGTCTGTTCACCACCAGCCCCAGCACCTTGCTCCTCGAGAGCATAGAGTATCAGCTGAAGGAGCAAACGAATGGAAGGAAGCACAATCAGAGCAGGAGGGCGCCGAGCAGAGGCCCCACTGCCCTGCACATCTGCCTCCGCCCACCTGGCCTCCCGGCAGAGACAGAGCGCAGGCTGGCCTGTTTCCTGTGCCAGGCAGGGGAAGCCGGTGTTTCCCAAAGAGCCTTGTTGTCACTGTTCCACCTGCATAATGAATAACAGCCATTCTTCCCCAAGGATGAAGTCATTTCCCTGGATTCAACATAAAACCCCATAGGAAGGAAATTAGTATTTATTGCACACCTACTACGTGCCAAGCAGTTGGGTATCTTACTTAATTCTCACAAGAGCTCTGCAAAGCAAACAATTTCTGTTTTCACAGATAAGGCAACTGCTGCTGCTGCTGCTGCTGCTGCTAAGTCGCTTCAGCCGTGTCTGACTCTGTGCGACCCCATAGATGGCAGCCTACCAGGCTCCTCCGTTCCTGGGATTCTCCAGGCAAGAACACTGGAATGGGTTACCATTTCCTTCTCCAATGCATGAAAGTGAAAAGTGAAAGCGAAGTCGTTCAGTCGCGTCCAACTCTGTGTGACCCCATGGACTGCAGCCTACCAGCCTCCTCCGTCCATGGGATTTTCCAGGCAAGAGTACTGGAGTGGGGTTGCCATTGCCTTCTCCATAAGGAAACTGAGGCTCAGAGATGTTCAGTCATTTGTCGTGTTCATAAAATAAGATCCGAAATTTAGACAGGGATGTGTGTGTGGTCCCGAAGCCGTCTCAGTGGAGGACGGCATCCTGGTGAGTCTTAGCCCTGAGCCCTGCTGGCAATGCCCGTGGCTGCCTCTCCACTTGACTCTCAAAAATGAGGCACTGATGGGAAGGCCCTCCCCAGAAAGGAGAAAAGAAGGGGGAGAGTGTGAATAGAGAGATGAGACCAAGAATGTCTTGTGTCCATTTATTCCTGAAACCTTCGGGATATCTGTGTCAGGCCCAGGGGTTGGGGACAAAATGTCATAAAATACAAGTCCTTCCCTCATAGACATCCTTATCTGTGTGTAAACTGAGTAAGAAAATCAGTCATTAAGTTTAGCAAAACTGATGCTGTTAGTTCATTCATTCAATTTAAAAAAATGTTTGAAGATCTCTACAATAAAATGTTTAAAAATATGTATTGTAGGGACTTCCCTGGGGGCCCACTGGTTAGGAGTCCTCCTGCCAATGCAGAGGGCACAGGTTCGATCCCTGGTCTGGGAACTAAGATCCCACATGCAACCCGGCAGCTGAGCCTGTGCACCACAAAGCCTGTGCACCACAACAAGGGAAGCCACTGCAATGAGACGCGTGCGCACAGCCACAAAGAACGGCCCTGACGGCTGCAACTGGAGACAGCCTGCACACAGCAGTGAAGACCCTGCCCAGCCGATAAATAAATAAACATTTTAAAAATAAAGAAGATCATTCTTTCTTTTTTAACCTAGAAGGAATTATATATTTTTCTTTCACCTTGCTTACTTTCTACTTTTTTTTAAAATTAATTTGTTTATTTTAATTGGAGGCTAATTACTTTACAATATTGTGATGGTTTTTGCCATACATTGACATGAATCAGCCATGGGTGTACATGTGTTCCCCATCCTGAATCCTCCTCCCACCTCCCTCCCCATCCCATTCCTCAGGGTCATCCCAGTGCACCAGCCCTTGAGCACCCTGTCTCATGCATCGAACCTGGACTGGAGATCTGTTTCACATATGATAATATACATGTTTCAATGCTATTCTCTCAAATCATCGCACCCTCACCTTCTCCCACAGAGTCCAAAAGACTGTTCTTTACATCTGTGTCTCTTTTGTTGTCTCGCGTATAGGGTCATCATTACCATCTTCCTAAATTCCATATATATACGTTAGTATACTGTGTTTTTCTTTCTGACTTACTTCACTCTGTATAATAGGCTCCAGTTTCATCCACCTCATTAGAACTGATTCAAATACATTCTTTTTAATGGCTGAGTAATATTCCATTGAAAAGAAAATCATTCTTACCCCCTTGGAGAAAAAAAATGCATTGTAGCTCTATTCAAACACAGCACTCAGGGTGTGAAGAAAGCCCAGAGAAGGGGTGTCCAACCCAGAGTGAAGGGCCAACCATGCGAGGTGTCACTGAGGAGGGGCCATCTGAGCTGCATTTTGCTAGACAAGAAGGAATTTGTAGGACAAAGGGGCATGAAACAACCATTTCTGGCAAAGGCTACATGCAGAGGGAGATGCTGAAGTATGAAACAGCATGGTCTGCGGAGAGAATTGTAAATACACGTCAGTTTCTTGGACTGCAAGGAAATCTTTGGACTGAGAGTTCCTTGGACTGCAAGGAGATCAAATCAGTCAATTCTAAAGGAAACTAACCCTGAATATTCATTGGAAGGACTGAGGCTGAAGCTAAAACTCCAATACTTTGGCCACCTGATGCGAAGAACTGACTCACTGGAACAGACTCTGATGCTGGGAAAGATTGAAAGCAGGCAGAGAAGGGGACGACAGAGGATGAGGTAGTTGGATGGCCTCACTGACTGGATGGACATGAGTTTGAGCAAGTTTCCGGAGCTGGTGATGGACAGGGAAGCCTGCTGCAGTCCATGGGGTTGCAAAGAGTCCGACACGACTGAGGACTGAACTGACGACTGAACTGATCAATTCCTACGGCAAAAAAGAGGAAGATGCTTCCTTCAAGTTCTTCTTTAGGATTGTCCCTCAATTTAACATTCCTCTGGGCTTTAGGGATTGGGTTTGCTGTTTTCCGACCTGATTTCTCACTTTTGAGGATGGCATGAGAACCACCAGCAGATGAGCGGAGGAAGGGCGCCACCTGGAGGCCACAGTGTGAAGCGAACATTGAGTTCTCTCCTCAAAATTTGCCTTCAGTAAACAAAATAATCCTGCCGGCCATTCAGCTCTATCAAAGAGCTGAGGATCAGGGAAAGCCCCTAATCTCCAGGAACAAAATGAGTAGCGGGCAACATTTCCAAGTGGAGAGAGGAACTGAAATTCAAGTTAAAGACATGACTTACAGACATAAAGGACATTAGCTAAAAAACACTTGGACTTGCTCATCATTTCATTCAAATTTAGCAATAATGATAATGATATTCTATTTATGGAGTGTTTACCATGTGCCAGCCACATGGGAACACTGTGCTATGTGCTGAACATATTCCCTCTTGTTTAATTCTCAGCAACAACCTTATAAGAGAGATACTACTATACTTGTTTTACGGTGAACAAAGGGCAGTTCAGAGAGGTGGACTAGCTCTCCCAGGATCACACAGCCAGGACACGGACAAGCTGGGATTTGAGCCCAGGTTTGTGGACTCAGAAGCTCAAGCTCTCAACCAATGAGTTAGACACCAGAAGGGTATGGCCATTCAGTTCAGTTCAGTTCAGTCGCTCAGTTGTGTCCAACTCTTTGCGACCCCATGAATCACAGCACACCAGGCCTCCCTGTCCATCACCAACTCCCGGAGTTCACTCAGATTCATGTCCATTGAGTCAGTGATGCCATCCAGCCATCTCATCCTCTGTCACCCCCTTCTCCTCCTGCCCCCAATCCCTCCCAGCATTAGGGTCTTTTCCAGTGAGTCAACTCTTCTCATGAGGTGGCCAAAGTACTGGAGTTTCAGCTTTAGCATCATTCCTTCCAAAGAAATCCCAGGGCTGATCTCCTCCAGAATGGACTGGTTGGATCTCCTTGCAGTCCAAGGGACTCTCAAGAGTCTTCTCCAACACCACAGTTCAAAAGCATCAATTCTTCAGTGCTCAGCCTTCTTCACAGTCCAACTCTCTAAACAGGTCCAAAGAGGAACTCATCTTCTTTGCCCAAATCTTCTGCTTCCTCCTGCAGATGGTACTTCCATCCCAGCAGATGGTACTGCCCTGCCCACATCCAGTTGCCTAAGCCAGCCTAAGAGTTTTGATCCCACACCTAATCACTCACCAATTCGTGATTCTCTCATAAATATCTTTATCATTTTTCTATTCTCTCTGCCCTCACAGCTGCCTTAGTCAAGGCCAAGGCCATCTCCTGCCTGACTGGATGCTCTTCCAGCAGTCTGTCTCCTTCCACCAGCACGTGTGTGATTGATTTACAGTCATCTCCCCCATTATCACTCCATGACAATAGGGTTCCACTGCTATAAAGAGATGGGAATACCAGACCACCTGACCTGCCTCCTGGGAAACCTGGATGCAGCTCAAGAAGCAACAGCTGAAACCAGACATGGGACAACAGACTGGTTCAAAATGGGGAAAGGAGTATGTCGAAGCTCTATGTTGTCACCCTGCTTATTCAACTTACGAGCAGAGTATATCATGCAAACTGCTGGGCTGGACGAAGCTCAAGATGGAAGAAAGGTTGCCAGGTGAAATATCAGCAACTTCAGATAGGCAGATGACACCACCCTAATGGCAGAAAGCGAAGAAGAACTAAAGAGCCTTTTGATGAAGGTGAAAGAGATGGCATCACCAGCTCGATGGACATGAGTTTAAGCAAGCTCCAGGAGATGGTGAAGGACAGGGAAGCCTGGCAGTGCGTGCTTCCTGCAGTCCATGGGGCTGCAAAGAGTTGGACACGACTGAGCAACTAAACAACAACAACAATGCACAATGTTCAGTGTTAGAATTTCCCCTTTTTTAAAAAAGGAGTGTGTGTATGTGTGAGTGTGTGTGTGTTGTCAGATAGTCGGGGGAAAGGCCTGTGGGAACAGGAGCTACACAGAGTAATCCCTCTGAAAACAGAAGCGGCCTGAAGCACTGAGCAGGCAGGTGGCTTGAGACAGATGACCCAGCAGGAGGGGCAGGGACTAAGACAAGTCTGGGTCCTGAGCAACAGCTCCTCTTCGTCAAAAAATTGTTTTTACGTATTTACCTGGTTGTTCTGGGTCTTAGCTGCAGCATGTGAACTCTCAGTTGTGGCATGTGGGATCTAATTCCCCCACCAGGGACTGAACCCAGGGCCCTCTGCATTGGAAGTGTGGAGTCTTAGCCACTGGACCACCAGGGAAGTCCCAAGAGCCCCTCTCTTGAGCAGACCCTTAAATGTCTCACAGTCAAAATGCCCAGGGGACTCCCAGGATCTGGCTGTACTGAGGACTGAGGCCACTTCTCCAGTATCATACAAAATGGAATGAGGTGTGGCCCTTCTGGGAATAAGGGAAAACCCCCACTAGATTAATTGTAAGGCTCCCTCTAGATCTCCTGACATACCTCCACGGTTTAGGGCAGGTTGGGCTCTCCTGTCCCACAGGACAGTCCTCAAACATGAGCATCATCTGCTTAAGTAAGATACTTAACTCTAAAGATTCATCCAAGTGGCCTAATAGCTCAAAATACTGTGACAAGGCCAGCTTCATGGGACATACGGTGGGCAAAGTAGCACCAATTACACCCTGTTCCCTTTTGCTGATGCATTGATCAGGAGGGTCCACTATGCACCATGCTCTAAGCAGCTGTGAGCAGAAATAGACCTGGACCCGTCCTCCCACAGCTTCTAAGTCCCTGCTGCCCACACACCAAGCTCTGGAACTGAGCTGGCGGGCTCCAGATAGTATATCTTCAGGTAACTTTTTCTTTCCTATTTTCTGTATTTCCAATTTCCCATTCTGATAAACATATATTATTTCAATGAAGCATGAAATAAAACATATTTATGTTTAACAACTATTACCTTTACCAGCTGGTTTGCATGATAAATTTCTTCTTAAGGCTTTAGTCTCAAGAATTGGGAATGATTCCTTTTGACACTGCGTACTGCTCTGTGTCTAATCAGGAGATAGAAACTACATAGTAATTTAAAGTGAAAGTGAAAGTCATTCAGTCGCGTCTGACTCTTTGTGGCCCCATGTCCTATACAGTCCATGGAATTCTCCAGGCCAGAATACTAGAGTGGGTAGCCTTTCCCTTCTCCAGGGGATCTTCCCAACCCAGGGGATCTTCCATCACACCCAGGTTTCCCGCATTGCGGGCAGATTCTTTACCAGCTGAGTCACAAGGGAAGCCCAAGAATACTGGAGTGGGTGGCCTATCCCTTCTCCAGTGGATCTTCCTGATCCAGGAATCGAACCAGGGTCTCCTGCATTGCAGGTGGATTCTTTACCAACTGAGCTATCAGGGAGGCCCACATAGTAATTTAACGGGGAAGCTGAATATGAAGAGGTACTAAGCTATGAAAAGAGAGTAAATATGAAGATATAAAGCAAATGCTCAAAAGTTCCCTAAGGCTGAGGGGAGTCCTCAAGGAAAGACAACTTGGAAGGGGAGCCCCTTCCTCAAGGTTGGGGCTCAGACTGCCCTGGACAGGATGTGGCTGCAGCCCACTGGTTTGGGGCAGAGGTGCTTTGCAGTTGCTGGGTGAACGGGAAACAATTGTCAGCGGCTCACGGAGGCTGGTGAGAGGGAGTGAAGGGACGCTACAGGCTCAAGGCTCGGAGCGCATGGTGTCCACCTCAGGAAGACGTGGACGGTGGTCCCCAGGCTCGAGCCAGGGCTGCAAGGTTGCCAAGAGGCTGTCCTGAGTATGCAGCTGGAGTTGGGGGTGGGGGGCGCACAGGACAGTCCCACACACCTAAACCGCTCACTATGGAGCAGAAGAAAGAAAAAGTAAAAGGTGCACCACACAGGAACCAGGGAGAGACGCTGTCTTCCTCCTGCAAGGACCCTGCAGCTCCCTCTACTGGAGACTTTAGCATCGTGCGTGTGTGTTAAGTCACTTCAATCATGTCGAACTGTGTGTGACCCTGTGAACTGTAGCCCGCTAGGCTCCTCTGTCCATGGGATTCTCCAGGTGAGAATACTGGAGTGGGTTGCCACGCCCTTCTCCGGGGATCTTCCTGACCCAGGCATCGAACCCTCATCCCTTATGTCTCCTGCGCTGGCAAGCAGGTTCTTTACCCCTAGGGTCACCTGGGAATTATCCAGAGCAAGTACTGACCGGTAAATAAGGAGGTGCAAGGCAATAAATTCATAACCGGCATGAGCTGTTATCAGTCATTACCATAGGGGTTGCCAAGCTTTTTCTATAAAGAGCCTGATAGTAAATATTTTAAGGTTTCTGAGTCATACAATTTCTGTCAAAGCTATTGAATTCTGCCACTGTTGCATGAAAACCAGCAGCGACCACAAGTCAACAAATAAACACGGCTGCTCCAATGAAACTTGATTTACAAAAATAGCCAGTGTTTTTGATCCACAGATCATTTACCAACTCCTGATTTAGAGCTTTAGATTGAATCATCTGTTCTGCTAAGGGGATTAAATAGAGAGGAAGGGGGATGAATGCATAGAGCTGAGGTGGGTGGTGGAGGCTAAGAAAAAGAAATTTAAATGGAGATAATGTCAATATTGTATTTTATTTTGTCCAAATTAGATGAGTGCTATGTACTGAATGTTTGTGGCTACCCACCCCCCCACCCCCCCCAAAAAAATTCATCTGTTGAAACCTTAACGCTCAGTGCAATGGTGTTGGGAGATGGAGCCTTTGGGATGTAATTAGGGCATGAGGATAGAGCCCTCATGATGGGCTTCATGTCCTTACAGGAAATGATAGGAAAGGGCTTGCCCTCCACCANTGCTATGTACTGAATGTTTGTGGCTACCCACCCCCCCACCCCCCCAAAAAAAATTCATCTGTTGAAACCTTAACGCTCAGTGCAATGGTGTTGGGAGATGGAGCCTTTGGGATGTAATTAGGGCATGAGGATAGAGCCCTCATGATGGGCTTCATGTCCTTACAGGAAATGATAGGAAAGGGCTTGCCCTCCACCATGTGAAGATACACAGAGACGGCCATCTAGAAACCAGGGAGTGGGTCCTTACCAAGCACTGGCTCTGCCAGGATCTTAATCTTCTCCATCTCCAGAACAGTGAGAAATACATTTGGTTTTTAAACCACTCAGTCTACGGTAATTTGTTATAGCAACCCAAACGGACTAAGACGGTGAGCTAGATATTACAGCATCTAGTGGGGTACTTAATACATTTTTACCTCTAAGGGTCTCTGCAAGACGAAGTCCATGTTGTGCCTTCTTTTCAGGAAGCTGAGACTGAGAGAGGTTAAGACACTTGCCTCAACTCATAAAGGCCAGCTGAGCCAGAATTTGAGTGATCAAACCGACGCCTAAGGCTGCCATGTCCACTGCCCCTCTCTCAAGGGACAGGTGGGTGTTCCCAGCTGGGCTGCTTTCTTTGCTGCTGCTGCTGCTGCTGCTGCTGCTAAGTCACTTCAGTCGTGTCCGACTCTGTGTGACCCCATAGACGGCAGCCCACCAGGCTCCCCCATCCCTGGGATTCTCCAGGCAAGAATACTGGAGTGGGTTGCCATTTCCTTCTCCAATGCATGAAAGAGAAAAGTGAAAGTGAAGTCGCTCAGTCTGTCCGACTGTTAGCGACCCCATGGACTGCAGCCCACCAGGCTACTCCGTCCATTGGATTTTCCAGGCAAGAGTACTGGGGTGGGGTGCCATTGCCTTCCCCGGCTTTCTTTGCTAGGTACCCTAAAAAAGTTGGATTTAATGCTCCTGATTGTTGACAGGCTGGGACTCCCAACCTGGAGGAAATCAAAGTTTAACCTGTGATAAGCCCATCTCCTGGAATGTCCAAGGCACTTAGAGATGAGAGGTGAGTGCTATCTGACTTTTCAATGGCGCCCCATCAATTACCACGTCGATGCTGAACTGTCTGGCTAGGTCACTGTCCTAGCGACCTCTGCTCCAGTAACCCTCGCAGATAAAGAATCATTTATTAATCAAGAGTGGAGCATTTGTTGGGCTTTCCCTTAATATATCGCTGACGCTACATGTGTCCTTATTCTGATCACACCTATTAGATGAGATTTTTCCAAACAAATAGTAAGGGGGCTTCCCTGGTGGTCCAGTGATTAAGAATCTGCCTCGCAATGCAGGGGACACGAGCTCGATTCCTAGTCCAGGAAGATCTCACATGCCTCGGAGCAACAAAGCCTGTGTACTGCAACTGCTGAATCTACACTCTAGAGCCCGCGCTCTGCAACAAGAGAAACTACCGCACGCAGAAGCCCATCACCACAATTAGAGAAAGCCTGCGTGCAGCAACAAAGACCCAGAGCAACCAAAATTAAATTTAAAAACTTTTTTCATAAAAAATAGCAATGATTTTATTACTGTTCATTGAAATGTGTTGGTCTAGGCACTTTGCCTAATTTCCAGTTCTGACAACAGCCCTGAAAGGTGGCTATTACTGTCTCCATTTAAGAACAAAGATGACATTTACATAGCAGACATTATTAATCCTTGAGGTAAGCAATTCGGTAGGATCTTATGTAAGGAGGGGAAAACTGAAGTAAAGAGGTTTGAGGAGGTTGACCTGACCACCCCACTTATCTCCATCTGAATCCACATCTCTCCAGAGGTTTAATTTGGAATGGAAATACAATGCACAGTCCCATTCCATGAGACTGAGCCAGGTCTAAAGCCCAGCCTTATCTCTTACTAGCCACTTGAACAATCACTCCTTTTCTCTCCTGAGGGCAGTTCATGGCATTTCCGTATGTCTTGTAAAGTCTTTTATTCTAGAATACTTTTCAAGGATGTTTGTACAACAAACCTCCTTGGAAGACAGAGATAGTTTTTCCCTCAACGTGAGAGGGAAGATTTGTTTTTTCCCAGGATAATAAAAATAATGCCTCCCTCGGGGGCAAAGTTTACAGGTTTGCTAGCAGCGCCCTTTAAAAGGGTATGGTCTCACAGCTGGATGACCCTAAACTTTGCAGCATGTGTGCTAAGCCGCTTCAGTCATGTCTGACTCGTTGTGACCCTATGGACTGTAGCCCTCCAGGCTCCTCTGACCACGGGATTCTCCAGGCAAGAATCCTGGAGTGGGTTGCCATGCCCTCCTCCAGGGGATCTTCCCGACCCAGGGATCAAACCTGCATCTCTTACATCTCCTTACCTGGCAGCGGGGTCTTTACCGCCAGTGCCCACCTAGGGTTGCAAAGAGTAGGACACGACTAAAGCGACTTGGCAGGCTCGCCCACTCCTAAGCTTAGGGTCTNGGGTTGCCATGCCCTCCTCCAGGGGATCTTCCCGACCCAGGGATCAAACCTGCATCTCTTACATCTCCTTACCTGGCAGCGGGGTCTTTACCGCCAGTGCCCACCTAGGGTTGCAAAGAGTAGGACACGACTAAAGCGACTTGGCAGGCTCGCCCACTCCTAAGCTTAGGGTCTCTCAACTGTGACACAAACCCATGTATAATCCCTATCTGAACCCACATCTCCATCGCCCCACGAGACTTGGGAAGCAAGAGGGAGCAAGAGAAACACAAACTCCGTGCCGTCTGCTGTACCTGAATAACAAAGCCCTTTGTTTCTGACCCAGAGTATCATGTCTTCCGTGAACATCTATGAATGGTGGCATGCTAATAATAACTCATTAGCATGAAAGTAGGATAAAATCTCATGCCCTTCACAGTCTTTAACACTTTCACCCAAATGTCAAAAATAGTAACTTTCACTTTCTCACCTCCGTCTGCACCACCTCCTGTGGTTTGGCATCAGCTCCCAGGACACTACTGAAGCTATTTCTGCTGATGTCACCAAAGACTGTCTTACTGCCAGCTTCAGAGGGTATCTGATTCAGACAAAACCTTTCTGAACCTTTGCAGCCTTAACAATAGGGGCACATCCGCCTTCCGAAGCGCGCTACCATTAGATTCCATGAGACCAAACTTTTCTGCCTGTCCTTATTGGTCCCTTTCATGGACTCCTCTTCCCCTTAGCAGCCCTATCAATGCCCTGCCCACCTCCCGATTGCTTCACCAGCCCTCCCTGGATGATCTCACTCACACTGTTTGAAAACCTCAAAGATGGTTCAGTTGAGCCCAGTTCAGTCGCTCAGTCATGTCCGACTCTTTGTGACTCACGGACTGCAGCATGCCAGGCTTCACTGTCCATCACCATCTCCTGGAGCTTTCTCAAGCTCATGTCCATTGAGTCGTGATGCCATCCAACCATCTCATCCTCTGTTGTCCCCTTCTCCTCCTGCCTTGAATCTTTCCCAGCATCAGGGGCTTTTCCAATGAGTCGGTTCTTCGCATCAGGTGGCCCAAGTATTGGAGTTTCAGCTTCAGCATCAGTCCTTCCAAAGAATATTCAAGACTGATTTCCTTTAGGATTGACTGGTTTGATCTCCTTGCTGTCCAAAGAACTTTCAAGAGTCTTTTCCAACACCACAATTCAAAAGCATCAATTCTTTGGCACTCAGCTTTCTTTATGGTCCAACTCTCACATCCATACACGACTACTGGAAAAACTGATGCAATAAACTCTAGCTTTAGTCCCGACCTGTGACACAACTTACTAGCCACCTTACCACTCACCATCCCAGCTGAGTGGCTCCACCTCAAACCCCAGTGGTCCTCAAAGGAACCCATCCTTCCTTGGCCCTTCACACCACCTAATCCCCCTTCTTGGACCCAGGCTCTCGGTTTGTGGTACACCCAGCCAGCTTGTCGCTCCAGGAATCCATCCTTTCCCCTTCGCTGCTCCTCACACCCCACAGCCAAGCTCCCTCTGAGGACTGCTTCTCTTATTCTCCATTTCAGGAATCTGTACACCCCTACCTCCCACCAGGCCCAGGCCTCCTACTGTTGCTTCTCCTCAGGCCCCAATCCTTCCCGCCTTGGGTGACTGCAGTGCCCAGTTAACTTGGTTTCCTGCCTCCCTTTTGCCCCCCAAAGCCTTCACCCCATCGTTGCCAGAGCTATGTTCCTAAACTAAATCATGTCATCTCCCTGCGCTAAGCCTTTCACTTGCTCCTCACTGCCTGTCCAAAACGTCACAGTTATTAATGACAGAGTTCGCCACGCTCTCTAAATGTTATGTCCCCCCCACCCTCCAACCAATCAATTCTTTGGCACTCAGCTTTCTTTATGGTCCAACTCTCACATCCATACACGACTACTGGAAAAACTGATGCAATAAACTCTAGCTTTAGTCCCGACCTGTGACACAACTTACTAGCCACCTTACCACTCACCATCCCAGCTGAGTGGCTCCACCTCAAACCCCAGTGGTCCTCAAAGGAACCCATCCTTCCTTGGCCCTTCACACCACCTAATCCCCCTTCTTGGACCCAGGCTCTCAGTTTGTGGTACACCCAGCCAGCTTGTCGCTCCAGGAATCCATCCTTTCCCCTTCGCTGCTCCTCACACCCCACAGCCAAGCTCCCTCTGAGGACTGCTTCTCTTATTCTCCATTTCAGGAATCTGTACACCCCTACCTCCCACCAGGCCCAGGCCTCCTACTGTTGCTTCTCCTCAGGCCCCAATCCTTCCCGCCTTGGGTGACTGCAGTGCCCAGTTAACTTGGTTTCCTGCCTCCCTTTTGCCCCCCAAAGCCTTCACCCCATCGTTGCCAGAGCTATGTTCCTAAACTAAATCATGTCATCTCCCTGCACTAAGCCTTTCACTTGCTCCTCACTGCCTGTCCAAAACGTCACAGTTATTAATGACAGAGTTCGCCACGCTCTCTAAATGTTATGTCCCCCCCACCCTCCAACCTTTTCCCTTAAGTACACCTTCCACCTGTCTGCTGCAGCCACTGCCGCTCCAACTGGAAAAGAGGTGGTGAGGAGGTGTCTCTAAGGAGCACTCATAACTGGCACTGACTGGTTTTAATCTGTATTGTCTGGAACCAGGAAGTCCTAAAATGTTGCGCTAAACCCTAGACACATCTTCTGCCTGCCTCAAACCAATCTGAGTGTCCTTGATTTTTCTTTAAAAAAATAGTCATGGTTCGGATCAGGAGCCAAAGTGCTCCCAAATTGTTTGCCATCAAGACTGTTTGCTTCTCAGCCTGAGAAACAATCTGAGCAAGTCCTTCATTCTGCCTAGTTAAGGTGCTGATAGAATAGGGTTTCTTGATAAAAAATATTATATACGTATTACATATGTATGTGTAATGTATCATTTATATACATTCCACCCCCCCCCAACTTCTCTTTGCTTTCTATGCAAGCAAATCAACACCCTTGAGCGTCCACCAGGAGGCGCCGTGGGGCGTCGAAAGACCAGCGGTCCCTTCACGATTGGCGAGGCGGCGGTGGATGCAGCAGCGATGGAACCCGGCTTGCTTCCTTTTTTGAGAATCAGCGTGAGGGAAGGGAGCAGAGCTGCGTTATTTTAGGGAGACCTTGTCGCACTCCCCCTCCTGCGGGTAGGGAGCGTCTGGGGTGTGCGCGGCCCCATGGAGAGACGCTGGCGGCGGTGGCGGCGGCCGCAGCTGGGGCTACTATCGCGGCTGCAGCCGGCGGTAATCCGACCCCGCGGGCGAAAGGACTGAAGAGGCACAAGGGAAAGCGGTGAGCTGCGAACAAAAGCCTCGGCGCGGGGCCGAGCCCGGGACGTGGGGTAAGCGAACCGGCCCGGGCACCAGGGAAGCGGACCGGCTCGCTGAGCTCCAGGAGCCCAACCTCGCTGGGATACGGTGGGGCCGCTCGGAGGGCGTCTGGGGACAGGTGTCCGAGCCTAGACTGGGGTGGATGGCGCTTTTAGCGCGGCTTTAAGAGAGAATCGGGTGCATCTGGGAAGACCCAGGCTCCTTCACCATCCCCGGCGAACACCCGGTGGTGGGGACGCGGCGAAGGCGGGCACAGCTCCTTGCAAGCCCTGCCCAAGAGGCAGGAGCAAGGATCTATCAGCCCTCCCGGGGAGGTCTTTTTCGGGCAGAGGCACTTCTCTCCTCTCTACCGTCACCTCTGGGCCCTACGCCTGGGTCTCCTTTGGCAAAAAGGAAATCAACTATAAACTTCTTCCCTGGGCAAATGGGGTCTTCACAGCAGTGCGCTGTGACGATGCACAGACCTCCTCCTTTTTTGTTCCTGCAAAGCTGCCTCCCCGGTCGCCCGCCAAAGCGACAAATGAATACGCTAATCCTCTTGGGAATCCTCCAGAGCCTCCCGGGTCGGCTGCCGCCCGCACCTCGATCTTTTCATTTTAACCTGCAACAGGGAGGAGATGCATCTAGCGGGCCAGACGCCCGAGGGGAGCTTGGCCGCGGGCCTCCGCCCGGCACTCCGACGCTGAGGGAGGCAGAGGCTCTGTGCACTCTCCCGCCCGCTTGGGTTTTCAGGGCATCGGTATTATGACTTACATTCCACCGGGCCTTTGAGCCTAATCCCAGAGCGGATTAAGTTGGGTGAGGGGATGAACAGGAATGGGGGATTGGGGGGGTGGGGCGGTTGGACTGCTTTTAAATGTATTCCTCGATGTCCCTCCCTTGTTATCCGCAGTGACTCCACAAAGGGACAGGGCTCAGCCATGGTGGATCCCGTGCCTGAAGAGGAGAAGCTGGCAGCCGAGCCCGGAGGCTCTGGAGGGGACGAGGCCGCCGCGTCGGTGCCCCCTGACTCCCAGGGCGCCCAGCAGCCCACGGCGTCTTCGGCCTCGGCCTCCGCCGTGGCGCCCCGCAAGGCTGAAGTCCCGCCCGCGGCAGAAGGCGGGCAGCGGGAGCAGTCCCCTCTGCTGCACCTCGATCTCTTCAACTTCGACTGTCCGGAGGCCGAGGGCAGCCGGTACGTGCTGACCAGCCCCCGCTCGCTAGAGGCCTGCGCCCGCTGCGCCGTTAAGCCTGTGGAGCTGCTGCCCCGGGCCCTGGCGGACCTGGTGCGCGAGGCCCCCGGCCGCTCCATGCGAGTGGCCACTGGCCTGTATGAGGCTTACGAGGCGGAGCGGCGCGCCAAGCTGCAGCAGTGCCGGGCCGAACGCGAGCGCATCGTGCGCGAGGAGAAGCGGCGCCTCTTCACGCCGTTGGGCCCCGCGGCCGCCGCGGCCTCGGCCCCCAGCGCGGGCAGCAGCAGCAGCTGCAGCAGCGCCAGCCTCCCGGCTTCGCCCGCCCCGCGCGCCGCTCGCAAAGCCTCCTCCAGCCCGTCCCCGGCCCGGCCCCAACCCCCGCCCGCGGGGTCACGGGCAGGGAGGAAGAGCCACTCACTGGACTCCCTGTCCCGCCGGCGGGAGGGCGCCCTCAGTTCCGAGTCCGGAGCGTCGTCGTCGTCCTACAGCGGAGAGAGCCTGCGGGAACTGCACTGGCCGCCGCGGGCCTCGGCCAGGAACAGCTGCGCGGCGGGGTCGGCGGCTTCGGCTCCCAACCCCCTGGGCCGCCCATCCGCCCTGGCCCTGGTTCCGCTCACCGGCCGCAGCTTCAGCCTCGGCGACCTGAGCCACTCGCCCCAGACGGCTCAGCACGTGGAGCGCATCGTGCGCCAAGTGCGCGCTGAGCGAGGTCTGCGCGGGGTGCCCGAGCGCGACCGGAAGATCGCGGCGCTGATGTTGGCGCGGCACCAGGAGGAGCGCCTGCTGCTGGAGCAGCGCGCCGCGGCCCACGGCCAGTGGGAGCAGCAGCGCGTCCGCGCCGAGCAGCGGCGGGAGCGCGAGGAGCGCGAGAAGCAGCGCGCCCTGGAGCAGGGCCGCCGGGCCTGGGCCGCGCAGGTGGAAGAGCGGCGCGGCCGCCGAGGTCGCGAGGAACGCGAGGAGGCGTGGCGCCGGCAGCGACAGTGCGAGCGCAGCGAGGAGCGGCGGCGGGAGCTGGCCGAGCGCCAGGGACTGCTGCGACGGGAGCGGGCGGAGCGCGCGGCCCGGGAGGACCGGCAGCGCAAGCTGCAGCAGGAACAGAACCTGAAGCAGCGGGAGGAGGGTCTGCAGGAGGTGCGCGAGCGGGCCGAGCAGGTCCGCAGGGAGCGCGCTAAGCGCGCGGCCCAGGTCAAGCAGCAGCAGGAGGGCCAGCTGCAGCGGGAGAAGCGGGAGCTTAGCCGGGCGGAGCGGGCGCGCCACGAGGCGTTGCTGAAAGGTCGGGCCCGGCAGGAACGCCAGGAGCGCGAGGGCCTGCGGAGCTCCCTGGAGGCCAGCTTGGGCCGCGCGCAGGAGAACTACGAGCAGTTGGTGGAGCAGCGCACCCGGGAGCTGCGCGAGCGGGCCCGGCGAGAGGAGCTGCAGGGCCGGCGGGCCAAGGAGGCTGCTGAGCGCAAGGAGCGCGAGCATCAGGCGCACCTGGAGGCGCTGGCCCGGGCAGGCGAGCGGCGGCTGCAGCACGCGGCACAGGCGGCCGAGGAGGCGGTGCAGCAGAAGGCGCGGCGCGTGGGCCAGAGCCGGATGGAGAAGGAGCGGGCCCAGCGCGCCAACAAGGAGAAGGTGGAGAGGGACGAAGACTGCCGCCGGCGGGAGCTGCTCCAAGCCATCGGTCGCAAGCTGGAGCGCAGCGAGCAGCTGTCTCGGGAGCGGCGCAGCGCGCTGGAGAGCGCTCGCTCCACAGCCCGCGCCTCCTTCCACGTGCGCGAGAAGGTGCGCCAGGAGACCAACACGCGCTCCTTCGATCGCATGGTGCGCGAGGCCCAGCTGCACGCCAGCCTGGACCGTAAATGACCGCCGCAGTGCGCAGGCCAGACTGCCACGCTCAGCCCCGCGGCGCCCCTTTTGGCCATTTTGTCCGGACCGTGGGAATCGTCAGTCGGGGCGCAGCACCTTGGCGTCGCCAGGCTTCTGACCAATGAGGCGATGAGAGGACTGATGTATGAGACCCGTCAGTCCGCCGCCTTTGTTTTTAAAAATCGGCTTTGTTTGGAAATGACATAGCACAATCTTCCACCACGTCCCACCTTCCTGGCTCCTACCCTGGCCCTTGCCAAGGTTCCCAATGTGTCTGTTGAGTTGGAAAGGAAAAGAGGTGGGAGAAAGGGGCTGGGTCGAGAGTCGGGGAGGGCCCCCAAGGAGACAGTGCAGAAGTGACTGCCCCCTCCTGCCGCAGTCACCCCAGGCAGCTTCACAAACTTGGTATCTGAAGCGTCTGCACAGATTGCAGCAGAGGAGGCATCTCCTTGGCTCCCCTCCATCTTTTAAAATGTGGCAAGTTGCACAAAGCTCGGAGGCCTCACAGAAAAGCACAGCTCTTCCAAGGTATTAGGCCACCCTCAAGTGACTGAAAAGCTATTGACTTTTGTATGCTAGACTTTTAACCTGCCACTTGTGCAAACTGTGGTCTTAGTTCTGCTAGGTTTTCTGTTCTTTCCCTTAGATTCTCTAGTTAGACAATCACCTGCCAGTAATGATCAGTTTGGGTTTTTCGTCTTTCTTATGTTCCCAATTGACACAGGTTTGGTGATGCTGTTTAGCTTTTAGTGGAAACCCCCAGCCTGGGGATGTGGATTCCTAAGGCATCAGTGTTCCACCCCACTGAGCTTTCTTGCAGGGTATTTTCAGGGGAGGTAGTGTCTGATGGACACCTCCCAGTGTGGGGCCCACTCCTCGCAGACAGCATCCATGCCTTAAGAAGCAGAGCTACCTATGTGCCTGCCCAGGCCGATTCTGCCTCAATCTCCAGCCCTGGATGCAGTCCCAAGAGTGGGCCCCAGAGAGTTTGAGGTGTCCAGTTCCCTCTGTGAAGGGATCATCACAGCTACTCTGAGGGCAGTTACTTTACTGTGTGGGCAGAAGAGCTGGAATTTGCCTCTTTGCGGTGAGGGTCATACTCACTATGGTTTGACAGTGTATCTTCCTCTCCTCTCCTTCCCCGAATGAGGAAAAAGAGGATCCACCCCTACCCGACATTCCTGGTTCCCTCTCCCCTAGGACTGAAAGTATTAAGTCAGTTTCTCCGTGCCTCACCTCCCCGTCGTCCAAATGGGGCCATCAGCACTCTTCTTTCTCCCGGTGCCTCAAGGCCTCCCACATCCAAAGCACCGCCTCGGTATTATTTGCTGGTCTTCTTTGTGCCTTTCTTGACCTGGAGTTGGGAGGCAGGAGGACTGCTGGTGGCCTAGTTTGTTTCCAGGAGTGTGGATTCCTGGCAGTGTGTCACGGACAGGTGGTCATTTAGCCTCTGGGGGAAAATACATTCGAGACCAGGACACTTTCTGGTCCAAAAAGTCCCGTTCAGTTGTCTTCCGGCAACTTTCACCTTTCAAGTGCTTCTCTTCCACGAAGCTGAAATCAGCCCCCAGGCATGTCCACCCAAGACTCTGCCTTCATCGAGGAAGGTGGGAAGTAAAATATTACTTTTTACATGAACAGGATCAAGAAGCAAAAGTTACCAAAAAAGAAGAATCAGGGTAGAGAAGTATTGTATTAGACATAGTTCATGTATATTCTGTTGGGCAGAATTGTCCCTAAAATGTCTGGTGTCACACTCACATGCACACACATGCACACATCCTGTTAGCGACTCCCCCCCTGCCACCACCCCAATGAAATGCCAACAGGTACAGAAGTATTGTGTAGAAGGAAGCAGTGCTTAGCTGTTACACATCAGATGCTGTGAAACCAGGAAAGGAGCTGTGCCAAGGCTTATTTCTTGAATAGATGAAGTTTTCCTCACTTTTTCATGTCGGTAACCAGGTTGTCAGTGAGCTATAATAATCAGCATTGTCGGTGAGTCAAGGGTATTTAACTAAAATGTTAGTGTGATACTGGTTCTTAACTGGTGGTTCCTGATTTGACAGAGGAACCTCTGAGACCTTACTAGAAAGTTCCACCTAAAACCACTTCCTTCCAAGGTATGTGCATTTGTTTGAGAAGAATACAATCTGGTTTGTTTTTTTTTTTTGACAAGGCGCTGAAAGGTGATCTTCCCTGGCCCTGTAGTCAGTTTGTTTTCTGACTTCCTGAGTGACTTTGGGTAGATCACTTCTGTGTGCCTTGGTTTCCCCACCTGTAAAGTGGGGATCGTGACTTCTGCCCTCCTCACACTAACACTGTGGGGATGAATCAGAATCAAAGTGGTGCTCTCAGTTCTAGGACTTTGGAACGGCAGGTACAATCACTGCAATCAAGGATTATGTGACTGCACTATGCCTAGAGTGTAATGTACCATTGTGACCTAGTGCAGAAAGAAATGTTCTCGAAAAGCACACTGCGGATCATAATGCCACATATGATGTGAAGGTCCGGGTCTGAATGTCACCAAATTAGAGATCTGTGCTCAGCGAAAAGCACAGTGTAAAGGAAACAAGACTTTGGGATTCTTTAAATATATATATATATATATATAATATATATATATATAATTCAAGTGAAAGTGAAGTCGCTCAGTCATGTCCAACTCTTTGCGACCCCATGGACTATAGCCTACCAGGCTCCTCCTTCCATGGGATTCTCCAGGCAAGAGTACTGGAGCGGGTTGCCATTTCCTTCTCCAGGGGATCTTCCCAACCCAGGGATCGAATCCGGGTATCCCGCATTCCAGGCAGATGCTCTAAATTCAAGCAAAAACAGAGGCTAAACCTAGTAATAGTAAGGTATGGTTCTTCCAAGTTTCCAACCTCCTGATCATCCTCTAGAGTATAAGGCTTCTGTATATTCTAGGATAAGTAGTCATGTTACTCTTTGAGGAGGAAGAATTTCCAGGATCCTTTTTTGTGTGTGTGCCCTTTACTTACAGTCTTTTCTTTGAATTGATGGTAGGGAGGAGTAGTGTTTCTTACTCTGAAGTGAAGCAAGAGAAAATTGGAGGAGTGGGGATTGGTGGGAATGATGGACAGAGAAAGTCTTACTTCTCGTGATGTGAACATTCTCACCAAGTGCCCAGAATTTGGCTTCCATGCTGCAAGTTCCTACCATCCAGGAAAACACAGACTTGACGTGACCCCAGACCTTCCCACTTGGCCTCTTGGAATATCCCCTTGCCCAGAGCAGAAAGAGCATTAAATGGGATGAGGAAGAATGGGAAGGGTTGGGAAAAACTTTAGTTTGGTTCATTACCCAGGACACAAGCAGGACCAAACCATTTCAGACGGGATCACCAGCTGAGCTAGCCCATTGTCCTGCTCAAGCAATGACCAGTGCCTACACCACATCTGGCAGGAAGATGGAAGTTTCCTTTCAGAAGCTCACAGACTGTGAGTCTATAGTGGGAGTGGTAATTAGGATTTTCCAAAGGCAAAGAGTCTGTGGGGTAGTGAAGGCACATGAGAATGCCCTTTGTGCTCAGGCCATTCTGCAAAGCCCACCACTTAGCATCCCCCTTCCTTTAAGAAGTCCACTGAAGCAGAGGCTGACTGACTCTGCACAAGGGGCTGTATCTTATTTACCACTGAGTCCACCCGTGGTTTAGCGCCTCTTATGTAAGAAGCACATAAATACTAGATGGAGAGAGGGACAGACAATGGATGGGTGGCGGTCAGAGAATGGTAACCAGAGGACACCTGTACAGGATGGATTGAATGGAGGCCTCCCTTCATCTGTCAAATTAGTACCAAGCACCTACCAGGGGGGCCAGGCATTGCTCTTAGTGCTGGGAAGACAAGGTCTCTCTGATATTGACCCTGGAGAACATAGTATCGTGAGATGAGCAGACACCTTTATCTCCTTGTTGGGCTTAACTGCCTTCCCATCCTGGTATCCAACCACAGGCAGACCCGGTAGTCCTTCAAGCGCAACTTCAAGCCTTTGGAGTTTCCCAGGGACTTGCCATCCTCCAGCCAACCATCATCTGGCCCTTGTTCTCTTTCCCTTAGAGGAACCCTAATTATTCAGGTCAAATTCGTAAGGTCATGTACTTAATCAACTTTAAATTACAGTTTAAAAAAAAGATTAATTACCTTCAAGGGCATTATTGGTATTGCCTTTAACAGAGGCAATGTAAATAATGATTGTCGACGCAGAGAGCCAAGCCTCAGGCCCTGCAGAGTCCCAGATCACTGAAACGGTACCAGCTCCATCATTCTACTCTTCTTGCTGAGATAGGAAACTCAACATTTCAGAGGCATTTCCAGTTTTAAAGTCCCAACAAAAGGAGATTTTTGATTCGTACTAAATTGCTAAGAACGTTCAGTGAACCAGAATATCCCACCTCTTAAAGCTTCTAGATGATTGAGATTACCCCCCGGGTTGCTATGGAGACTTGCCCATCTCCTCCCTGCAGGTCCCTGGGAAATATTGGGCAGAGGAGCATAAGGAAATCTGGTGTTTCTCAACACAGCCTGGGAAGGGGCTTTCAGAGATGCAGCAGACAGCTCCCGATTCTAGAAATGTAATTTAGGCCTTAGATGTGACACACTAACTGGGGTATCTTATGCGGCACTGCAGCGCTATGCCTGATCACGTGCTTGGGCTGCATGACTCTACGTAGGAGCGCTACATCTGTTCACGTCCTTGCTCTGTTCCATGGAGCTCTGGTGCTCTCCATACGCACCTCCTCCCAGGCCTATGCACCCCCACGTGCCCCTAGCCCCTTATATTCTCCCTGGTGCTGCTTTGGCTTCATGTAGGTCAGGGTTAGGACAGAGGGTACGGTTAGTAGCAGGTGTTAGGATGTAGAAGTGGAGGGTGGTTTCTTTCTGAGGAACACTGGTAATCACTGTTTACAGTATTGTTAACTTCCTGATGCATCAAACACCGTCATGTCCCACATGAGCATAAAAAACTAGTCTGAAGTCATTTTTTAAAATATTTTTATTTATTTATTTGGCTCTGCTAGGTCTTCGCTGGGGCATATGGAATCTAGTTCCCTGACCAGGGATCAAACCCAGGTCCCCTGCACTGGGTGCATGGCATCTTACCCACTAGACTACCAGGGAAGTCCCAAAAATGATTTCCCCCCCAAAGTGATTTTTAAATTAACTGCCATGTTGAAGTGTTCATGCCTCTCTCCTCTCCACTAGTACAGTATTGATGGCGTGTTTTTGTGTCAGACACCTGTGCAGTTCACAGGACTGTCAAATGGTCCATCTCTACTCCTGTGTTGGAGTATACACGTGCACGCACACACACATCCTCCTCCCCATCCCAGCATCAGCATTCTTGCAGAGGGAGGGGTTCTGTAGCCATCTCATTCTTTCAGAGAAGGGTAAGCTCTGGGAACAGTGAGATGCCCCTTGGTGGGGGTCCACTGATTCCACCTACCTCCAGCTTCAAGGCTGCTTCAGTTTCTGGCTGGTGAGAATGGTGTCCATGTTCCCAATTCCATCACTGAGCCATGTGGGTGACAAAGGCTTTTCATGTTGCCACTACACTTCTTCCCCCTACTTATTGTGAGAAGCTGACTGGGAAATGAAATTTGGATGCCAAAACACTGACATCCAGAATATCTCAGCATGACAAAATGACTGATATCTTCTAAAAATCCAGTTCCTTGTGGCTACCATACCTTCGAAGCAAAGCGTTTGGCAAAGGAACAAGCTTTGTTGACTTATTCAAACTATTGCCTACTATTCCACAGGCTCCTCCTGTCATCTGTAAAATGGGGACAAAAAATCATACTTTGTAGGGAGTTATTAAATGAGTTAAATGCTTGGAAAGTGGCACAGTCCCTGGCAGATAGCACTCAATTCGTGGATTCTGTTATTTTGAACTTGGAAAGGTAGTGAAAGAAGGAATGGGGTAGGCTGAACTTCAGCCTGGTGATACTGGTGGACCCCAGGCTTGGATGGCAGCCCTTTGCAGAAGTATGCACCCCTTGCTGTGTGGCAATCCCTCAACCATTCCAGGGGAAGGGGCTTTG
Source organism: Oreotragus oreotragus (assembly GCA_006410675.1). Classification (NCBI taxonomy): domain Eukaryota; kingdom Metazoa; phylum Chordata; class Mammalia; order Artiodactyla; family Bovidae; genus Oreotragus; species Oreotragus oreotragus. The sequence continues at coordinate 30,707 of SJYX01002657.1, forward strand.
GAAAAATGGGTCCCCAGTAACGTGTTGTAGTCTAGGGTTGGGGGGATTACCATGTTTACCAAATGTTTGGCAATAAAATTGATGTATGATGATAAGTTTTGAAATTTTACTTTAAGGCTTGATGACTAAAATGACAGACTGTTTTAAGATTTTCATCTGTTTCTTGGGGTAAAGGAAGGTGTATTGTCCTGGTTGGACCCAGTGCTTTGATAGCATCTTTAGCAGAATCAAGTAGAAGAGGGTGTGGGAGAACCGCTGTTCTGGGGTGCTCTGGTTCTGCAAGGTGTGGTACCTGGCAGGAATTCTGAGATGTGCAGCCAGCTCTGCTATGGCCCCCTGGGCATGAAGAAGAGGGTCTGGGACAAGCGCAACCTGGGAAAGCACCGATGGACTCACTGTGGGAAAAAATGTTGGACCAGGAAGGAGAGAGGTGGGTGTGCATTAGCATTGCTTCATCCTCAACAAATGACATTGTCTGAGAAGGCTCAGAAAATGCTCCTGTCTCCTTCCCTGCTCCCTGGCCCTGCACACAGCTGCATGGAGGTTAGCTGAAGGACTGGATCTGTAGACGTCCACATCCCACTCTGGACGTACATCAATGCACAGAGATGCTGAGCAGGCCACCTGGCCCATGCTGGCTCACGCTGTGCATCAGGAAGTGAGGACCGCAAGTGAGGCAAGTTGCTGGGAGGTTCCCTGCAGTGTCACCTGTCTTCTGCCCCTGGATATCTTATAGGGAGACCGCAGTGGACCTTAGAGTAGGCGGAAGGTGCCTCCTAGGAATATCTGCTTGTTTGAAAAGAACGCTTAGGGTAAGAAAAACACAGAACCAAAGGGAGCAATTTGCTAGCATGCTAAGCACTTCCATTGGACAGCTGACTATTTTAATCACTTAATCCTCACTTAAGCTGTAACTGGTAAGTACATTATTACTCCCATTTTACAAATGAGAAAATTGAGGCACTGAGTTTAAGTCACTTCCCCAAGGTCACACAGCTAGTTGGGCAGAATCTGGTTTAGCGAATTCAGTTTAAATGGGCTTGACTTCAACTAATCGGGGAAGGCAATGGCACCCCACCCCAGTACTCTTGCCTGGAAAATCCAATGGACGGAGTAGCCTGGTGGGCTGCAGTCCATGGGATCGCTAACAGTCAGACAGACTGAGCGACTTCACTTTCACTTTTCTCTTTCATGCATTGGAGAAGGAAATGGCAACCCACTCCAGTATTCTTGCCTGGAGAATCCCAGGGATGGGGGAGCCTGGTGGGCTGCCGTCTATGGGGTCACACCTGTCTCTTATACACATCTAGANTGGGATCGCTAACAGTCAGACAGACTGAGCGACTTCACTTTCACTTTTCTCTTTCATGCATTGGAGAAGGAAATGGCAACCCACTCCAGTATTCTTGCCTGGAGAATCCCAGGGATGGGGGAGCCTGGTGGGCTGCCGTCTATGGGGTCACACAGAGTTGGACACGACTGAAGTGACTCAGCAGCAGCAGCAGCAACTTCAACTGATACACATGTCCCTTACTAGACTAGCCTTTTCTGCCTCTTGAGATTTACAGGAAAAGAATGATAGGAGTGGAAGAGTTTAATTGCTTGATCTGGGCTCGGTCAAAAACTCCGGCCCTACATTTCGTGGTCTGCTTCTGTCGCCATGGGTGGGTGGAGAATTCTTCCTGGGCTCCCACTTTCTGCAGCCACTAAAATAAGTGGAAATAAATGACAGGGAGGGAGGAAAGTGGGATTCTTTGGAAAAGGAAAGGGCTGATTTATGAAGGGTCATTAAAATAAGTAAGAGCATCATTATGTCTGAGAAAAGATAAGATGCAGTGAGAGTGGAAGAAAAAAGGAAGGAAATCAAAAGAAGAGGTTGGCGAATACTAGGAAGAAGCCAGAGACAGCAAAATTCAAGGTTAGGGATTTCCCTGGTGGTCTGATAGCTAAGACTCTGTACTCCTAACATGGGTTGGGGGGCAGGTTCAGTTCCTGGTCAAGGAACTAAATCTGCATGCCCCAATGAAGACCTAGCACAGCCAAATAAATAAACATTTTAAAAAAGAAAAGAAAAATTCAAGTGGGATCTATGTCTTGTGAATCTGAGCATAGCTAAATAAGTCAATGCCTCAATCAAGGAGTAAGAGGCCTACCTCTGGAGCTATCTTAAGGCAGCCAAAGCAAGGTCCAGGGAGGAGAAAGGAGAAAGTACCTAAGGTGACTTCGGTACTGATAGTAGCTGTAGTCCCAATTCAAACTTGTTCATAGTCTAAACCTGTCAGATTTACAAAGGAAAGGGTAGGCTAGAAGTCTCTAAGGTGCTTTCCAAAAGTCACCAAAACTCCTAAGAAAAGAATGTACCCAATTTCTTGTGCTAGTGATTAAGCCAGTTAACAGATGCTTGGAATCCATTTGAAGGTACTTTTGAGATATACCTTCTCTGCATGGGCCCAGAACAGATCCAGTTTCTACCTCAAGTAGCAGGAAAAGTAAACAAAACTCAAGGAAAAGAGACAGTACACCTTGTAACTTTGAGGGCATGGTGGGCTACAGTATTTAGAAGGTGAAGGCTTGAAATGTACACAGAGCACTAGAGTTCAGAACGATGTAGAAGGTAATTGACGATGTTTATTAGGCAAGAGAAAAATTCTTTGATGTTCTTATCATCTAATTCCAATGAAAGAGCTAGCTTGCCCTGAAGCTATCAATTTGGCTGAATAGGAAATTACTTATATTCAACTGTTTTTTGACCTACAAAGCAGCAAACAGTGGGGTGACTTGTGCCCTAAATGGACTGTCTGAAGCCCCTGCAGGAACTGGGGGTGGAAGTTCCTGATGGAAACCCAGATGGCTGGGACATCCAGGTCTCATGCAGAGAGACGTCTCTTAAGAAGCCAGCACAGACAGGTGAAGGGCAGCTTGCGGACGTGCATGGGCAAAGGCAGCTTTTCTGCCCGCAGGAAGCATTTCTAAGTGAGAGTCCTTTTGGTCTCCCCTCCATCAGACTGGGCTTCAGGGTGGTTCATTTTCTTAAAATCTGCAAACTTTTCTGCAGAGGCTATAGCCTCGTGGCTGACTGCATGCTCCCAGGAGTCCCGCAGGGAGCGAGTTGATCAGCACACTGCTGCCTGCCCAGAATACCAAACAGCAAACAGCAGTGCAGACTCCCGGTTCTCTGCTGCAGCCGGTTCCCCTGGCGCCAGCTCCGCCCGCCAAGAGCCCTTTCTGTCCCTCCATTGTCGGTTTTCTACAAGCCCACTCATTTCCAGGTGGCAGAAAAACGTCTGCAATCCAGCGATATGTTTCTAAAACCTTCTCCATGACAACACAGGGCCTCGAGGAGACTGCCAGCTTGCAGCAGCCAGAGAACAGCCCTGGGGGCAGGATGGCAGAGAGCTGGCACTGCTCAGCCAGGGATGCTAAAATGCGCCCTAGCGGTGTTGCAGTCTGGGGTTAACATTCCTCAGATCCTGAGGAAGTGGTGAGCCCATGCCTCCAGATGCCCAGCAATGATAATTCATAAACCCTGATGTTAGGGCAGCTTGGACTTCTTTTCTCCTTGAATCTTTTGCAGTTGAACAACAAGAGAGAAATCTGGCAAAGAAAGGACCTGGGTTTTTTAATGTGCTGCCAGTGTTTTGTGACTGTAGAAATACTGTGACTTTATACATCTCAAGTGCTGTCCAGACAGTGTGTCTCACAGATGTCATCTCCCCCCACCGACCCAAATCAACCCCCCCCCCAGCTGATCCCACGGTGGCCAGAGCCTCAGAACCAAAAGCTCTACCTCCCCTCCCTAATATTGAACGACATTAACCTTGGGGCAGAATGCCAGGCACGGCAGAGATGGCTGCTCCAGACCCAGAAGCCACAGTGAAGCTTTGCGGAGCTTGTCGTCAAAAATATGGGGGTATTAGACAAGGGAGAAAGCCAGCGGAGCAAGCTGGGGTTTATCTGTGAGCTGGAAAGAAGGGTGAAGACACGAACCAAAATGGATGGCTCTGATTCTCCTCCCCAACTCCGCCTTTCAAACTAGCTTCTTTATGGCTAAACCAGAGGCGGGACCCCCAGACCTTGAGTAGCCTTTAGTGAGGAGGCGCCTTGCCCACACTGTACCCCTTCCCAACCTGTTTAAGCAGAGCCGTCTCCAGTGGTGTGGTAGTTTGGTAGTTTGGCTCCAAAACAGGTGGTACCAAAAGCTCTGAACTCCAGTCTGAAGTCAGAAGACGTGTTTATGTCGGAGGCATTGAAATCAGACCATTGGCCACCAGTCAGGGCACCAAGCAAATCCAAACTCAGGGAACCTTGAGCCACCTGCCCCCTTTCTCCTGAGGTTTTCAGGACCCCCTCCACCTCCATCCTCCTGATGGAGACAGTGCTGAGTTCCTGCTCTGCCATCAACATCAGCCCTCTCGGCAAGGCAGGGAGTGGCTGTCTCCTCTGGGTGGTTTGCTATGGTCACAGAAAGTGAGTTGACAAGGGGGTGCCACAGGAGTGTCAGCTTTGACTATGGGGTAGTTCGCAGCTCCCTCTACTCTGTGTCATAGCACTTTTTTTTTTTCTGGCCTCACCACCTGGCATGTGGAATCTTTATTCCCTGACCAGGGATTGAACTCAAGGCCCCTTAAGTGGAAGCACTGAGTCCTAGCCACTGGATCAGCCAGGGAAATCCCACAGGACATTATTCTTATCTCCTAAATTACAAGACCAATGACAAAACTGGCAGTGCCCAGAGCAAACTGAAAATGGACGACCTTTCATTCAAATATCATACACCATTTCCAGACAGCTATCCCAGAGCAGTCCAGAAGCACAGGACCCTTCAAAGCATGGGGCCCCGGGAGGCACACAAGAACTGCCCCCAGGAAGCCAGCTCTGTCAAATCCATACACTTGGTAGAGGAAGCTGTAGCCAAAGATACACCCTTCGGGGAGTTTCAAACTTGAAGGGTGATGAGGACCTTTACAGCTGCAAAACTAGACTCAGGCAAGAAAGAAATTCAGACAACCTATTTTGTTGTATCTGATTCCCGTTTTCTTTTATCTAGTTCCCATTCAGATCTTTCCCTACCCATGAGCACAAGGGTTGTGGAATATTTTTCTGGGACCATCAAAGGTGGGTAATAAAATACAGCCCTTGCTGAAATGGAAGAACCTGGTTTCTGCCCATTTCATTAATAATCAGCCCTTTAAAAATTTTTAACTAAGGGTGCCTTCTTTTGTTTCTTTATTTATGGCCGTGCTGGGTCTTCGTTGCTGCGCGAGGGCTTTCTCTAGACGTGGCGAGTGAGGGCTGCTCTTCTTTGTGGTGCACAGACTCCTCTCGTTGCAGAGCTTGGGTTCTAGAGACTGGGTTTCAGTAGTTGCAGCACACGGGCTTAGCTGCTCCTTGGCATGTAGGATCTTCCCGGACTAGGGCCCGAACCCGTGTCCTTTGCACCGGCAGGCCTGTTTGGCCTCTGCGGGCCTGGCAGCCAGGTAGACCAGCTGCCTCCCCAGGGAGGCCAAGTCGGCCAGTGCAACTGGTGGACCCAGTGGCTGGGGCGTGGGGAGGCCAAGTCAGCTGGATTCCTATCCACCGTACCACAAAGGGAGTCCCAATAATCAAACTTTTTGCAAAATTATAGTGGTCAAAACTGCACAGTCAGTGTTCCCTGGTGGTCAGTGTTCCCTGGTGGTCCAGTAGTTAAGAATCACCGTATAATGCAGGGGACACGAGTTCAATCCCTGGTCCGGGAAGATCCCACGTGCCGCGGGGTAAGTAAGCCGTGCGGCAACTGCTGAAGCCGTGCACCTAGAACCAGTGCTCTGCAACAGAGGAGCCCGGGCACCCCCGTGAGGAGTAGCCGCCTCTCACCACAACTGGAGAAAGCCCACCCCAGCAACGAGGACCCAGCACGGCCAAAGATAAATAAGGGAAAGGAAAAACCTGAACACTCAGACAGCCTGGCCTTTGCATCACCGTGAGCAAATTATATAATTTCTCTGAGCTTCAGTTTCCTTATCCGTAAAGCAGGCATAATGATGGTACCTACGTTGCAGGTGGTCATAAGGACTACATGAGATAAAGTGTGAAGAGAGAATAGCACAGTGCCTGACAAGTAATATGAACTCAATAAATAGCTTTTATGATTAATTTCATCGTTTGATTTTTTGTTTAAGTCAGTTCAGTTCAGTCGCTCAGTCGTGTCCGACTCTGCAACCCCATGAATCGCAGCACATCAGGCCTCCCTTTGCATCACCAACTCCCGGAGTTCACTCAGATTCATGTCCATCGAGTCAGTGATGCCATCCAGCCATCTCATCCTCTGTCGTCCCCTTCTCCTCCTGCCCCCAATCCCTCCCAGCTGCTTCTAAAAGTTGGGCTCTGTCAGAACAGAGGTAACTATGAGCTGAACTATTTCTCTTAGCCTCATTCTCAGGAAGAAACTGCTAGAAGGGATACAGAGAGGCTGGCTGGAGGTGTTTGTATTCAACCCAAATCACAGACCCTAACAGTCCATTCGAGTAAGGTCATGGACCCTCAACTAAGCTCTTGATGTTTCTCTCCCAAAGCTGAATTAAGTTCAGTTTTCTTGTCAATTCATGGACGAAATTAAGCATAAACTGCCTTACTTTTAGGACCCTGATGCTGGCAAAGATTGAAGGCAGAAGGAGAAGAGGGTGTCAGAGGATGAGATGGTTGCATGGCATCACCGATTCAATGGACATGAACTTGGGCAAACTCTGGAAGATGGTGAGGGATGGGGAGGACTGGTGTGCCACAGTGCACGGGGTCACAGAGAGTCAGACTCAATTGAGCAACTGAACAAACAAGCCAACCTCCATCCATGATGTTTTTCTTAAAACTTTGGTGCTTCTGGATATCTAAATTGTTAATACAATGTAGCTGAAAATGGTAGCCATTTAAAACCAAAGTATATTGAGTATTTTGAAGTTTAAGACCACAAAGATTCATGACTTGTAGGTGACTTGTCACCTGAATGCATTTAAGTAAGGTGAACATGAACTTTGAAATAGTGCCCTAGGATCAACATTAGCTAACGTGAACTAGTCCCAGGGGACTAGTGGCTCTGGAGGACTCTGCTTGTTGGCTCATTTGAGGGTGGCCTCCTCTCCCACCCTCGTCACACTGTGCTCCACTGGGGAGGATATCTGAGCAAGGCCCATCAGAGGCCGAGCCCTAGGAAGCTCAGCCCTTTGTATCCCTCCACAAGTGTGTGAGATTCTGGCTCAAACACCAGGAATGCTTCAACCACCATAATCTCCTTGTTGTGGTCAAGATTGTGCCTGACACTAAAAGCCCCACTCTGAGGTGGTACTCTTCTTCTCAAAAGCACCAATCTCACTTTTTCTAGGCTAAATGATACATCCCCTGGCTCTGGGGTAAACTCAGCCTCTTAGGACTGGGGCTTGCTAAACCCACCAAGCTCTCAGGAAAGCTGATGCAATTTCTGAGCCTCCTGGGCTGTGGGATCACAACACTGCATGTTTGGAAGTTTGGATGATGCCGTGTGCTTGGTCCCCAAAGCCAAGGCTGATGAGTGGCAAGGCAGGCCAGCTGTGATCTTTTGAACTCGCAGACCGCAATGAAAGCTGCCGTCGACATAGAGTACCCCAAAGAAAGGTCTGGCAGAAGGAAGCACTAATGAAAAGCAACAGCATCTAACTGCTGCCAAGGCCAGCGCTCCTGGGAACTGACTTCAAGGGAAGGCTGGCAGGAGGCCAGAGCCTCTGCATTCAAAGTCAGCTGCCAAGGCCTTGGTTCATTGGACGGTGCATTCAGTGACTGGAGAAATCCACCAGGACTGCCCTGCTCCGGGTTTGTAAACAGAGCTCACCGATGAATATAAATTGAAAACAAATACAAAAGAGCTTGCATATCTTTTCTAATTAAGTTTGATGTATGGATTTCCCCCGTTTTTACCAAAAGACTATTTTTCTTGCCCAGGCTTTCAAGTCAAAGATGATCTAGTGAAGGTTAGTTAGTTAGCATTAGTTGCTCAGTCGCGTCCTGTTCTTTACGACCCATGGACTTTAGCTCACCAGGCTCATCTGTCCAATTCTCCAGGCAAGAATACTAGAGTGGGTAACCATTCCCTTCTCCAGGAGATCTTCCCAACCCAGGGATTGAACTTCAGGTCTCCTATATTACAGGTGAGTTCTTTTCCGTCTGAGCCACCAGGGAATCAAAACACTCCCAGGTCTCACATTGGGGTGGAGCTCTCCTGATAACGGGACTCTTGTGGAAATGTACTCCCATGGCCTAGGTCCAGTGCTGGATTGCATCTGGCCATAGTCAACAAACGCCTGGGAGAGTGCTACTCTCCCGAGCCTGTACTGGCCTACTGGACTGCGGAAGAAAGCCCTGAGTATGTTTGGAGGAAGAGAGGAATGGGGATTGGTTCTTCAGCTTTTGTTTGGGATTAAGCAGTGGGAGTGTTTACGATCCCTTCAGGAAAGAACTAAGGCAGCCTGCAAGGGCGTGGCCCTACCATTGATCTAATCAACGCCCACTAAGTGCCTCTTGTATTTCAGATCCTGAGAACAGAGAGCCGGTGAGATTGCGTCCCTGCCTTAAAGCACTGCCAGGGTGGTGAGGGTTACAAATAAGCCAGTTGATCTTTGTAAGACTCTGTATATGTGCTTCAGTGAGGACACAGGTGAAAGCTGGTGCTGGGAGCAGCAGAAACAGCTTCCTAGAGAACTGAGATCTAAGCTGAGGCCTGAGGGAACAAATACAAAAGAGCTTGCATATCTTTTCTAATTAAGTTTGATGTATGGATTTCCCCCGTTTTTACCAAAAGACTATTTTTCTTGCCCAGGCTTTCAAGTCAAAGATGATCTAGTGAAGGTTAGTTAGTTAGCATTAGTTGCTCAGTTGCGTCCTGTTCTTTACGACCCATGGACTTTAGCTCACCAGGCTCATCTGTCCAATTCTCCAGGCAAGAATACTAGAGTGGGTAACCATTCCCTTCTCCAGGAGATCTTCCCAACCCAGGGATTGAACTTCAGGTCTCCTATATTACAGGTGAGTTCTTTTCCGTCTGAGCCACCAGGGAATCAAAACACTCCCAGGTCTCACATTGGGGTGGAGCTCTCCTGATAACGGGACTCTTGTGGAAATGTACTCCCATGGCCTAGGTCCAGTGCTGGATTGCATCTGGCCATAGTCAACAAACGCCTGGGAGAGTGCTACTCTCCCGAGCCTGTACTGGCCTACTGGACTGCGGAAGAAAGCCCTGAGTATGTTTGGAGGAAGAGAGGAATGGGGATTGGTTCTTCAGCTTTTGTTTGGGATTAAGCAGTGGGAGTGTTTACGATCCCTTCAGGAAAGAACTAAGGCAGCCTGCAAGGGCGTGGCCCTACCATTGATCTAATCAACGCCCACTAAGTGCCTCTTGTATTTCAGATCCTGAGAACAGAGAGCCGGTGAGATTGCGTCCCTGCCTTAAAGCACTGCCAGGGTGGTGAGGGTTACAAATAAGCCAGTTGATCTTTGTAAGACTCTGTATATGTGCTTCAGTGAGGACACAGGTGAAAGCTGGTGCTGGGAGCAGCAGAAACAGCTTCCTAGAGAACTGAGATCTAAGCTGAGGCCTGAGGGATGAGCAGAAGGCTGAGGGGAGGCTTGTTTTTCTCTTGCATGATATTCCATAGGCAGGCCGATGGTCCAGGCTGGGTAGACGCTCCAGGACCCAGCTTCCTTCTAGCTTACTCTGCCATCTTCTAGGGCATTTCCCTCATGTGTATAATCAAAGCCAACTCACCAGCACGGTTTTCACATTTCAGGAAAAGAGAGAACACAAAAGACAATTTCCTCTTGTGGGAGCTGCTTACCTCACTTTTGCTTCTATCTCACGGGCCATAACTTAGTCATATGGTCACTCTGGGCTGCAGGAGAGGCTGGAGAATATAGACTCTGGCTAAGCTGCCTTGTCTCAAGCTAAAACTAAGAGGGAAGAAGCGGGGAATGGACACTAACGAACAATCAGAAGTCTCTGTCACAGTGGGGACAGAATGGTCTGTGAATGTACCATAGTCGAGGGCAGCAGGCAAAAGAGTACAACGGACTTGGGAAAGGACGTATCATACCCTAGACTAAATACATTAACTACATTATTTCATTTAAACCTCATGGTTCTATATATAAATAAAAAGTATTACCATTCTAATTTTACAGAAGCGTAAAGTGAAGGTCAGAGAGGTTAGGTAATTTCCCCAAAGTCACACAGCTATAAAGGTTAAGCCAAGATATTGATCTAGGTCCACCCAGCTGCAGACCTGTTTGCCTCTCCATGAGGCTACAGTTCTTCTATGTAAAGCCACCTAGAAGGTCAGGGAGGCTATAGGAGACTCCGGGAGTCTCTGGCAGAATGGTGCCCAAGGGTGGAGGCACAGCGAGGAATGAATGAAGAATAGCAGGCAGAGAGGGTATTGGCAACAGTTGGCAGGTAAATCCAAGAAAGAACATCAGATAAAGCCCACCATTTCTGAGTCTGAGAATCAATGATCAGAGTCTGCTTTGAGATCAAATTATTCCTAGTAACTGCATTCTAGAATCTCAAGATGCTCAGTTACAAGGATGATCTTTTCCCCGAAACCGATCAACAGGGTAATTCTTCTGAATAATCATCCACGGGCAGTTAGTCTAACACCACCCAAAGCAGGAACCCCTCTAAGCATGCCTGATGGTTGTTCATCATTGCCAGCTCGAACACTTTCAGGCCTGGGGAGCTCACTGCCCCCAACCAGCGCCTCTGTCAGAAAACTCTGGGTACCCTGATCCCCTCCTGAATGGTCCCAGCTGAGGGGGAGATGGATTCTAGACAGGTGTAGAGATTGGGTGAGTCCCAGCTGTCTTCTGGTGTGTTTAATCCATCAGTCCACTGATTGAAGAGTTCAGGGAGTCCAGAGTTCTATCCGCCCAAGGCCACGGTTCTGTGAATCACCACACAGGGCATTCTCTTCAGTATGCTTGTCCAGGGGCCTTATGAGACAAAGAGCCTGCACCATCTGATTTCTGAGGGCGCGTCTGACCTCCTTGAATATTAGGCATATTCATTAATCCTTTCACCCGCAGCCTCATAACCACAACCTTGAAAAAAAAGCACTTTGAAATTTGCAACAGATTTGACCTATGAATAATTCAACAAGGCTCTCGACTCAGGGGAAGTATTCCGTTTCTGAAGCTTCTGAATTTACAGGAGACAGTAGCTAAGATGCTGCAGGCATGCATCTGCTTGGATTTGAGTGAATGCATGGGAGGAAGGAGGGAGAGTAGGAAGATAAAAGGAAGGAGGACGCGGAGTGGGGAAACAAGGCAGGAGGAAAGTTAGACATAGAACAAATTTCCTCCTTCAAGCAGTGTCAGAAGATCCCCAGGGCTTCAGCTCACACTGAGGAACAGGCGCTGCGGGAAGAGTAGTGGTCAGGATGTGGATCCAAGCCAACACGCCTCCCAGGGCAGCTGCAGGAGAGTAACAACTGAGTGTGGAGCTGGTCCACCGTGGCACCAACCTTGACCCCAGGCGTGCAGAGCTCCTCCCGGAATGCCCAAGGCTGCGGGGCCATCCCCCATCCTCCCATTTTGTCTTGGCTTTGTCTTAAGACTAGGAGAGATAGCAGGAAAGAGATGGAGACCTGGCTGAGTTTCAGCCCCGGTTCTACTTATGGTGGCAGTGGGACCTTGGGCTCACCACCGCTGTGTGGTTTGAGCAGGGTGACTTTATCCGGAGAAGGATGACAGTGTCTGGCCAGAGACTCTCCCACTTCCACCATGGGTGGGATCTCAGCTTACTATCTTGACATTCTTTTGCTTTTTAAGTAAATGTACTTTTTACTGTTCACCTCTCACTCTAAATAAATGAGGTGTATAGAATTTTTTGATTTTTAAATCCTATCCTATCCCAGGGCAAACAAATGCAGACTCTTGAGTACTGAAACGCATTTGTCCAAGTGGACCAGGCTACCCTATCTATGTAAGAGACTCCCTATTGTAGGCTGAGGGCCCACTGAAGGAGCTTATTTTTTCCTTCTGAATCCTGAAACTACTTAACAGTCACATAGGAAGGAAAGGTGAGTCCCAGGAAAAGCATTCAAGAAAAAGTGTGCAAGAATTTCTGTCCAAGACCCAGACAGAGCATGTCCAACCCACGTTCCTCAGGCTCACTCAGGGAGAGAAGTCCCAGGTGTGGAGAAGAGCGCAAGGAGCCCCCTCCCCATCTTGCAGGCCCAGAGCGCTGCCTCCTTCCCCAGGCCCTTGATCACCCCTGGTAACATCCTACTCCTGGGGACTGGAGGGGAGGATGGGCAGGGCTGGGCAGAGTGGGATTTCAAGCTTCTCTTGAAGCTGGCACTCTCTCATCTCTGTTTCTTCAACTTTAAACCCGAAGCTGGAAAAGTACCACCCTGTTTCTTCAGGGGCCGAGGCAGTGGAGGTGAAGGCATGCTGTCAACAGCAAGGAGCCTCACGATACTGGCCATCACCGCGGAGCCACCAGTCCCCACTCCAGGAAGCTCTCCCTGGAGTGCATATGGACAACGAGCCCATTTCGGCTGCCGCAGCTTCCCTGGAGAGACACACTGTGTGAAATACAGTCCCAGCCTGCCGGTGACCTAAGTGCTCATCAGGAGCAGAACATATTCCAGCAATACCGTGAGGAACCACCTTGCGATGGTAGACTGCCTGGTGCTGGTTCTTTGCTGCAGATAGACAGTTGTCTGCAGTTAGCATGCTTGTTCTAGAATCTGAGTCCCATAGCCTCCCTCCAGTCAGACTCCTGGCATCCTCCACCCCTTGGTGGAGTCGTCAGGACTCCCAGTCTGGTCCTTGACTCAGCAGTTCCAAAACTCTTTCAGAAGTTAATCCACCATGAGAAAGAAGTTCACATCAGCCAGCCCCCTGGCCCAGATGAGCATGCATTCTTTACAATGGAAAAGCACCCCCCTCGTTTGCACAGAGCCCACATCTGCTCAAGGGACCTAGGGAGAGATCAGAGGATTTCCTTGTAAGAATAGTGAAACCAGTGGGTATTGGTCAGCCTCACAGCCCATCACCTATTACTTCATCACACTTGCTTGGCGACTGCCTCTTGGGCCCTTCTTATCCACACTCTTTTTCTCTCTGAGCATCTTGGGAACCCTCACTCTCCTGACAGTCTATTGCCTCTCCTTTTTCTGTCCTCCATGTTTTTCTACCAAGAAAATAAGTTAGATGCAATTTATCTGGTGTTGCGCACACATTAGACATGGGTTTCCTTAATAAGACTCACAGTGAGCCAAACCCCTAAGAACTGCCCCACGCAGCAGTCCCTTCCGTGATTGGTTCCGTGAGTGCACAGTGAGTGCACTGTGGTCACTGTCCCAAGGACCAACTCTGTCCTTCAGGGGAGACTTCATCCCCACTGCCAAGGAAGTTTCCAGCAAACAATCTCTTAGGCTCTGATTCTTGACATTTTTAAACTTATCATCCAAAAAGACTCCAGCATGCTTTACTACTATCCGTGGTCTGAAGGCCAGAAATGCTGGATGGTGATAATTTAAATTATATTAGAATATTGGATGTATTTTCAAGCTCTGTGACACCCAGTCCATGTGCTGACACCTACCCTCCCAGAAGCAGGTTCCCCTCCACTCCCACGCTGCTGTGAATCACTGTTTGCGGGTCACCTCTTCAAGCGGACCTTCTCACTTGGCAGTGAAATCAATTTCGCAAGCATTGGGAGTGCCAGGCTCTGTGCTGATATCGCCAGCCTGTTCGTGGGTGGACTCCAGCGGGTGGGGAGAGGCAGAATTTCAGAAATAATTAGCACAAAATTCAAAGAGTAGAAGAGTGATTTTTTTTTTTCCTGTGTTTGAATTCTCAGAGTGGATCTGAAGGTGAGACATGGCATCTCACTGAATGCAGAAAGATCCATTCAGCTGTAGAAGGAAAGATAAGGACCCTCTGCAGGGAGCCGAGAGAAACTGGAGGAGGGTGTCCGGTGCCCCTGGCTGGACCACACGGTGCTGCGAAGGGAGAGGTAAGGGTTGGGGAGGATGACCCAAGATAAAGAAAAATCCCTCTCCTTTGGTTCCTTTCCAGCCTTCAGAAAGGTGACTCATTCTGGCCTCTCCTGGTTCTACCTCTACAGTCTATGCAGAGAGCAACTTTTTTCCAGTTTCCTTCCATGGACAGAGGAGCCTAGGTGGGCTACAGCCCTTGAGGTCACAAAGAGCTGGACACGACTGAGTGACTAATCAGCATCAGAGGACCAAATGATCTCTTTCCCGAGCTGCTGAGAGGGCAAGTGGGGCATCTCTGGGAGTTTTCTCACTATTAATTATCATGTGACGCCTCCAAGGCTTTGTCTCTGCTGCGTGTGAGAAAAATGAGTCGTGAGCATCCCCAGCGCTGAGTCATGGGGAAGAGTGAGACTGTTCTCCCGAGGGCTGTTTTCCTGGGGATCTGGGTGGAGCCACACTCCTGGGCCGGTGTGCACTGCCCTCAGCTGGGAAGGCTGGCTGCCGCTCCTCTGGCCTGAGCAGGTGAGAAGAGTCACCTGGAGGGAAGCCAGGGAATGGGGGTGCGGGAGGCTGCCAAGGGGACTCACAGGGAGGGGGAGCGGCAGGCATCGTCCCTCCTGGAGCAGAGCAAAACGGGGCACGGTGGTAGGGGAACCTCTGCTCCTGGAGACTGGAAACCAGAGGATGATCAGAATACAAACTTTGGGCTCTCATCTCAGATTTTTATAGTTTTCAATTTAAAGGTCAGAGATTTGGAAGCACTGAAAAACTCTTGGCCGTGGCATAACAACCTTGGTGAATAAGCTGGGATGGGACCTCGTACAGAGGTTAACCATGGTGGTATCCGAAACCTGTCCCAGGGAACCTACGGGAAGCGGTCTCCAGTTTCCTGTCTCTCCTTTGCCCTCCCCTGCAATGCTGGTTCTGAGCATATCTTAGCCTTTCTGGCAAGCTCCTCCTCTTGTTGGGGTGCTCCAGGCTCTGAGCTTTGTCCTGATCTTCACTCACTTCTTGATGATCTTCCCCTAGCTTCATGGTTTTAAATACCATCAGGATGGGATAACTCCTGAATTTATGTCTACATCTCAAACTCTCTCCCAATACCAGTCTTATAGATCCAATTACCTTCCTGATACATCCACTCGGATACCTGACACCTCACACTCAATGTATCCAACACCGAAACACCTAATCCTTCCCCCAAACCTCCTCCACCTGCAGCCTTCCCCATCTTAACTAATGGTGCCTGCATTCTCCTCAATGCCCAAGCCAAAATCTGGGAGTCATCTTGATTCCTTTTCCTCTCCCACTCCATATCCAATTTGTTAGGGAATCCTGTGGATTTTCCCTCCCACATAGGTACAGAATCTGACCACTTCTCACTGCCTCCCTTCTCATCACCCTGGTCCAAGTCACTGTCGTTCCTTATCTGGATTTCTGTAAGCACTTCCTAACAGGTGTTCCTGTTACTACATGGCCTAATCCCAATATAGTACCAGGTGGTCCCTTAAAGTCTGATCTTGCCGTCCCTTAGCTCAGCATCTCAGGTGGTTCTAATGCCCAAAACTCAGCTTCTCTGTATACCAGAGCTGAATCAAATCCCAGAGACAGTTTGGGTGAAGTAGAAAAGGATGGCTTTATTGCTTTGTCAGGCAAAGGGGGCCACAGGGGGGCTAGTGTACTTAAAACCGTGTGTCCCAACTAGGAAAAGGTAATACGAAATTTGATAGT
This sequence comes from Oreotragus oreotragus, assembly GCA_006410675.1. Taxonomy (NCBI): domain Eukaryota; kingdom Metazoa; phylum Chordata; class Mammalia; order Artiodactyla; family Bovidae; genus Oreotragus; species Oreotragus oreotragus. Next base: position 46,444 of record SJYX01002657.1, read on the forward strand.
GATTGTTCAAAGAGGGTGTGATCAGCTTGTGGACGTGTTTTCTGATGGGTTGGTGGTGAGTTAAGTAGCAGTCAGCATCATCACCTTCAGGTCCAGTTGGTCTGGGGTCTACATGCTTGTGGGCAGTGTACCATCATTAAGCATTTACTTCTCCCACCTGGAGGGGGTTTCAGCATCTGCAAAATATCTCAAAGTTATTGTTGTGTGTATCGATTAATGGTGAACCAGCACCTAGTCAAGGCTATGGTATTTCCTGTGGTCATGTATGGATGTGAAAGTTGGACTGTGAAGAAAGCTGAGCGCCAAAGAATCGATGCTTTTGAACTGTGGTGTTGGAGAAGACTCTTGAGAGTCCCTTGGACTGCAAGGAGATCCAACCAGTCCATTCTGAAGGAGATCAACCCTGGGATTTCTTTGGAAGGAATGATGCTAAAGCTGAAACTCCAGTACTTTGGCCACCTCAAGCGAAGAGTTGACTCATTGGAAAAGACTCTGATGCTGGGAGGGATTGGGGGCAGGAGAAGGGGACGACCGAGGATGAGATGGCTGGATGGCATCACGGACTCGATGGACGTGAGTCTGAGTGAACTGCGGGAGATGGTGATGGACAGGGAGGCCTGGCATGCTGCGATTCATGGGGTCGCAAAGAGTCGGACACGACTGAGCGACTGAACTGAACTGAGCACCTTGCCCCAAGCTACTCTTGACAAGTTTGTTTCTCCCTGGCCTCTCTTTACCAATTAACAACCTCTTGAATCTGCCCATTGGAACTCAGGAAAGGTCATGGAGGCTATTTCCTGTACTTAAAGAAATGGGGCTACAGAAAGTCTTTGTGTTCAGGAGCTTCACAGGACCTTCTCAGAATCAGCTCCTGTCTCTCACCTAGGAAAAGCCTCACATGGTCCGCAAGACCCTGCATGATCTGGTCCCATCATGCCTTTAACCTCATCTCCTACTACTGTGCCCTGCTTACCCCACCCCAGCTACCCTGGCCTCCTTTCAGTTCTTCTAACCTGTGGGCACATCCCCACCCCAGGCTCTTTGCTGCAGCCATTCTATTGCCTGGAATGCCCTCCCCCCAACATATTCCAATTCCCTCACCTCCTACAATCCCATCCTCAAATTTTGCTTTCTCAGCAAGGCTCGTTTTGGACTGAATCGTGTTCCCCACCCTCCCTCTGAGTTCATATGTTGAAGCCTGAATGCTCAATGTGACAGTATTTGGAAATAAAGCTTTGTTGTTCGTTGCTGTTATGTCCAGCTCTTTTTGACCCCATGAACTGCAGCACACCAGACTTCCCTGTCCTAGACTATCTCCTGGAGTTTGCTCAAATTCATGTCCATTGAGTCGGTGGTGCTATCCAACCATCTCATCCTCTGCTGCCTTCTTTTGTTTTCAATCTTTCCTAGCCTCAGGGCCTTTTCCAATGAGTTGGCTCTTTGCATCAGGTGGCCAAAGTACTGGAGCTTCAGCTTCAGTAGCTTATAAGGAGGTAATAAAGATTAAGTGATATGATGAGGGTGGGACCTTACTCCAGTAGAGCTGGTATCCTTTTAAAAAGAGGAAGAGGGACTTGCTGGTTGGTCCAGTGGTTAAGACTCCATGCTTCCGATGCAAGGGACATGGGTTCAATCTCCCGTCAGGGAGCTAAGAGCCCACGTGCCCCGTGGCAGATAATAAACAGAAAAAAGAAAAATGAAACAACAATGCCCCCCCCCAAAAAATAGGAAGAGATCCCGGAGCCCTCTTTCCTCACACACACAAAGAAGAGGTCGTGTGAGCACGCAGGGAGATGGCAGCCACCAACAAGGAGAGAGGAGGGGCCTCAGAATGAAACTTGCTTTGACTGCACCTTCGTCCTGGACCTCCCAGGCTCCCACTCCAGTACTCTTGTCTGTAAAATCCCATAGGTGGAGGAGCCTGGTAGGCTGCAGTCCATGGGGTCAAGAAGAGTTGGATACGACTGAGCGACTTCACTTTCATGCATTGGAGAAGGAAATGGCAACCCACTCCAGTGTCCTTGCCTGGAGAGCCCCAGGGACGGGGGAGTCTGGCCGTCTATGGGGTCGCACAGCATCGGACACGACTGAAGCGACTTAGCAGCAGCAGCAGCAGCAGGATCCTGTTTTTTTATTACTATTCCAACCTTCCCACCCTCCCTTCCTGGGACACCCAGATTCCCTTACCTTGCTCAACTTGTCCTATTCACCATAGCCCTCAGTGCCTTTTAATGAATTATTTATCTTTTTTCTTATAGTTATTGTTTACTGTCTGTCTTCCCTGCTAGAACACAAGCTCCTTGAGGGCAGTGGTTTTTGTCTGTTTTGTTTACCAGTGTATCCAAGTGTCTAGAACAGTGTCTAGTACATAAGGGATGTTCATCAAGTCTTGGTCAGGTGAAGGGATGAGGCCCCTTTCTGAAGGTGCAAAAAACCTAAGGAGAGAGTTTTTTCATTTATCTTGGGTCTGCTTGTCTCTAAAGGGGAAGCTGTCCCACCGGGCCAGGGGTTGCCGGATGGGCTGGGCAGGCTGGCCACGGCATCGTGCACCCAGAGGGACAAGTGTGGCTCAAGAGGCTCAAGCTCGACCTCTTGGCTGGTGCTTTCCTAGTCTGAGAGTCACGCAGATGGGAGGAGCCGTTACCCACCTTGTTTAAAGAAGGTGCTAATGCTCTCCAGCGGAAGCAGGAAGACAGTCCGAGCACACAGCACGTGCAAAGGTACGGAGGCATGAAGTCATCCGGGAATACAGATCTGCAAGGAGTGTGAGTGGAGGAGAGGGCCAGTGAAGCAGAGAGTCCAGAGAAGGCAAGATCACGAGGACAAGGACTGTCAAGTTCAAGAACTTGAGCTTTATCCTATCAAGAATCAGCGGCCACCACAGGACTTAAGCAGAGAAGCAGCCTGATGGGATTTGCTTGCTAGAAAGACTGCATGGGCAGCAGCTGGAGGAGGAAGGCTGGAAACAGGGCGTCCACAGGGGGCACATTTCACCAGCCCCAGGCACGTCATCACAGGATATTTGCATCTTGTGAACTCTCAGAGTGCAGAACACACGTCTTTGTTAGCCTGTAACAGGCAGAACTAGAGCCACCTGTCCCCTGCAGCCTCAGAGGGAAACCCAAACTCCATCCCGCCCGCCCCCACTCAGAGAGAGACAACCCAGATAGCTGGGATCCGTCTTTCTTCGGCTCTTAGCAAGAGAGGTGCTCATCTATAGGCAAATACCATTCAAAACATTCCAGCCTTAGTCTTTTCCTTAAGACAGTCCCATCAGGCTGTTGCCATGACAACCACTGCTGACCCCGGGCTTCGGGAGCCCAGAGAGACGTGGTCCTGCTGTTACCGCTACTCATCAACTCGTCAACAATGCTTGTCCCATGATGCAACAGTCCCAGCCAGCTGTCCTTCACACACATACCCACACGCTCCCCAACACACACACACAGACCCACAACCCACTTCACACACACTCCTCTGCCGCTGCCCCCTGCACTTATTGTTTCCACTCACCTCCTAAATTACGTTATATTTAATATATAATATAATATATAATATACATAACATAGAATATATTATATATTATAAACATATAATTATATAATAAATATAATATATAAAATAGAACATATAATATATTGCATTGCCTGGCCAGAGAAGGCAATAGCAACCCGCTCCAGGACACTTGCCTGGAAAATCCCCTGGACGGAGGAGCCTGGTAGGCTGCAGTCCATGAGGTCGCGAAAAGTCGGACA
>SJYX01002657.1:70546-94957 GCA_006410675.1 Oreotragus oreotragus
CCCACCCCCCAGCTCCCCATCCTCCCCATGCTGGTCCATGGGCTCCTGTGACCCTGGGGGAAGCCCAAGGCTGGGGCCACAAGGGCTCAGGCCACACAGTCTGACTTCAGGGCTGGGTCAGCCTCCCCACCTCCCCACCCTGCCTTCTTCCTGCCCATTGTCACTGACAGCCCGTGAGCATCCCACCCACTGGTGCCTGGGGGGCTGCCACACCCACCGTCATTCCAGGAGGTGCTGGACCTGCGCCGGTGGAAGCGGCAGCTCTTGATGCGGCGAGTGGCCGCCTTGTGGATGTACACCGAGTTCTTCATGATGACCGGCATCTTGGCCTCCAGCTCCGCATTCCGGATACACTCTTCAAAGAACCCTGCGGCCACAGTTCCACTGCAACCTCCCCTCCCGGCCGCCCTCCCTTTCCCAGGATCCTGGTGGGCTCCAGAGGGAAATACCCAACCCCATCCTTTGGAAGATCAGAGTCACCTGCTGAAGGGGGAAGAAACACAGGCTTTGCTACCCCCGCCCCAGACCCAAGAGCCAAAGACAGCCATGCCAAGAGCATGCCCGAGCACGCCAAGAGCATGCCGCAGGCAGGGCATCGGAGCAGAAACTCCATCCACACTGGCCTGGACTGCCGTGCGGAGCAGGGGTTGGGCTGGTACCGGGGGCAGGGCTTACTCTTCAGGTGGCTCACGTCAGCCCGCATCCTCTCCTCCTTCTCCTTGTTCCGCACCGTGGAGTTGAGCCCTTGCTCCAGGCTTCGCAAGGCCCCTTCTGCCTCCCGCAGACGCCTCTCCAGGTCCATGCGGACCTTCACCTCAGCCTAACGGCAGAGGCGAGGAGAGGGAAGTGGGTCCTGTGGCGGGGGCGGGCAGCTGCCAGTCCCCGGGGAAACTTCTCTGATCACCCCTGGCTCAAGTGGGCTTTCTTGCCTCTGGACTTGGATGGAAGCTACCGCGTTCTGCTTGGTGTCTTATGCCCTCCACCCGATGGCCCGGACTCAGCCACCGCACTGGGCCGGTGTCTATAATGATGCCGCACAACGCACAGCAGGCTTCGTCTCAGGGTGGCTGCACTGCCCACGCCTGGCTGGTCAGATTGGCAGGGATAATTCAGGAAGTTGCCTGCTGAGGGCAGGGACGTGAAGCGGGCCCCCCAACCCCGAGCACCAAACGCTCCCAGTGACCCAGCACCTTGAGCTCGCGCTCGGCCTGCTGCTTCTCCACCGTCAGCTCCTGCAGCGAGTTTTGCAGAGCCTGGGACTGGCTGGAGTAGAACTCCCGCTCCTCCTCCAGGGCCCTGGAGCGCTCCTCATTCTCCTTCATCCTGCCCCCCCCGGGGAGAGGCGCTCACTCAGGGCCCCACTTGCCAATGGGGCATCCGGTTAGAGGGTGGTTCCTGTGCAGGGAGCTGGCTAGAGAAACCCAGAGACGCTGCTTGGTGAGCCCAGAGCTGGGCTGGGTCCTGTCCCCCCGCCCAGATGGTAATGGGAGTGATGTGGTCAGTGCAAGGAGTCCTGGGTCCAGGTCTTGCTAGTTCTGTGAGCTCAGGAAGTCCCTCCAAGCCTCAGACTCCTCATCAGTAAAAAGCAGCTGGGGACCTGTCCAGCCTGTCTATTAGACAGTCCTAATGACTCACACCACTTCAAGTTAGCTCAGGATAGTGAAGGATTGCTTCCCACTTGCCTGGTAGGGAACCTGAGACCTCGGCAAAAGGAGGTGAGTGATCCATCAGATCAAGGCCAACCGGACCCCAAGGGCCCGGGTGTCCAGTTCAAGGCAAGCTGCCCCCGTGGGCTCAGGGCTTCGGGCTCCCTCACCGCTTCTCCGCCAGGAGCTTCTCCGCCAAGAGCTGCTGCATCTTCTCCTCGATCTGCCTCAGGTTGCTATGGAGACCCCCGCTGGGAGGCGGCTGCTCGCTCTGATTGGCCAGCGTCTGCAGCTGGTTCTCATTCTCCTCCAGCATCTCCAGGGTTTTCTTCTTCTCTATGGAGAGCTCCTGGCATGAGGGAGGAAAGGAAGTGAAGCAGCCTAAGTCAGGTTCTCTGCCTTTACCTGCCTTTCAGTTCTGGCCAGTGAGGCCCTCCTTACTTAATCCTCTGAGGGACACTTGAAATGTCTTTATTCATCCCTTGAGGTAGAAGGTCAACTAGGATCTCCCTCCTCCCACTGAGGCAAGGCTACTCCTCCATGGAGGGAGTCAGGGAAAAGCCCAGCATGGCTTCCAGGGGACGCGACACCTACTACAATGGTGGACCCAAGGCCCAAGGGTGGCATGAGGTTCTGGGTGCTTGTTCTTCCAGGGACAAGTGAGGGAGTATGTTGGGCTCATGTGAAAAACACCTAACAGGAACCAGCCCAGGAGCAGGCTTAGACATTCTCCCCACTTATCAGACTGGGATCTTGTACTACTCAGAAATTCTGGAGTTGAAACTACCCATAAGAACCACCTCCTGTGATGTGGGACAAGGAAAGATAAACAAATGAAAGACACCACTAACAAGGCCCCATCAGTCAAGGGAAAATAGAAACCTTTCAGTCTACAAGTCTTGAATTTTGTAACCATCATGATCCCCCACCACATGCCAGGCTCACTCGAGGCACTGGACTTGGAGGGACCTTACGACACAATCTACTGATGCCCACCTTTGGAAAACACAACCTCACGTGTTAGGTGCATTCACAGATGTACTAAGTGCTGTGGGCCCAGAGCTCAGAGCAAATCCCTCCCCTAGAACAGTCAGGGAGGCTTGACTAAAGTGATACTCGGACTGAGTCTTAGAAGGATGAGAGCATTACCCAGGCAGAGAAGAGGGCGGAGCACGGTCTGGGCAGAAGGAACAGCGTGGGCAAGGATGAGGAGGATGAAAGGCATGGCTTCCTGGGGGCGTGTGTGCTCAGTGGTCTGAAGCTGGGGTTGGGATTTCATGATTGCTGGGAGGGGCAGCAGGGGGTGAGGGGACAGGAGGGCAGCAGAGGCTGGGGCCGGAGTGGGCACTTGGCCGTGCTAAAGTGTTTGCACTCTTTCCTTGGCACATGTCAACTCCTCCTCCCTCACAACTTCTGGGGAATCAAATGGATTTTCCCTCCTGCTCAATGTCACCCCGGAGCAGCTAAGTGAATGAGTCACAGGAAGGAAGCAGTGGGTCACCCTGCTCGCTCCCTCATCAGTCCTCCATCTGGTGTAAAAATATAAGCACTGAAGACGGTGGATTTCTTAAGGCCACAGTCACCGTAAAGGCAAACTTGGATTTGCCCTTCTGAGTCCTGCTTTGGGCCTCATGTGTTGGCTGGAGTTCCCAATGGTCCCCAGAGATGAGACCCTTTAGATCAGCGCCCCTTCAGGCCCTGTTTTCCTTGCAAATAACCCTCTAGAGAAACACCGCTGGAAAAAAACTGCATCATGTGGCCCAACCAACCAGCCTGCCTCCTTCCAGGCAACCAGCCGGCCAGGGGCCCCTCACCTCCAGCGTCTTCTGTAAGGACTCTGTGAAGTGTCGTAGCTCCTTTTTCTCTTGCTCCACGCCCTTGAGGCATCTTGCAGTCAGCTCAAGCTCCCTGTGGGGACAGAAGGCAGGGTATGGCAGTGCCCACCCCTCCTAGCCCTCTTGTGGCTTCCGCCACACCTCTCTGTATGGCTCAGAGGGCTCTCTGAAGGCCAGCTCCTCACATGGCTGGGTCCTGCCAGCAGCTGTAGGGGCCCTGGGCCGAGTGAAGGAGATCCCGGCCAAATGAGGCTGAAGTCACATGCTCCAGGTATACAGGAATCTGTCAGAGTAAAGCCAAGGCCACCCCAAGGGCAGAGAGGAGAGCTGGAGAAATGAAAGCCTCACTCCCTGTCTTCCCAGGACAGCTCTTGCTAGAACCTACTCACCTTGACATGGGACGTGGCTGAGGCCCTTCTCTGGGATGACAAACTCCTTGCTGCTATTTTAATAAGCCTGGGTCCCCTTCCCCTTGCTTGGGATGTTTTTCCTTTCTGCCCAGTTTTCAAACTCCTACCACCCGTCAAGGCCCAGCTCAGTCTAACCTGTTGAAGCCCATAGGGATCATACATATATCTTAATTCCTATAACACAGGGAGTCTGTGCTACGCCTCTGGGCACCTGTTGGTAAATTATGGGAAGTACTGTTGATATTTCTTGGGTGTGAGTCTGGTTTTCCCAACCAGGTCGTCAAGGGAGGAGACTTATCTTCCATTCCAGGATCTGGCAGAATTATGGAAGTATTACTTCCAGAATTAGCTGGCTATTAGCTGGTGAGTTTCTCTGAGCTTCTTCTGCCCCAAAATACATGTCCAGTGACTTTCTTTTATAAGGCTGTTACAAGAAAAATATCCTTCTGGGTTATCACGGATAATCAGTAGTGGTTATGATGGAGACTACAACCAAAACCACCTACAGTATCCAGAGCAGTTGTCTCCAAGTTCATGGGTCGACTGCATCAGAATGACCCAGAAAGCTTTTTAAAATATAGATTTCTGGGTTCTACCTTCAGCAGATTCTATTAATAATCCTCTGGCGTGTGCTGTTTAGTTGCTCAGTTGTGTCTGACTCCTTGCGACCCCATGGACTTAGTCCACAATGCTCCTCTGCCCTGGGGATATTTTCAGGCAAGAATACTGGAGTGGGTTGCCATTTCCTCCTCCAGGGGATCTTCCCGACCCAGGGATCAAACCTGTGTCTCCTATGTCTCCTGCATTGCAGGCAGATTCTTTACCTGCAGAGCCATGGGGAAAGCCCTAATAATCCTCTTAGGTGATTACAATGTGCAATTGGGTTTGCAAACCATACACAGATTAAAAAAAAAAAAATTCCAAGGGACCGGCCTCATTAGCCAGAATGTGAAGAGACTGTGCAGAAAAGACAGGGAACGTTGGGGCGGGTCTTGGCCAGGGGCACCTCCAGACCAGCCTGTCCTGTCCGCCCCCCGGGGTAAGAGAGGTGTGACCCAGCAGGAGGGGCTCGCTGCTGGTGCCGATGTCTGGTTGCAACCTGCCCATGCGTCACGCTCCAGGGGGCAGAAGTGACCCTTTGGTTGGAGGGGGGGATCTATGGCTTTTTCTAGGCCCCCCAAGGCCTGGAGCTTTGGGAGGACGAGTCCAAACTCAGTCACTGACCAGTGAGGAACTCCTGGGGGAGGCCTCGCCAGCCTGGCCGGACACACGGGTCCTACACGTCCTAGCCTGGGCGGGCCCTCCTCTCCCCACCCCCGCCCTGACCAGAACAGCCCAGCCACCTCTTGATCTGCTCCTGCTCCATCTTCAACTCCTGCACCGCCTCCTCAAACTGCTGCTTCTCAGCCTCCAGCACCTGGTTCAGGCGCTCGAGAGCCTGGAGAGAATCAGAGAGGAAGGAAAGTCAGCGACAGCAAGGCGGCCATGGGGTCAGGACCCCCTGCTCTAACCCAGAGGACACCCTGGGATTCAGCACAATCTGTACCAGACTTAGAATTAAGCCCTGAGGTGTCCTGATCCCACTCGGTGATACACGGTTTCAGTGAAACCAAGATCTGTGATGCGCTGGGCTCATTTACAACACCCTTGACAAAAGAATATATATACAGACATATAATTGAATCACTTTTGTTGTACGCTCAACACGAAAACAACATTGTAAATCAACCATACTTCAATAAAAAATTTAACAATAAACAAACAAAACGAAACAAAAACACGCTTCGCATGCTGAGGGCAGGGTTTAGAAATTATCCCAACATTAGTTCTTACGACTGGAGTGTGTGCATCCTAGGTTGCTTCAGTCATGTCAGACTCTCTGTGACCCTATGTCAGACCTCTCTGTAACCTGCCAGGCTCCTCTGTCCCTGGGATTCTCCAGGCAAGAGTACTGGAGTGGGTTGCCATACCCTCCTCCAAGGAATCTTCCCCACCCAGGGATTGAACTGGTGTCTCTTAGCCTCCTGTATTGGCAGGTGGGTTCTTTACCACTGGCGCCACCTGGGAAGGCCTCTTATGACTGGATGTTTGGTAAAGAATCTGCTAATGCAGGAGGTAGAAGAGACATGGGTTCAATCCCTGGTTGGGAAGCTCCCCTGGAGAAGGAAATGGCAACCCATTCCAGTATTCTTGCCTGGAAAATCCCATGGACAGAGGAGCCNCACTGGCGCCACCTGGGAAGGCCTCTTATGACTGGATGTTTGGTAAAGAATCTGCTAATGCAGGAGGTAGAAGAGACATGGGTTCAATCCCTGGTTGGGAAGCTCCCCTGGAGAAGGAAATGGCAACCCATTCCAGTATTCTTGCCTGGAAAATCCCATGGACAGAGGAGCCTTGTGGGCTACAGTCCATGGGGTTGCAAAGAGTTGGACACAACTGAGCATGTGAGCATTCTACAACATGCTGTGATAATTTTAGATGTGTGCTCTGCTGGGCAGCTCCAGCCTCTGGCACTAAGGTGTGTTGGCTGACCCCCAAGCCCTGGAGTGAACTGTGTGGGTGTACACTTCCATTCAATATCTCTGGAGTGGCATTTGTTAGAAGTGACTAAGAAAAACCATTCTCAACCCCAAAGTCACAGAATAAAGACTTTTTCTCAAGGCATCCAGGAAACAATGAGCTTTGGTGGCAGCTTCCCCTGGACTCACCCCCAAGGGAACAGGTGAGCCAGAAAGCCCAGGGCTAGCTGACCCAGGGAACCGGACCAGTTCCTTCAAGTCTGCTGGCAAGCACAAGTGTTTTCCCAGCAAGCAGGTGCTCCCTAGGGGACCTGTATTCCCAGGGTTCACTAACAGGTACACATCAAGCCAAGGGTGGTTAGAAGCATTTTGTGACAACTGCTTTGTTCCTCCACATTTTATGCTGTGGGAGGATACTACTTCTAGATGCACATTCTCTCTTGTCTTCTAGTTCTGAGTTACGACCTCATTTTTCACCCAGACAGAGGCTTTGTTCTCAAGGATAATGCCTCCGCCAGGCAGGTTGGTGGGGGCGGGGGCGCTCCCTATAGGGGGAGATTGCCCTTGGCTTTGAGGAGAATCGAGAAGGAATGAAATCCAAGGAAAGGGAAGAGTCAGATTCCAAACCCTATGTCCTTCACCCCTAAGCTTCCTACCCAAAAAGTTGCTATTTTTTCCCCTTCTAATTATTACTGGCATTTTGGGTGTGGCCCATAAGTGGTCATCCCTGGGGCTGCTCACGGGGCTCCGATGTCCTCGTGGACACTGCACGGCCACAGTCCACCTGTAAAAGTTTGGGGGGCCCATGGGCCTGGCCGAGGCCAGCGGAACGTGAACAGAAGTGTGTCCCTCTGGGCAGACGCCTTTTACAGACAGGGCGTGACATGCTATGTTCCCTTCCCTGCCACGTCACCCAGTGCTGCCGCTAACAATGGAGCTTCCATGAGCCTGGCTTTCCCCAAGCGAGGAGGCGCGGAGCAGAGCCCCCCGCTGAGCCATGCAGCTGAGTGAGAAATAGGCCTTTGCCGTTCAAGACCACTAATATTTTGGGGTTGTGTGTGACGGCAGTGGACACAGCCACATGCAGACATAATATAAATATATTTAAATTTTATTCTTGTAGATCTCCCTCTTTTTAATCCAAGAAGAGTTCAGAGCTTCAAAAAGTTTGAAAGCCTCTGTTTTCATACATTCTCAGCAGCTGACACGTGGTATTGTGAATGACAATAAACATTGATGTGGCCTCAGATTTGTATTTCCTCTCGCTCTGGTGGCCTCTACCTGCCGCGGCAGGGCTGTTACAGGCTGGGGGCATCCCTGGGCTTAGACCTGAGAAGTCACAAGGGCACCTGGCTCTGATGGGCACCTGGCTTTTGCTGCTTCAGAACAGATCAGATAGGACCTGACTGGAGGACACCCCCCCAAGGTCTCAGCCTCTTGGCCTGGAGCGCCCCATTTTTCCAATACCCCAGCTTGCAAATATTTCCCTTTACTTACTATTACTCTGTGATATATTTTTATAATTGAAAATGAGAGAAAGTAAATTATTAAAACCCCATGGAAATGTCCTGCACTGCTGGTGGGAGTGTCAACAGGTACATATTTTTAAAAAGCAGTTTGGCATGTGCATCAGAAGATCTAAAAGTTCTTGCCCTTTGAGTCAGTAATTTCACCTACAGGAATCTATCCTAGGGAAATAATTAGAGAAGTAGACCAAGGTTTATATACAAAGATGTTCACTGTGGCATAATTTATAATAGTGAAAATAGCCTAAATGTCCAAAGTAGAAGATTAATGAACATCACATATGATGAATCAGTGCTTGGTCATTAAAACTGATGTTTTCAAAAAATGTTGAATGATATGGAAAATCGCAGAAGGTATAGTGTTAATGAAGGTAAAATGAAAGATATCATGAAAAAGCCCATAAAACTGAGTATCTAATATGACCCTATTAGGTTTAAAATATATATAAGAATAATCTACAGGAATAAAGACAAAGGAAAAATGCTGAATTGACAGTAATTGTCTGTAGAGTTGTAGGGTTAAAGGTAAAACTTGTTCTCTTCTTCACATTTTCTAAGTTTTCTACAAAGAGCATGATTTCTACCATTATGGGGGAAAGGTCTATATTGAAGAGCAAAAAGAAAGAGAATCTCCTTCCTGGATGCTCACTTTTTCCCACCTTCCATTTCATCCAGATGATTCTTAAACGATGTTCAAGTGTAGCCTAAGAAAGCTGACTGGAGTGGTACACACAGTCTAGAAACCTGGAGCAGCTAGAAGCTCCTGTTCATGCAGCCCAAGATGGCACGAGTCTCTGAGGCCCCCCTGCCACAGGCTGCGGTCAGCTGAGACCCACAGCAGCTGAAGTCTTCGTCCACCACATTATGCTCCTATCAGTGACTGTTGGACTTACCTAAGTTGCCAAAGTATGAGGTTGGAAAGAAGTCGGTAGAAAGCAGATTCCAGTTCCATGGAAAGAAGAGCTTTCAAATAATGGAACAATAATGCAAAGCTCACCTCCAAAACTGCCCGTGGCAGAATCACGATTAACACCTATCAGGAAAGTCACCTGAGAGTCTCACCTGAAAGGGAGAGGTCCTTTCCAGCTCCAAGAGTCTGAGTTCTGACTGGGTGCACTCCACAGGCAAGAACCCTGCCTGAAGGGTCCTGGGCATTTCTGATTTCCCGTGTGCCTGCCCATGTGCAAGATTGAGCTCTCACAGTTCAATCAGAAGAGGGAAGGCAGACCAGCTGCCCTCCCCCAGGGGATGAGAGTGATGCGGCCATGCCCAACGGAGCCAGGGACACCTGAGGGACCTGTGCCCAAGGAAGGGCATTGTCTCCCAAAGAAACGCAGAACGTTGTTTTCTTTTGATTTTGTCTGCGCCATGCGGCAGGCAGAACTTCACGGACCAGGGATTGAACCCACGTCCTTTGCAATGAAAGCACAGAACATTAACTACTGGACCACTGGGGGAGTCCTAGAGGCATTATCTTCTGATCTCAGGGAAGAAGAGCCCAGGACGGTGCCCTCTGAACTCTCAGCTCGCACCCCTTGAGTTTCTGGCCCTTCCTACCACCCGGAGGATGTCAGAGCTGCACTATCACACAGCGCCCGTCGGCCCGGGCCTTACCGGTCCACAAAGCATCCCCTGCCCTCTGTTTCAGTGAGCCCCACAGCAACCTGGGAGCCAGCCAGGCACAGCCATCACTCTTACCGGAGCAACACAGAGGCAAACGTGCCCACGGTCACAGTCAGTGATAGACTGGTACCAGACCCTGCATCTCCTTTTAAGCCAAACTACCTCTTAAAGATCAGAGAATCTTCAACTTATTGCTGGGCCAGGGTACCACATGCTTTTCTAAGTGGCCCAAGCAAGGCACTCCCAGAGCACCTCTGTGACCTGGATGCAGATGGGGAAGGAGAAGGGGGCAGGTGGATCCATAATATAGATGAACAAGGCAAAGAAGGGAAACCCTGGACAGAATGACTCAGAGAGTTATATTCTCCATCTAGAGCACACAGCTGCCCCGGAAATGTGAACTTGAACACACTCCTCTCCCTCCTGCCAGCCCAGGGCAGCCTTCACCGGGGCACCACCTGGACTCAAGTGAGTCTCACTCACATTTTGTACCTAAACCCCAGGAAATTCACAGCTGGCGGGCCTCCCTCCTTCAGCGTGCTAGGGCTTTAAGCGAGGCCTGTGAGCAGTGGGTCTCTGCTGGCCTCATTTCCTAGCTAAAGACCTAGATAGAGTGTCTAAATTTTCCTCGGGCTGACTGCTGCCCCAGATTTAGCCTCTCTGATGGATAAGTCTGTCTCTCCCTGCCAGTGGCTGTATATGTCACTCCATCCCATCCCCTGGCTTCCTAAATTACCTGCCTTTAAGTTGCTGACAATCTACCCCGTCTCATTTCTCAAAATGTACAGAACGGTCAAAAGAAAGTGCCCACACTCGAATACAGGAGGGACCCATTTGAGAGCCTGATCCTGGGTGCCCACATGTAGCTGGGGGGAGAAGGCTCAATGCCATCACCACGCCAATCCTCAAATCCGTGCAATCCTAACAAAAATCCTCAGCAGATTTCCTTCTCTGTTTGTTTGGTTGGTTGGGATTTTTTTTTTTTTTGTAATTGACAAAATGACACAGAAGTCCAGCTGGAAGAAAAAATGGGTGAGAATATCTGATAACATTTTGGAAGAAGAAAAATGGGGGTGGACCGTCCTACTGGTTAAAAATCAAGATGCAATGTAAAATTATAAGAATTAACAATATTAAGTCATTCCACAGCATTATCGAGCATCCATCCTAGGCCAGGTACTCTGAAAGGCCCCAGCAGTATTCAGGGTGCAACAGCGCTGTGAGGCTTCTTTTTTTTCCCCGTGATATGCTTCTTGCCTGTCAGGTCCGTTCCCAAGCCCAGGGAGGGTGGTTGGGAAGGGTGAGAGGTTTGTGCGAATCAAGGCAGAGAAGCAGGCCCTCAGCCCAGGCAGACGGGCCCAGCCCTGAACTTGCCTGGGAGAGATAAGCAATAGGAACCAGGCAAAGAGAAATGGACTAAATCAGGCCCTCCCTCTGTGGATGTGCTGAGGCACGCCACTCTGCGGCTTGGAGCTCAGGCAGTTCAACTGTAGGATGGACTCACAGTTAACCACTGTAGTACTAACAAACACATGTGTTCATTAAGCATGCACTCTGTGCTAAGCAATTTACATATCACATCTCAGTTAATCCTCAAAACATACCTGATAAGATGGGTTCTATTATTATCCCCATTTTTCACATAAGGCTATTAATGTTCAGAGAGGCGGGGTAACTTGCCCAAGGTCACACAGTCAGAAGCAGTGAAGGTCCAGTCCAGATACAGGCAGCCTGGCTTCAAGTCAGCACTGATAACCACTACCCTACCCTGCCCTTCATGACTCCTCAGAACAGGCAAGGCCCAGGGCTTCATGGAGATCCCAAATAGCGTGGAATTCAGCAGCCCTGGCCTTCATACGAGGCAAGGGTCTCCTTCACCCCATAGGCTGCCTCCGGCCAATGCTTAGCCTCCTTAAAACTTGTCTGTTAACATTTAAAGGATAAAGGAACCTCTGATATCTTCTAACCCAGTCACCTTTATGGGGCCAGAAGTCCCTCTGGATGAAAAAGGCCACCTCATCCTCCTGTGAATATCAGTAGTGACAAGAAGCTCGTTGCCTCCTGACACAGCTTATAAAATTTCTGAATGGCTCTTTCTTTATTATTTTCCTCCCCAGGGATTGGTAACGAGAAACACACTTCTTGCCAAAAAGCGACAGCAAGTCCCAAGCACGGTCATCTCAGTGGCTTCCCTGCTCTGCCCATCTGATTTCCCAGCAGGTTGTCTGGGAACCTGTCTCCTCTACACCCTTCCCTAATGCTAGGAACATGGGTCAGCGCACAGCAGCTGTGAAAGGGCCCACAGAGCGGGAGGCGGTGGGAGTGGCCCCAATGTGCCCCTACCTCTCTCTGCTCCCTCTGAAGGCAGAGTTCTTCGGTCTCTTCCATCAGTTTGTCTGCCAAAGCAAACATACACACTCTCACTAGATGCTCACCGCAGATCCAGTCCTGAGGGGTCAAGCCTCCATTGCCCCTAGCTCCTTCCAAGGATGAGGTTGGCACTGCTGGCCCCAGGGCCAGCTGGTGGTGGGGGGTCACTGAGGGGCCAGGAGGGCCAGCTCCTAGGGCTGCAAATTCTGTGCCGGCCTGATCTGCTACCCTCCTCTCCTGGCAATGACCCCGCATTGTACATTGACAAAACAATGACAGCTCATCTTTGGAAGCTCAAGTGGGTCTCTGCACCCCCAGGGTGCTTTTAACCTTTGCACTGATGTCTGGCTAGTGAGGCAAGGCAGGTCCTGGGGGCAGAGGGTGTCTAGAGCAGGCAAAGGGGAGTCAGTGCTCTGTTCCCCACATGTTTAAGGAGGCAGTAAGGGAGAGAGTCCCAGGCAAAGGACCAACTTCCCAGACTTACTGTCTTCTTTCTCAAACAGAGCATGCCTACCAGCTAACCTCGTTGGAAAAGACCCTGATGCTGGGGAGAATTGAGGGTAGGAAGAGAAGGGGCCAACAGAGGATGAGATGGTTGCATGGCATCACCTACACAATGGACATGAGTTTGAGCAAACTCATGCAGTCCATGGCATGTTGCTGTCCATGAGGCCTCAAAGTGTCAGACCCAACTGAACAACTGAACAACAACAGCCACTAGCCAATCAGGGGCACATGGGCCTAGAACCTTAAAGAGGGTTGGGGGTGAGAACTAGGGTCTGGGGGCAACAGCCTCTCCATTTGTGGGGCCCTTGCCACACATCTGACACAAGTGTTTCTAGGCATTTCCACCACCTCTAAAAGTTGGGGGCTAGCTTTGTCTCCAGTTTAAGGGTGAGGAAACTGAGGCTTAAGATGAGCTGCCTAAAGATCCACACCGCTGATGGATAAATGACAAAGCTGCGCCCAGAGCTCAGGCTCCTAACCACTCCTGGTTAGGAGGCTCTCCTGCCTCCTGTCATGCCAATCCAGAGGACTCGTATTATGCCATACAGCCCCCCGGGCTCCGGGCTGGTCTCTGGCTCCTTGGAGCCTGCTAAACACCTACCCAAGACACGCTCCCTCAGTCCTGCACCAAACCCTGAGCTGCAGCCCCTGGCCCTGAAATGCTATCACCAGAGAGCCTGTTTGCAGCCTATCCCTCAGCCAACCTAAATACTCCTGCTTCTCCTTGGCCAACTGCAGCCCCTGGGCCTCCAGGCTTTTGATCATGGCTTCTCCCAGCTGGGCATTCTTCCAAGTCCTGGGGAGGGAGGGCAGATGGAATAGGAGAGAAGAGGAAGACACATACAACTGTTAAAACAGAAGGCTGGAGGAGAAAGAGAATGTGCATAGCGCGTCCTCATCATCCTTTCTCCCCAGAATCCCAGCCGCACCCACGCTGGTCCCCGTGACTCTGGGCATGCCACCAGCATCGATCCATTGCAGTCCCCGGAGGCTGGCCCAGGCTGCAAAGTGGGCCACCAGAGGCTGGGCCAATAGCACTTGGGGAGCAGGAAAGAGATTGCTTCCTGGGCTGCTTTCTAGACCACTAAACGTCCACCACCTGCCACAAGGCCTGGCCCAGGGCACCACTCAGAGTTATCTGTGGAACTGAAAGCACCGCCCACCACAAATAGGCAGAGGCCGAGATGGGGTCTGTGTGCAAATGGGCTGTGTAGGGCTGGAGGTTTCTGCACCTGGGCTCTCATCTGCAAACCATGGGTCTGTGCTAGGATTAACTTAGAGCCTGGGGAGATGGGATGGGTGTCAGGAGGCTGCCAACTTCTCCTAGTGACACTGGATTTGCTCCCGAGAGTGGGAGACAAATGGTCTCCACATCTGCCCCCTGTGACTCTCATCAAGCAAAGCTCACTTTGCTCGAATCTCACTTAGAAGACTCCCCAAAGGTGCTCTAAATCTGGTTTGTCTCCACTCCCCACACAAACCAGCTCCCTCCAGCCCTGTGCTCCCCACCCTGCCCTCTCCCAGGGTGTCTCCATGCCCACCAGGATCCCGATCGAGAGGCAGGGAGGTCAGGGTTGGCTCAGCCCACACTCTTCCCCCTTCCAGACCCTCAGGCTGCCCCCATTCCTGCCCAGGTGCACTTACACCTTCCCAGACTCCTGCAGCATCTCCAGCCACTGGGTCTGCTCAAACTCCGACTCGGCGGCCAGCAAGATGGTCCCCTGCCAGGAAGAGAAGTCACAGGTGTGCCTGAGAGCAGCCACCCCGGGCGCCACCACTCGGCCTCTGCTGGCCTGCTCTGCGTTCTCACCCATGTCCTCAAGTTACAGACACTCTTCCCAGGCCAGCCCACTGGAGGGGATGTCCCTGGGGAGCCTGGGGTCCCAGGGAATCTGCTCTGTCCCTGCGGAGCCCAGGCCAAGTAGAGGGCCTTACTCACGTGGAAATCCTGGTGGGAGATTTTCATGGCATAGGGCATGCTGGGCTCTTCCTTGGCCTCCACCAGGCAGCCGCCCAGAGGGATGACACCCTGAGAAAGAACCAGGACAATGGCCCCCACCCCCTACCCAGCCCAGGTCACCGAAGGCCTCTGGGAGCCTTCAGCCAATATCCAGGTGTTGCTAAATGCTCGAGGCTAGAAGCCAGGCCAGAACTCTCCCAGAGGGACACAGCCTGGGAGGGGGCCAGGGTGATTTGTGCACCCCCCACAAAGACTTGCTGTGGGACCAGAGCAAGACACGGGAGAGCACCCGCCGCTCAGAACTCCCACTGGGCCCTCCCGCACTGTGCCCTGGGGAGGGGCCCCTCACCTTGGGATGGATATTGAAGTATTTATTGGTTTCAAAGCTCTTTTTTTCGCTCTCAGAGTAGTAAAGAAGGAAGCTCTCTTTGATGATGAAAAACCTATAGTGGTGGTGGGGAGGAGGGCGAACAGGAGAAAAGGGGTGAGGTTTCTCAGGACCAGAGCACCCTTGGGGCATCTGTGCTCACGTGGGGAACCCATGAGGACACTACGCAGACTCATCCTTGCCAGCTCACGTGCCACATCCAGGCAAAGTCCTCAGCTGGCCAGCCCCCCTCCAACAGGCAGCCCACCCTCATACCAGTAGACAAGCGGAAGTGGGAGGCCCACAGGCAGCCTCCACAGCTGGCTCCTCCAGCCGCTGAGCCGCCACCTTTGGCACAGGGGGGTATCTGTGGTCCTTCCCCTCAGCTACCTTCAGCCCTGTGAGTCTACCCCAGGAGGGGCAGAAGAAGGGCTGGAGGACACACAGTTCCCAAGTGGGTCTTTTGAGAAGTGGTCTTGAAGACTGGCCATCAAATGGCATGTGGGTACCAGGCTGGTGAGGCCAGGCCTGCAGCCTACATGTGACACCTGCATTGCCTTTGGTCTCGGATGTTCCAAGGCCTCCTTTCTGGGCCCTGGGGCTAACCTAGGGCTTCCCTGGTGACTCAGACAGTAAGGAATCCACCTCCAATGCAGGGGATGTGGGTTCGATCCCCGGGTCGGGAAAATCTCCTGGGGAATGGAATGGCTACCCACTCCAGTATTCTCGCCTGGAGAATCCCATGGACAGAGGAGCCTGGCGGGCTACAGTCCATGGGGTCGCAAAGAGTCGGACACGACTGAGCGACTAACACTTTCACTTTGGGATCGCTAGGCCCTTGGTGCTTTCTGACTTTGATGCCCACAGGCGGAGCTCTTGCATCCACCCCGGGGACTCTCACAGGACTGATGACTAGATAAGACACCAGAAGGTCCAGTTGGACCTGAAAGCCCAGAGTGGCAGCTCCATCCTCCTGGGGCAGCTGCTAATGCCACTGTTGGAGCCATGGGACTAGGGGGAGCTGGAAACACGGCTCAGACGGGCTCACGAAGGCCGACAGCACGACTCTCCCCAGCTCTGAGTTCAGTGACATCATACCGGTAGCTGATATCAGAGTGGGAATATTTACACCACGGAAATCATCAAATGCTACAGAACATCAAGGGCTCCACCCCACCCCACCCACAAGAAAGCAAGTGGTTAAACATTCACTGGCACACCCCTGGTCGGACACACCCTCTTGGGAGGGACTCGGAAAGCGGCTGATGAATCTCTGAAGGTGCCACCAGCCATGGGGACCCTCCCGAGGCCACAGCTACAGTGGGAGGGTCGCTGTGATTGCCGACAGCTGCTGTCTCACCTCCCCCAGGAAAGGAGCTCAGCTCTGTCCTTTGCTGTGCACCCCACCCCAACCACGTTCTTTATTTGCATGGACCCTCTCAGCCCAGCCAGATACTGAGGACAGCTGTGGACCTCAGAGGTGACATCCTGCTAAAGCCGACTCACTACCCCCACCAGTGGAGGAAGAACACACGAATACCACCGTCTGCAGGATAGCGGACATGTTCTGGGCCCCCCAGCAACTGACCCCTGTCCACCTTCTCAGCCTTCCTGCCACTTCTGCCCTTTAGCCCCTTGGCCCCATGAACACTAAGCTCGCTGCCTCCCGCCTCACTCTGTCTTGCATGATCCTGCGAAAGAGACCGCACTGTTTTCCCAGGGATGCCCACCCTCTCTCTCTTCGCCTGGCTGAAACTGTCTCATGGTTGGTGACCAGACCAGCTCCTGTACGTGCTGACCAGCCATGCACTTGGCACTTAGCACCTAGCACCACTGCCACACCCTGGGTGCTCACTCTTGTCTGGAGGGCCTGTCATGGTCCTCAGCCCTGTGGGGCAAGAGAGATGTCCCCTGACAGTTTCAAAGGAAATTCATAGAGTAAATAAGAACACAGACCTGTCATTTCTCAGCCTGGGGTGGGNTGGATATTGAAGTATTTATTGGTTTCAAAGCTCTTTTTTTCGCTCTCAGAGTAGTAAAGAAGGAAGCTCTCTTTGATGATGAAAAACCTATAGTGGTGGTGGGGAGGAG
This sequence comes from Oreotragus oreotragus, assembly GCA_006410675.1. Lineage (NCBI taxonomy): Eukaryota > Metazoa > Chordata > Mammalia > Artiodactyla > Bovidae > Oreotragus > Oreotragus oreotragus. Next base: position 87,401 of record SJYX01002657.1, read on the forward strand.
GGCGAACAGGAGAAAAGGGGTGAGGTTTCTCAGGACCAGAGCACCCTTGGGGCATCTGTGCTCACGTGGGGAACCCATGAGGACACTACGCAGACTCATCCTTGCCAGCTCACGTGCCACATCCAGGCAAAGTCCTCAGCTGGCCAGCCCCCCTCCAACAGGCAGCCCACCCTCATACCAGTAGACAAGCGGAAGTGGGAGGCCCACAGGCAGCCTCCACAGCTGGCTCCTCCAGCCGCTGAGCCGCCACCTTTGGCACAGGGGGGTATCTGTGGTCCTTCCCCTCAGCTACCTTCAGCCCTGTGAGTCTACCCCAGGAGGGGCAGAAGAAGGGCTGGAGGACACACAGTTCCCAAGTGGGTCTTTTGAGAAGTGGTCTTGAAGACTGGCCATCAAATGGCATGTGGGTACCAGGCTGGTGAGGCCAGGCCTGCAGCCTACATGTGACACCTGCATTGCCTTTGGTCTCGGATGTTCCAAGGCCTCCTTTCTGGGCCCTGGGGCTAACCTAGGGCTTCCCTGGTGACTCAGACAGTAAGGAATCCACCTCCAATGCAGGAGATGTGGGTTCGATCCCCGGGTCGGGAAAATCTCCTGGGGAATGGAATGGCTACCCACTCCAGTATTCTCGCCTGGAGAATCCCATGGACAGAGGAGCCTGGCGGGCTACAGTCCATGGGGTCGCAAAGAGTCGGACACGACTGAGCGACTAACACTTTCACTTTGGGATCGCTAGGCCCTTGGTGCTTTCTGACTTTGATGCCCACAGGCGGAGCTCTTGCATCCACCCCGGGGACTCTCACAGGACTGATGACTAGATAAGACACCAGAAGGTCCAGTTGGACCTGAAAGCCCAGAGTGGCAGCTCCATCCTCCTGGGGCAGCTGCTAATGCCACTGTTGGAGCCATGGGACTAGGGGGAGCTGGAAACACGGCTCAGACGGGCTCACGAAGGCCGACAGCACGACTCTCCCCAGCTCTGAGTTCAGTGACATCATACCGGTAGCTGATATCAGAGTGGGAATATTTACACCATGGAAATCATCAAATGCTACAGAACATCAAGGGCTCCACCCCACCCCACCCACAAGAAAGCAAGTGGTTAAACATTCACTGGCACACCCCTGGTCGGACACACCCTCTTGGGAGGGACTCGGAAAGCGGCTGATGAATCTCTGAAGGTGCCACCAGCCATGGGGACCCTCCCGAGGCCACAGCTACAGTGGGAGGGTCGCTGTGATTGCCGACAGCTGCTGTCTCACCTCCCCCAGGAAAGGAGCTCAGCTCTGTCCTTTGCTGTGCACCCCACCCCAACCACGTTCTTTATTTGCATGGACCCTCTCAGCCCAGCCAGATACTGAGGACAGCTGTGGACCTCAGAGGTGACATCCTCCTAAAGCCGACTCACTACCCCCACCAGTGGAGGAAGAACACACGAATACCACCGTCTGCAGGATAGCGGACATGTTCTGGGCCCCCCAGCAACTGACCCCTGTCCACCTTCTCAGCCTTCCTGCCACTTCTGCCCTTTAGCCCCTTGGCCCCATGAACACTAAGCTCGCTGCCTCCCGCCTCACTCTGTCTTGCATGATCCTGCGAAAGAGACCGCACCGTTTTCCCAGGGATGCCCACCCTCTCTCTCTTCGCCTGGCTGAAACTGTCTCATGGTTGGTGACCAGACTAGCTCCTGTACGTGCTGACCAGCCATGCACTTGGCACTTAGCACCTAGCACCACTGCCACACCCTGGGTGCTCACTCTTGTCTGGAGGGCCTGTCATGGTCCTCAGCCCTGTGGGGCAAGAGAGATGTCCCCTGACAGTTTCAAAGGAAATTCATAGAGTAAATAAGAACACAGACCTGTCATTTCTCAGCCTGGGGGGGAGGGGGAGGGGGAGGGGCTAGTCCAAGTAAGTTGCCTCTCTGAGCCTCAGTTTATCCACCTGTAGAATGGGAGTGATAACATGGACCTCATCTGGTTATTGTGAGGATCATTTGAGACTGTGCTCATCACTCTGCCAATCTGAAGAAGAGCCAGGACTGGACTGTGGCACATCTCCACAGTCCTTGGCACATCTCCACAGTCTTGTTACCCACAGAAAAATGGAAAGCAGGGACACAGGACTGCCTCTTAGGGACCCTTCTCCCCTTTCAGTGGTTACTGAAATACTGCTATGGAATGAACTGTATTCCCCCAGATTTATAAGTTGAAGCCCTAACCTCCAGTGTGATTGTATCTGGAGATGGGTTTTTTTTTTTTTTTTTTAAGATTTTTCTTCGATGTGAACCATTTTTGAAGTTTCTATTGAATTTGCTACAATATTGCTTCTGTTTTATGTTTTGGTTTTTTGGTCCCAAGGCATGTGGGATCCTAGCTCTCCAATCCCAACCAGGGATCAAACCTGCAGCCCCTGCACGGGGAGGTGGACTCTTAATCTCAGGACTACCAAGGCAGTCCCTGGAAATAGGCTCTTTAGATAGTAGTTAAGGTTACATGAGGTCAAGAAGTGGCTCCACAATCCAATCCTATTAAGACGAAGCATTTGCTCTCCCACTTGGCCCCTTGAGAACATAGTGAGAAGGCGGCCGTCGGCAATCCAGGAAGAGAGTCCTTCCCAGAAAGAACCTGCTTAAGTCAGCACCTGATCTCAGACTTTCAGCCTCCTAGGAAAATAAATTTCTGTTGTTGAGCAGAAGGGTTTAACAGTGTAACAGAATGTTTACTCAAGCTATGGTATTTGCCTGAGCTGACCAAGATAAATACTTTCTTGCCTTTGTGACACTTCTAGAGACCCCTCCTCAATCAGAGCAAAGCACTGTGCCAGGGATTCGGTGAGGGTGGCAGACAGATGGTCACTGGACACATGGGCAGGGACAGAACGGGGCTCTGGAGGCAAACAATCCCTATCCCTTAAGCCATAGCCTCCAGCCAGCTCCCAGCCTTGCAGTCTTCCCTTCAAAGCTCCTCTACAAAATGAGGCTGCGAGTATCCGTCTCTTGGGGCTGCTATGAAGAAATGTTCATTGATTCAACAAATAATCACTGCACTCCCACCTGGCAATGTTCTGAGTGTCGCGGACAGAGATGTGGACAAGAGAGACACAAATCCCTGTTCCCATAGAGCTTATACTTGAGTGTGTGTAGTGGGGAGGCAGACAGTAAATAAGTTAGAAAGAAAGACTTGCAAAGTACCAGATGTTGATAAATGCTATAGAGGAAAATAAAGCAGGGGGATCAATGGGGTGAGGGGTGGCTGGGGGAGGTTTTGATATTAAACAAAGTGGTCAAGGAGAGCCTGAAGGCATCATCTGTGGAAAGGTAAGTGTTCTAGGCAGAGGGGCTGTAGGTGCAAAGGCCCTGGAATGGGAAGTGTACCTGGTTCTGGAAGGAACTGCAGTGTGGCTGCAGCAGAGGGAACTAGGTAGAAAGCAGATTATGTAAGGCCCTGTCGGCCACTATAACAGCACTAATGATAAAGCTAACATTTATTTAGCACTTACCCCAAGCAATATATTATTGTAAATAGTTACACTCACTATTATCTGATAAGGCTTCCCTGGTGACACAGATGGTAAAGAATCTGCCAGAAATGCGGGAGACTTGGGTTCAGTCCTTGGGTGGAGAAGATCCCCTGGAGAAAGAAATGGCAACCCACTCCAGGATTCTTGCCTGGAGAGTTCTGTGGACAGAGGAGCCTGGCAGGCTACAGTCCACAGGGCTGCAAAGAGTCGTTGATGACTGAGCAACTAACACTTTCATTATCCTGTGAGGCAGGTGTCTGCATTTTCCATGGGCAGAAATGAAGCAGAAAGGTGACATGACCTGCAGAAAGTCAGACTGCTAGTTGATAGAGGCTGATTTTTCCTCTGAGTAGGAGGGACAGGCACTGGAGGGTTCTGAGGGGAGTGACCCAATCCGATTCGTGCAGCAGAAGGCTCAGGCCAGCCGCCAGGCTGAGGACAGATCGTTGCTGGAGGGCTAAGGGGTCAGGCATGCGATCCCTTTGGGGCTGGGGCCACAGGAGGGACAGGAAAGGGCCCAGCGGATGAAGGCATGAAAAGTCCTCCACACCTGTCTGCCACGTAGGCTGTCACGGCCCTCCTCTCTGTGCGCTGAGAGGCAGGGGAAGACGGATGTCCAGGGCATGCTTTATTCCAGACTTCAGCAGAGCTAGGGGCTCCCATGGCTACAGGGGTCATGAAGGGTCACGTGCCACGCATGCCAAGCCTGGTCTGGCTGCAGCTGCTCTCGGTTTGCTTTGGGTGGGGATGGGAATCAAGGGAAGGAAGCTGGCATGGACCTGGAGGAGGAAGGTGACTCCCTGGCTGGCAAGGAGGATCACCCAACAAAGGGTACATCTGGCAAGATCACTTCGAGGACCCAAAGGGCTGGCTTTGCTTGGAACCCTGTCTCAGTGCCTGCCCGCTGCTCCAGCCGATGACTCTCAGCTTCTCTGCAGCAGGTGGGGGCCCAAGGTTAGAGTGCCCCTGCACAGAAGGGTGTTTCCTCTTCTTGCCCCTTCCTCCAACATCCCCTTACTCCCGGGGTTCCAGTCTGGCCACAAGCCAGGGGCTGCCTCCTCCTGAGTGCGGCAGAGCCGGGCTCACTGAATCAGGGCTGGAGATAGTCACTGGTTGTTTAGCCGCTTTCCATGCAGAGTGTGAAGGAAAAAAGTGAAAGTGTCAGTTGGTCAGTTGTGTCCGGCTCTTTGTGACCCCAGAGATTGTAGCCCATCAGGCTCCACTGTCCATGGGATTCTCCAGGCAAGAATACTAGAGTGCGTTACCATTACCTTCTCCAGGGGATACTCCTGGCCAAGATATAGAACCTGTTCTCCAGCATTGTGGGCAGATTCTTTACTGTCTGAGCCACCAGGGAAGCCCTAGGTATCAGTATTTGATCCATGTAATAATCCTGGAAGGTAGGGCTTTTTGTTCCCATTTTACAGATGAGGAAACTGAGGCTAAGAGATGAAGCTACACATGCAAGGTCACATAGCCAGGGTAGAGGTGGAGCTGGGACTGGAAACACAGACAACAGCCTCCGTTCCTACTCCCATACCACACTGCCTCAGAAGCTGCTTTGGCCTTTGGGCCATCACCTGGGCAGGAAACAGATGGGCCAAAGGCAGTAGGTATCAAGGCTGGGGTAGACAAGCGTCAGAACTTGGCCACTTACCAGCAGTGTGACCAGGGCAAGTCCTCTGATCTCTCTAGGGCTCTGTTTCCCCAGGGGAACTTGAAAACACTAATAGTACATATATCTCTTAGGGTTGTTGGTATAACGAAGAGTTGTTCACATAAAGTCTTCGAACATTGTGTGACACATGGTAAATATTCCTTAAACATTTACTTTTATTACTACTACTAATATTTATTATTATTAGGTTCAGTGTCTGCTGCTGCCTCCCCTGACCTCCTTTCCCATTTGTGCTCAAAAAACTCCTACTGGCAAGAGCTCTTGGCTTCAGCCCAGCTGGCCAACTCGCTGTCCTCCAAATACGCAGCCCTTTCCTGCACATGCCCCTCCCTCCTGTCCAAAGTCCACCCTTCTACCCAGGCCAGCTTCAGTCCTGGGCAAAGCTTCGTCTCCAGTCCTAGCCCCTGGGGTCTCCCTGTCTAGTCCTAAGCTTCAGTGAAGCCCAGAGTGTGTGCATGAGTAAAGGGTCTGTGTCTGCCATGGCTGCCTCTTCTCTCTGGTCTTAAAGAATTTCACCTCTAGATGAAGGAAAATTTACCAGGTACCATGATGCTCACTTTTCTAAGTGTTTTATTGACATTATCTGATTTAATCTCTCATGACAACTCTGAGAGTTGGGGCTATATTTCCATTTCACTGGTGAGAGAACTGAGGCACAGAGAGATTCAGCAGCTAGTAAGGGGCAGATGGCACCCCACTCCAGTACTCTTGCCTGGAAAATCCCATGGACGGAGGAGCCTGGTAGGCTGCAGTCCATGGGGTCGCAAAGAGTCGGACATGACTAAGTGACTTCACTTTCACTCTTCACCTTCATGCGTTGGAGAAGGAAATGGCAACCCACTCCAGTGTTCTTGCCTGGAGAATCCCAGTGATAGGGAAGCCTGGTGGGCTGCCGTCTATGGGGTCACACAGAGTCGGACACGACTGAAGTGACTTAGCAGCAGCAAGGGGCAGACCAGGAACTTAGTTTGCCAGCTTGTTACCAGACCAGGTTCGTCTGCCTGACGTGCAGCAAGCCAAATGCTGAGATGCTGGAAGGAGAGAAGGAGCATGTGTGTAGTGGCCAGTAGCTCATGTTATGTATATACTAACACTATGTTGGAAGTTAAAACCTACTGAGAAAAAATTATGCAACTTGGCTCCAACAAGTGTCACCCCAAGAACCTGGATTCTTAGGAAATATCTTCTCGTGGATCCCATCAGGAAATAGGTCTATATCTGAGGGATTACTTAAACTGTCATTTTTTTTTTAAGATTTTCTTTCTTGATATGGAACCATTTTTAAAGTATTTTATTTGCTACAATATTGCTTCTGTTTTTTTCATGTTTTGGTGTTTTGGCCCCAAGGTTTGTGGGACCTAACTCCCCAACCGGGGTTCAAACCCACACCCCTTACAGTGGCAGGCAAAGTCCTACACACTGGATGACTAGGGAAGTCCCCTAAACTGTCATTCTTTTGTGAGCTGGCTAGGATTTATATTCCTTCTTGTTAAAACTCTGTACTTGCTTTTTGCCACGTATCCTTAAGCCCCAAACTCTAATTCATATGATGATTATTCAACATAAACACTAAGCGCCTGCCTTCAAAAGAGAAAAAAACCCAGATCCAAAACATGGTACCTTGTTTGCAATCAAATGCAAAACAATTCCATTCCTCTAATCCTCCATAGAAATAGAGGAAAAGAACAGAATGGGAAAGACTAGAGATCTCTTCAAGAAAATTAGAGATACCAAGGGAAATTTTCATGCAAAGATGGGCTCGATAAAGGACAGAAATGGTATGGACCTAACAGAAGCAGAAGATATTAAGAAGAGGTGGCAAGAATACATGGGAGAACTGTACAAAAAAGATCTTCATGAACCAGATAATCATGATGATGTGATCACTAATCTAGAGCCAGACATCTTGGAATGTGAAGTCAAGTGGGCCTTAGAAAGCATCACTACGAACAAAGCTAGTGGAGGTGATAGAATTCCAGTTGAGCTGTTTCAAATTCTGAAGGATGATGCTGTGAAAGTGCTGCACTCAATATGCCAGCAAATTTGGAAAACTCAGCAGTGGCCGCAGGACTGGAAAAGGTTAGATTTCATTCCAGTCCCAAAGAAAGGCAATGCCAAAGAATGCTCAAACTACTGCACAATTGCACTCATCTCACATGCTGGTAAAGTAATGCTCAAAATTCTCCAAGCCAGGCTTCAGCAATACGTGAACCGTGAACTTCCTGATGTTCAAGCTGGTTTTAGAACAGGCAGAGGAACCAGAGATCAAATTGCCAACATCTGCTGGATCATGGAAAAAGCAAGAGAGTTCCAGAAAAACATCTATTTCTGCTTTATTGACTATGCCAAAGCCTTTGACC